>JAKZAP010000007.1:11133007-11680507 GCA_023053575.1 Branchinecta lynchi
ACCGGAAAGTTTGTTGAAAGTAAAAGTTTTATTTGAAGTTGATTAGATGTTCGATTTAGGGGTAGGAAGACATGCTGAAGACGATGATGAAAACTATTTTTTCATCGGACAAGTAGTTCGCCCGGAATCCGGCCAAAACCGGAAAGTTTGTTGAAAGTAAAAGTTTTATTTGAAGTTGATTAGATGTTCGATTTTGTGGTAGGAAGACATGCTGAAGACGATGGTGAAAATTATTTTCTCGACGGACATGTATTTCGCCCGGAATCCGGCCCAAACCGGAAAGTTTGTTGAAAGTAAAAGTTTTATTTGAAATTGATTAGATGTTCGATTTAGGGATCGGGAAACATGCTGAAGACGATGGTGAAAACTATTTTCTCGACGGACAAGTATTTCGCCCGGAATCTGGCCCAAACCGGAAAGTTTGTTGAAAGTAAAAGTTTTATTTGAAGTTGATTAGATGTTCGATTTAAAGGTAGGAAGACATGCTGAAGACGATGGTGAAAACTATTTTCTCGACGGACAAGTATTTCGACCGGTATCCGGCCCAAGCCGGAAAGTTTGTCAAAATTAAAAGTTTTATTTGGAGTTGATTAGATGTTCGATTTAGGGCAAGAAGACATGCTGAACACTTATATGAAAACAATTTTCTACCCGGACATGTAGTTCGTCCGGAATTCGGCCAAAACCGGAAATCTGCTGGAAGTCAAAGTTTTATTTCTAGTTGATTAGATAAGCGATTTAGGGTAAGAAGAGATGCTGAGTCCCTGTATGACAATCATATTTTACCCGGACATATAGTTCGACCGGAATCCGACTGGAATCGGAAAATTTGTTATAAGCTAAATTTCTATTTGAAGTTGATTAGATGTTCATTACTGGGGAAAGAAGGTACCCTGATTTCGTCTTTGAGCTTTCTTTTTTCGCCGGACAAGTAGTTCTGGAGTTCGGCCGGAACCGGGAAATTGGCAGAAGTGGCAGGAAGTTTTCGTCAAAACAGATATGACTTATAGGGGTAAAAACAACAGGCTGAATCCAAATCTGAACTTGGTTTTCTCAGATGATTAGCTATTTGGCCTTAATCTGTTTCTGAATTTTAGTTGTAAAAATGTTCAAGGAGTCTGGCGAAGACTGGATCTGGCTAAGACAAGACCCAGTTGTCTGGATCAGGTATTGAATTTTGGGATCCCATCGAAACCTTTGGTCTTGTTTTTTACGGAAGGGAAAAATGTGGTCCTCAAAAGCTAAATCGTGATTAGCCTTCTCTTGGCTTTTTACAATACGAAAGGAGAGCTGGCTTTCCCTCATGCCAAACAGGAAAATATTCATAGAAGATGTCTTTTCAGCTTTGGGTAGAATCTTGATGTAGTGTTCTTAAGAGAAATCGTGGAGACTAGATGTTCTTTTTCCTGAGCTTTCCACCGTGTCGGAAGGAGTGAACAATACTCAACCGATAAATCTTCTGCTTAGCAGATTGGTGAACCAACGGGTGATTGCCGGTTAAACTGTCGCGCAGTGAACATGTCTTATTTTTTCTTTTCTTTTCAGTTAGTTCAATTCAATTCAGTTCAGTATAATCTAAAAAACAGATAACGGACAAGCCGATGGGTTGTTTTTACGTCAAAACATAACGTCATAACAGAACAATCTACAAATATATACAGTTTTGAGACATTTATACAGAAAAAAGTAAGTTTCAGCTTGTTTTATTCGAAATAGGTCAAGAGTAAATTGTAAGACTTGTCTCGACCGAAATCCTGTGATCTAGTGTCAAGCTTTTTGTTACGGTCAAGCACCTTATCATACACCTTTTCTTATAGGTACTGCAAGCTCCCTCCGACGTTGTATGGATTCAGCTCGTGGGATTCTTAATGTGCATAGATGCTATGATGCTTCTGCTCTCATTTTGTGGAATCAGGTCGTCCGTTTTATTCCTTCCGTACCTGATGGCAGGAGCACTATTCCTTGAGTTTTGGCATCGACGCTACGGCAAGCGCGTAATAGGTAGGTATTTAAGGTGTATTCTCGCTCTTCTCCAAGGACTCCTCGGGGAATCAAGGGAAACGGCGAGAATAGAGGGAGTCACTCCACGCGGACTCCACGTGAGGAAAACAACGAGAACACGAACACCGGGAATGCATCCAAAATGGACTTGTTCAAAAAAATATGCAGTTAACGAAATTAGTCTGGATCCACTTTGTTTTTGTTGTAGATAGATAGATAGATAAATCTTTTTACTCGCCAAAAACTGATTGCGGCTCACGACAAATTTGTTCGGTATAGTCATGGATATAAATGAGCACACAACTAATAGGCCTACGCATATACAGCTACAACGGTCATAAATAACATGATAAACTAGCAGCTCAGCTTGTGCTTCGTTATACATCTTTAAAATTGAAGGGACAAAACTCTTTGCAAACCTCTGGTGGGTACATTTAATTGGCTGCAACCTTTCGACCGTAGTAGCTACCTTGCGAGGGAGCCTTTTTGACAGCTTTTCATAAGGGAAAATATTTGTGTGGATCGGGTGATTCAGATTCAGAGAGGTGATTCGTTCATGTAAGGAGGTGATTTCGAATTTATGTAGTAACTGTTCATAGGACCTCTCGGCCACCATGAGTAGAGCTCTTTTTTGAATCTTCTCAATTCTGGCGGTCTCTTCGACCGTGAGGTCAAAATGACAGGGGCTCCGTATTCTAAATTTGGTCGGATAAATGAAATGTATATCCAGGACAAGTGTTTAGTGGGGGCCCCATGCCTGGACATGAGCTTAAGCATCTGAAGTCCGGCATTCCCTGCTTTATCATGCTGGTCGTCTGTGCTTCCCATTTTAAAACTTGAGTTAAGATTATCCCTAGGAGTTTAATTTTGTCCACTCTCAAGGAATCTAAAATTTCAGGTAGAAAAATAGGGTTGAAAGATTTAGAAAAAGAAATTGTCATAGTGCACGATTTACTATCATTCACAGTCATATTAGATTTCAAAGCTTGCATTTTTACTTTACTCACAATATCTTGAACTTGACTCGAATCCTTTCTACAACAAACTTCAACAATTGTAAGATCATCGACATACTTCCAACGATTTTCAAAATCATCAGCTGTATCATTAAATCATGACTAAAAATAAAATTGGGCCTAAGATGGTACCCTGGGGTACCGCTTCTGGTTCCCAGTAAACGTTCCGATACTTTAAAACCTGGAATCTACCTGTTAAAAAACTTTTAATTATTTGTATTACTCTGGTATTAACGTTAAAACATGATAGAGCGTAGAAATTAAAATTTTGTGGTCTACGATCAAAACCTTTTTTAAAATCAATTGCTACCAATTCAAGCATTTACGGGGCTCATCAACATGCTTAAAAATAAAATGAAGAAGACTGGTTAGATAATGTGAAGTTGACGTTCATTTTCGGTTTCCATACTGTCGATGATCTAGCAATGGTTCTATTTCTACTTTAAGCCAATCAGCAACAAAACTTTCGTATATTTTACTGAATAATGGAGTTAGCGTGATTGGCCTTACACCGTCAAAATCCAACTGAGTATCTTTCTTTGGTATTGGTGTGACGTACCCTGTTTTCCAAACTCGTGGGTATTCTAAACTACTAGAAATACTATTAAATATATGTCTAAAGTTTTACAGTTTTAT
Source organism: Branchinecta lynchi (assembly GCA_023053575.1). Taxonomy (NCBI): domain Eukaryota; kingdom Metazoa; phylum Arthropoda; class Branchiopoda; order Anostraca; family Branchinectidae; genus Branchinecta; species Branchinecta lynchi. Next base: position 11,136,661 of record JAKZAP010000007.1, read on the forward strand.
TGGGAAACGCTTTAATTAACTGGATAGGATTTCAATCGGTGTTATGCTTGTTCTTTTCAGCTTTTTCAATTTAGAACAAACTTGATCTTCGCTTCACTTTCTTCTGTCGAAAATTCTGCAGTTTCATTTCCATCCAGCGGAGGTAGTGATGGGACAATTTTGGCAAGGTGGCAATTTAACTGATTTGCGACGGTTACGTCATCAGCAACAAGATTAAAATCAACAACAGAAGGTGTTTTCCCACACATTCGCTTAATTTCTTTGTACCATTTACTACTATTTGATTCAAATAAACAGAGAATTTTTTCATTATAATAATCAGAGTCATCTTTTCTAGTCTCTGTCATTCTAGTCATCTTTTGAATTTTGTTTCTGAGTTTATTAGCTTTTTCTCTTTTACCATTCCTCAGAAGTTGTATCTTGTAACGGATTAGATCTTGGATTTCTTGCGTGATGAAAGGAAGGTCAGTGTTGCAACGTTTAAACGTTTTTTCAGAAAAAAATTCTTCATATTTTTGTCGGAGTTTTTCCTGCAGGATACTTTTCATCACTTGAAGTGGCGTTCATTGATTCAGTCCATGTCTCCGAAGAAATCCAATTACCAAAACCAAGAAGACCTCTGTCTGAGAGAGGTCGATAAGTCACACTTTCGATTACATATTTAATTTTATACGACGGTAGAGGGGACCACTTTAACATGTAATCCGCCAAGTGGGGGAAGATGTTGTGGTTCATCATAATATTCAGAGAAATTTGTGCATAATAATAATAATAATAATAATAATAATTGTATTTGAAAAAGCCCGAGGGCCATATACAGGTACACGTTATTAATACACAGAAACGTCAATCAACATACAACTAATCTACGGAAAGCTTTCTATATTCTAACGCTCTAGACACAAACCTACAAATCTTACTAATCGCCTGGGCGGATGTACACTTCAGGATACCAGGGAGTGTCGGGATATACCCACCGAAAATCTCCCGACGGAGATCCGAAAGCTCTTGGCACCGGCTTAGAAAATGGCCAATATCCTCATCTTCACCACCGCAAAGGGGACACGCATATTTCCCATCCGGACTCTTCTTATTCCTATCAAACACTTTTTTTCTACCGTGGAGTGGTAGGCAATTCGCCCTCAGTTGGATCCAGTACCTCAAATAAATCGCGGGTAGATTAAGCTTAAAATAAAATTCTGGTTCATAAACTGTCTTCACCATACTATAACTTCTAAGGGTATCCGATGAAGAAATAATTCCAAGCCATTTCTGTGTTTCCTGGTCTTCAATAACTCTCAGTACTTCATATATGAAACCTGGAAATTGATCAGGAGGGCCCAGTCCAGCATTCCAAATATACGAAAGTCCAACCTCATCAAGTATGGATTTGACTTGGAATGGCCATGATTTTATTTTCCCTGCACTAAACATTTCCAAATAAGCTGCCTTCGCAAGCCTATCATCTGGCAAAGCAATTATTTTCTGCCAGAATCTAATAGTTTGAGCTACCCTATGCCGTCTTAAAGAAAAAATTCCTAGGTCTCCCTTCATCGCCTGAGTGTGGGTTGTAGGATGTAACCCAAATAATCTTTTGTAATACTGCAGCTGAATAGACTCGAGCTGCGTTGCTGATTCATGTCCCCATATTTCTGCCCCGTAATGGATAATTGGCAAAACCTTAGACATAAAAACATGCTTGTGCATTTTCAAATATTTTATACCCATTAATGTAGAATTTCTGAATATAGCTGCTGATGCAGCTTTTCCCCTGATCACCATTTCTTTCAGGTGAGCCTTCCAACTTCCATTTTCCATTACAACAAATCCCAAATATTTGAACTGAGAGCTAATTTTCAATTCTAGTCCTTTGAAGTAAAACTTTGGTGGATCCATCTTCCCACTATATCTTCCTGTATTAAAAACTACAACTTCTGTTTTCTTAACGTTTAAACTTAATTTCTTTAGATTCAAATACTCGTCCACCAGATTTAATAGAACTTGAAGGTCAAATTCCGATTTCGCAACAAGCGCAGTGTCGCTTTTTCTCAGAACTCGTAAGACCTGGCGTAAAATACACCTAGAGCTATTCTATTTATCGACCTTGGAAGCTTTTTAGGCTGGACCAGATACCACATTATTTCATCATGGGTTTCAATATGAGGAATTTGCAAGGGCCGCATCGGTAGCTGCTGTCGAACAAAACACACAACTCCGGTTCCCTTTTTACCCAAAGGGTGGTCATCATTCCTCAATTTAAACAAACTGTTTGTAACCTTTAATTTTTAGATGTTCTATATTTTGCTTGTGAACTTCTGTAACCGCAATAATATCAGCTGTGACTTTGATGTATCCTTCTAATTCACTCATCTTATCAGCGTTCAGACTTTCAACATTCAAAGAAAGCAGATGAGGAAAATTAAAACGAGATTAGGGGACTTCTTTCTCAACAATTTTTTTTTTTTTTTACCTTCGATTGAGCACGTGGCTTTGAAGATCTTCGGCAATTTTCAAGGTCTTGTCATATGCGTCAAATGCGGCGGTTCGAAGAGATCTTGTAGAGCTGCAAATTTATTAGCAGACGAAAACGGGTTTGGAAAACATTCTAAAGAAGATTTACTTCTTGTTTCGGATTGCAAGGGCAATGAAACTCTGCATGGGGAAGTTACTCTCAAACCTTGGGATTTTTCAGAAGGAACTGGGTCAGAAGATGGGTTAGAATCTGACAGAGGATGGAGTTTATTAGTGAAATGAAAAGGAGAAAAAGTCCCAAAGACAGCTACTGGACTTCCTAAACTGCCGTTTCCATGCAGCTGCTGGATTGGGGAGGGAGTAGCGGGAGTGTTGTTTGTAGGTGTGTATAACAAAGTAAACTGGGCGGGGCGGCGGGAGGTGGTAGCGGGTCTAATATGCTCCTCAGATGTAGGAACTGTCGTGGTGGGTGGTTGAGCTGAGAGAGGGGCAGTCAAAATTCTCGATCTCTGACTTTCTCCCAGGATAAAAAAGGGTACGACGATCCAGCGGGAGTTGTTTTAGCTGTTATACCACTCCGGAAATTTTCCGGAATCTGAATGTGGGCCATGTCACAGCCAAAGCATCTCCCACTAGCAAATAATGGGCACACACACGGAGATGAACAAATTTACACTGTTTTTTCGTACAACAGTTTGTCAAATAATATTTACACAAATGCGAGTATCTACAATTGGCAACACGGCACATCCCTGCAAGGAATTTCCGGCACACATTGTTGTTTGGCTGTGAACGGTCATCGTGCTTTATCACTTCATGGACGAACTTACACTGCCTTCCATTTTTGCATAAGCCCGCTTTGTAGAATTTGCAGGGGACACCAAGATTTTTCGGGGCAGTATTTTTTGCTGCGTCATCGTGAAGAAACTTGCAATTATCATCCCACTTGCGGATCCCTTTCCGGAACCAGCGGCAGTGCTTTCTCCGTGGAGTGGCTAATTTGGCTAAACACAATGCAAATCTCGTCGTCACTATCTGACAAGTCATCGTTTCCTCGTAGGTCAGGTGAAAACCGTGGTCGCGGATCGGATTCCAGTTCGTCACGTGACACACTAGCGATTGTATTCCGATAATTGTTTTGTTTCTTCTCATTGTTTTTCACTAATTTTACATTGTACCAACACCAGCAAAAATGTATTCCCCTGGGAGACCTTTTTTGTGATGGTGATGATAGACGGAGCATTACCCGTTCTTTGGGACTAGCGAGAATATGTGGAGTGAGTCCCTGGGATAAATTAAAACGCAGGGACTCCTCAAAAGGAGTCCTCGGGGACGGCGAGAATACGCTCCAGTTAAGAGAATGATGCTTCTGACCGACCACACTCAGTAGTGACCCGCCTCATAAATTCTGGTATAAGAACGAACAGGCTTTGCAAAATTGGATATGGACATTTATTAACAAATTTGTATGTTCTACTCTTATTCTCATATGTTGTTGAGTAGTAATTATTATTAGTTCTACCTATCGAGCATGAGCGCAACTAGCCTTATAATTCACCATATTCCAGTTCAGTGCTTCCAAGCAGAGCAAAATAACACTAGGGAGTAGCGCCAAGAACTATGCTTTCCATGCGTTGCAAACGGGCCATACTCATAGCTCCTCCCACTAGGCTTGCAGAGTTTAAAGCGAGACAAACTTTCGGGTTCAGAAATTTCTAGCAAAGCAAAGGTGCGGTCTGCACAGACCAAGGAAACAATGGAGGCTATAACATTTTTTGCCATGTCCAGAATATGAAGTTATCGGAGCAAGCCCTGGTGAACGGCTGTATGAGTTTTAGTGAGGACGTTCTCTATCGCTAGTGGTGCTAGTGTCCATGCTATTCGAGTGTGTGTCAATTTTGTCAAGTGTTGGTGCTACTCCCTACACTGTAAAAAGTTTGTCCATATAAAGATTAAAGTTAACTGCAGTATTTGCTACTATGATTCGATTCATCTTATCTCTGTTTGGTATTAACCTTATCTGCGCTCCCGATGATGTCGCAGCCGTTGATGTCGAAAGCGCCATTGAAATTAGGATTATTTTATTGTTAAAGCCATACGCGTAAACTGAAAATTTGATTCTGTTGTTTTTTTGTACATCCAGAACGAAAAGAAAAGACGTGCAAAATAATTCCGACAGTTTGAGTTGCCGATTTAGAACACATTTGAATTTATCGCCAACCTGTCCCACAAAATCACTTACCTTAGTTGCGTTTTTTGCAGATACCATGGTATCTGATACCACGGTCTAAAGTCGTTTTTGCAGTTATCGTGGTATCTGATACCACTTTCAAAAGGCGTTTTTGCCGTTCTCGTGGTATCTGATATTCAGATACCACGGTCCGCCCGTCCCACGGTCCCGGGTCCGCCCGAATGATTTCTAAAAGTGCAAATCCGGCAATTGTCGTTTCTGCAGAGCAATCGTATATCAGATACCACGGTAACTGCAAAAATGACTATTTGCAAATCCAGTTACTGTGGTAGCAGATACCATGGTATCTGCAAAATCACAGATCTTATCAGACCGGTATACGTACGTATCTTTGAAACTTTAATCATTGACTTTCATGTGAAGATTAGCTAAATGACAAGTATAAATCAGAGAAAAGATAAAAAATGATGACCTTTGTGCTTTAAATTATAAAAAAATATACGATCAACAATTTAAAAATTCATCCACAGCTTGCTTTCAGCAAGAATTCACAAGTTAAACTAGTCGTATAATAGTTTCTGGTCTTTAGCTGGCAAATCGGCCAGCAAACACAAATGCTTTTATACCATTGGAGTTATTGGTTGCGTTTTTAGTGGAGTGTTCCTTGGAACAGTCCACTATTGCGAGCGCTGTAGCAGCTTTCGGCTTTCGGTTTCCGGTTTTCGGTTTCCACCGTATTTTGTGGAGCTCATAACTCGTGAACCAATGTAATTATAAAGTTCAGACTTGGTACACTATTGGGTATTGGGGACTAGTTGTGCCTTTTGCGGGTCCCACCCCTCACCGCAACCCGGTTCAGGGGCAAATGGGCCCAGATTGTCCAGTGAATAATGTTCATAACTTGACCAGAACTGAACATAGGATGACGAAATTCCTTGTACATGTAGATCCTAGAATTGGAAAATTGCTTTTAAAGTTGCACCTCCCTCCCCATGGGCAACTGGGCCCAAATTGCCCAGGAGTAAAGCTCGTTACCCGTGACAAGAATCAACAGGTATCAAGTTGAAACTTGGTAGGTTTGTTAGGATTGGGGTCTCTTTTTACTTTTTGCGTGTTTCAAACCCCACCCCCACTTGGTTCAGGGGCAATTGGTCCCAGATTGCCCTTTTTTTTTTTAATGTTTTCAACTTGACAATAACTGGAGATAAGGCGATGAAATTCCTTTGTATCATAGGGGCTGGGGTATATGTGTAGAGTTGAACCCCCCCACCCCCCTCCACCCTCCCCGTTCATGGGCAAGTGGGCCCAAACTATCTACCCATGAAAAAAGTTTTTGACCCATGACTGGAATCAAACTGTAAGCTTGTATACTTGAGGAAAAAGAGGTGTAAGTACGCATTGTGATGGGTTCCTACCCCCCACTCCTCCCGTTCATGGGAAGCTGGGTCCAGATTTCCCATGAGTTAAGTCACTAGGACAATCCGTCACTAGGACAGTTCGTCATATTTTAGAAAATTTACCATTACAAAGGTAGCTTGGATAAAATAAAAAATGCCACCCCTTCACAAGAGGTTGTTTGAATCAATATTTGAATCATTTATTTTTAACCCGTGCTCTAATCTCCGATATTTAATCATCAGTCTTAGTGTTATATATTCTCGAGGAGAGTCAAGTTGTTATTAGCTAAATAGAGCTAAAAGACTGAGAGAGGTCGTTAAAAACTCTATTATTAAGGATTCTCATATACAAAACACAAATTCAAGCAAACAGCGATGGTCTCGGGAAGTATTTCTCTTGCAGCGATTTTGCTCTAGCCATGAGAATGCTGACAGCGTTCGCTTTTCTCCCAATGATGGATGTCCCATCAGCGTTCGACCGCCATGTTCATATCTGTTCATCTGAAGTATATCCAATCCTCGACTACTTTGAAGACACTTACATATGAAGAAAATCACAGGCCATCTGGGCAAGCAGAAATGCTCTCTCTCCTATCCCTGTCTGGAACGGCTTTGAGCGCGTCTCAGAAGACCTTCCTAGGACTAACAAAAATTTGAAGGATGACATTCAGCATTCAACAAACATGTTGAAGCAGCTCATCCAAACATTTGTAAATTCATTTCGTTTCTGCTGCTGGAGCAGATTAAAACAAAAAGTATTGAGGGATTTGTTGCTGGGTGCCCGAACCCACCCAAGAAGTGGAAGTACGAAGACTAACCTTCGACTGAAAACCATAGTAGGGAGATATTGGTCTAGTCAAACTGACGTACTCGAATATATGCGGGAAATTGCTCATAAATACATGTTTTAATGTATTATATAGCCATACTTATTTTAATGTAACTGAGTATTTGATAATATATAGCTTAAAAACGAAATCCAAACTTGAAATCAGGCTCTCGTGACGAAATGTCCGTATGACTAACTGTCCTAATGACGAATTGTCCGTATGACGAATAGTCCTTGTGAGGAATTGTCCTTGTGACGAAATGTCCTTGTGACAAATTGTCCTGTGACGAATTGTCCTATGACAAATTGTCCTGTGACAAAATGACCGGATACCCAGGTCTCATGTCCAACTCTTGTATATTTGGGAGATATATCTATGGATGTGGATTTTGGTGCAACAGCAACAAATAAGACGACGCGGCGTACTTTAATCTTTAATGAACAGTTGGAAATTGGACTATTTTGTCATATGATCGATGATATGCTGTTCTTAATGAATTGTGACAAAGGGGGTATTAGGCTGCTACGATTTGGTTTGTTGCACTTGTTATTACCTTGCTAATGAAAAAGAGGGTTAAAGGGTCGGACTGGCTGGCAGAACATTGTTCGAACTCAAGCTAATCGTCCAAGATCTTCAACATTTCTTTGAATTTATACTTGCGGTTTGTTTACATTTAAAGCTTTTAAAGTGGGATGATTACAAATTAGGTTATTTCAATACTTGTTTGGTTATTGGGGATGTGAAATGTCATGGTTCTAAAGCTGTTTGTATATAAAATTTGATAATCATTTACTTTGCAACTCCACGTCTGGGCGCTTGGGCACTTGTTGCAGATACCATGGTATCTGATATCACTGGTTAAAGTCGTTTTTGCAGTTACCGTGGTATCTAAAAAGTCGTCTCACTTTCGTCATCACCAACATAGGAGCCTGGGTTTGAGGCAAATGGGTGGGAAAGACGTTTAGTAGTTAGGATAAGCGCAAATTTGACAATTGTCGTTTTTGGAGAGCAATCCAAGTATCAGACCATGGTAGCTGCAAAAATGGCAATATTCAGAACCAGTTACCATGGTATAAGCAAAAAAGCAACTATTATCATTTTCTGCAATATTGTACCTTTACATCCCATGCAAGAAAAGAATGATCCAGAAAAAACAAATTTGAAAAAGGATGCTGCAGAGACCGTTTGACATTGCAGAGCCGTTACCAAAAGTGCACCGAGATCGACATTTGAGTTGATTTCTTTTACTAGACGAGTGGTGGTCCTGGTCTTTCTTCTTGGCTTTCCTGCTTCCATCGGTGCAGACGCTGTACGTTGCAATCAACTTCTTTGCTGTATTGATTCCGGTCGGTGGAAGGAGTGGGCCTCATGTGAACCCCGATGTCATCATCGCTTGTTTTACTGCATTCGTGTCTGTGGTGATGGTCAGCTTTCTCGTAAGTAGACGATAGCCCTTGCAATTCTGCATGATCCGCTGAGGAAACTAAGTTACCCAGTGACACTTGGTGTTGGTTGCTTGCTTATTTGGTTGCATTGGCATTATTGTTTATTTATTTTTATTTATTTAACCCGCTGAAAAGGCAGAATAGCGGAGTACAAACAATGAAAAAGAACGACGGGTCCCTTCCGACATACTCAGTACGACGTATCCTTTACCTTTTGTTAGACCAAACTCTGTTTCCCTATTCGTTTGGGGGTAGCGCGTGGATGATAATGCGTGGACGCGATTATATTTTTCTGCCAACGTTCGGCAGCCAATTTCGGTGGTGTATATATCTAAGTTTAAAGATACCATGTTCCGCTATTGCGTACTTGAGTTCCCAAGTGTGGTTCTTGAAAGAACACGTAAAATGCTCTCAAATTCTGCGTAGGAGAGTAATATTGGTGCCGCAGAGACTTGTTAAAGCTCCATAGGTCTAATGGTAATTTTACGTAACTCCTAAAAATATAAATACCCACCATCACAGTTAGGGTTCGAGCACGTTAGGGTCCCAACTAGCGATACGCATGAGTAATTGCGAGACCCTTGGTACTCGTAAGCTTTAACCGCGAGATTAAGACTAAAAGAGCGGTAGGTGAGACAACTATCTCTCTGAATTCCTTTATTGGTACACAGTTCAGCTTGAGGCAGAGGAAGCATAATCTTTGTCTGGGTTTTAGTGGAGTGTAGCAGCTTTCGGCTTTCGGTTTTCTCATTTCTCCTTTGTTTGTGGACCTCATAACTCGTGAACCAGTGCATGTATCATGTTCAAACTTGGTATATTTTGTGGGTATTGTGGTCTCGTTGTGCCTGTTCAGCGCCACAACTCCCCCAGCCACCCGGTTTAGGGGCAATTGGGCAAGGATTGCCCATTGAGTGGAGTTCATAACCAGTGAACAATGGCAGATATGAAGTTGAAAGCTGGTAAAACTGTTTGCTTAGTTGTACTTAGTAGGGATCCCACCCCCCACATTCAGCAAGTTCAGCGGCAGTTTGGCCCAGATTGCTTATTGAGTGGAGATCATAATCGCGAACAGGGACCGAGATCAAGTTGAAACTTGGCACAAGTGTTTGGCGCTGGAGCCTAGTTGTACTTTTTAGCCCCCCCCCCCCACCTAGTTCAGGGGCAATTGGTCACAGGTTGCCCAGATAGTGGAGTTCATAACTCATGAACCATGATAGGCATCAATTTGAAACTTGGTATTATTGTTGGGACTGGGATCTAGTTGCTCATTGTGTGGTCCCAAATCCCCAGACTCACCCGGTTCTGGGACAACTGGGCCCAAATTGCCCCATGGCTAAGATCTTAACCTCACCACGGCTGGAGCTAGAATGACAAACTTTCCCGTACCGGTATCCTCTGGTTACGAAGAAAATCTTGAGATGGTACCTCCCCCACCCTCCCCGTTCATATGCAACCGGTCCCGGATTTCCCATGATTTAAGTTTTGTGAACCGTTATAGGTATCAAATTTGAAATTGGGTGACTTGATAATACTGGAGTCTAGTTACACACACACACTTTCACCATTTTTCGGTTTTAGGGGCAACTGTGCCCAGCTCAAAGCTTGCAAACTATGGTTGGTATCAAGTAGAAACTTGGAACGATTGTTGTCATTGGAATCTAGTTGTGTACGGGTTTTTGGGATCCCAAAACGTAAGTGGAGGGATACCTATGACATAGCAAAAGTTGTCCGTCCGTCTGTCCGTCCGTCTGTAAGCACGATAACTCTCGAAGGGAATGCGATATTTTGATGAAACTCGTTGGGTCGTCGGACCAGTCGAGTTCGTAGATGGGCTTTGTAGCCGTACATTTAGGGGTGGGGGAGGTGGTTCAAATTAAGGGGCAAACACAATATTTTGAAACAGCTAATGTGATAGTCTATTATGTGGTAAGAAGACATGCTGAGCACGATGGTGAAAACCATTTTGTCATCGGACGAGTAGTTCGCCCGGAATGTTAAAAGTAAAAGTTTTATTTGAAGGTTCGATTTAGGGGTAGGAAGACATGCTGATGATGATGTTGAAAACCATTTTCTCGACGGACAAGTAGTTTGCCCGGAATCCGGCCGAAACCGGAAAGTTTGTTACAATTAAAAGTTTTATTTCGAGTTGATTAGATGTTCGATTTAGGGCAAGAAGACATGCTGAACACTTATGTGAAAACAATTTTCTACCCGGACATGTAGTTCGCCCGGAATCCGTCCAAAACCGGAAAATTGTTTGAAGTTACAGTTTTATATCTAGTTGGTTAGATAACCGATTAAGGGGTAAAAAGAGATGCTGAATCCGTTTGTGACAATCATATTTTACCCGGAAATACAGTTCGACCGGAATCCGGCTGGAGTCGGGAAATTTGTTATAAGTTAAATTGTATTTGAAGTTGATTTGATGTTCAATATTGGGGAAAGAAGATACCCTGAGTTCGTTTTTCAGCTTTTTTTTTGCCGGACAAGTAGTTCTGGTCTGGAGTTCGGCTGAAATCGGGATATTGGCAGAAGTGGCAGGAAGTTTTCGTCAAAACAGATGTGCCTTTTAGGGGTAAACACACATGCTGAATCCATATTTGAACTGCGTTTTCTCAGATTATTAGCTATTTGGCCTTAATATGCTTCTGAATTTTAATTGTAAACATGTTCAAGGAGTCTGGCGATGACTGGGTCTGGCTAAGACAAGACCCAGTTGTCTGGATTAAATATTGAATTTTTGGGATCCCGTCGAAACCTTTGGTCTTGTTTTTATAGTAGGAAGTGGGTCTCGAGCATCCGGGCGTTTCAAACGCTACTAGGCGCGGATTCTCCAGTGACTAATTTGCGTAGCATGGACCAGAGGCGTTACTAGCCAAAATGTTGTGGGGGGGGGGGGGGATTTACCGACTGGCTGGTAATTTTACCGACTTTTTCGCAGAAAAAACGACTGTATTCAACAACAAAATGGAATTTTTGAAAAAATTGACTGATTTTCAGAAAAACCGACTGTTTTGACGAAAAATCGACCAATTTTCAGAAAAACCGACTGTTTTCATGAAATAAAAACAACAAAGTTTTGACGAAAAATCCGCGCCGACTCGGTTGTTTTTACAGACTGACCAAAAGCATTGGGGGGGGGGGGGGAGGGCGTCCCCCCCCAGTTCTGACGCCCTGGCATGGACCACAATTAGAGATACGACAATGAAATTCCTTTTCTTTACTGTTTCTAGGCTCTTGAATATACCTTTGGAGTTCCACCTCCCCCACCCTTCCCGTTTGTTTGCAAGGGGGCCCAGATTGCCCATGTATGGAACATTGACACTCATCAAATTAAAATCTCAGATACTTGTACACAGTACTTTTCGCAAGATGCGCTTTGCTTTTATTTGGTTTCATGTTTCGCAAAGGGTTTGAGCTGTCAATTAGTCACGCTCCTGGTCGCGTACACTTTTTCTACCGATCAAAGCTGCTATTTTTTGGGATCCCAAGACGTAAGTGGAGGGATACGTGTGACATCGCAAAAGTTGTTCGTCCGAACGAGATATGTTGATGAAACTTGGAGTGAGGATTCTTTGGGTCAAGAGTAAGGTCGTATATGGGCTATGTAGCCCTATATTTAGGGGTTGGGAAAGGGGTTTCAATTAAGAGGCAAGCAAAATATTTTTAAGCAGCTAATGTGATAGTCGTGGGGCAAGAAGACGTGCTGAGCACGACGATGAAAACCATTTTTTCGCCGGACAAAAAATTAGCCCGGAATCCGGCCAAATCCGGAAAGCTGGTTAAAAGTAAAAGTTTTATTTAAAGTTGATTAGATGATTAGAGAGTTGATTAGAGATCCAGGGGTAAAAAGACATGCTGAACACGACTATGAAAACCATTTTCTCGCCGAACAAGTAGTTCGCCCGGAATCCGGCCAAAACCGGAAAATTTGTTAAAAGCAAAAGTTTTATTTGAAGTTGACTAGGTGTTCATGCTGAACACGATTATTAAAAATGTTTACTTGTCGGACAAGTAGTTCGCCCGGAATCCGGCCAAATCCAGGAAATTTGCTAAAAAGCAATAGTCTTACTTGCAGTGGCGTCGCTAGCCAAAACTCGAGGGGGGGGGGGGGGGTGGCAGGACGCCTGCCGGTGCCCTGCCGCCCGTTTCAACATTTCGTTACATATGTGATAATAAAACTCGCGTTGAAGACTGAAGATTAGAAGTCTAGTTGTTCGAGCTCAGAAGCGGTTTGAAGGGCTCGGGCGTGGGAGGTGATTATCTCAAAATATACGACTGCCAGATGTCCGGAAGGCCCAAGAATCATAACAGTTAGAAACAATAGCCAAGAAACAGCACTATATCTGCAAAACTGTTAATCAGACAGAATGAAAATGAGCGCCACAGGCAAAATTTTTGAAGTAGGCCATGAATTTTTTGGGGCAAAACTCTACTACCCCGCAACAAAATCTGTATAGCTTTTAATGCGGTCCAAGCGCCGAAATTTCAAGCCTAAAATGCGAATGAAATGACGCGACTTTCCAGTAAATAGAGCCTACTATGAAAGGCGCCGCAGGCGAATTCTGTGGAATCCTGGATGATCAGACCGCCTTTTCGGATCCCAAATGAAGGTAAGGGCCACTTAGCAGGATCTGCCCGTCTGTCTTTGTTCCCGACGATTCCAGAAATTTGTGAGACATTGAACGAATGAATGGATGAACTTTATTACCTGTAAAGTGTAAAAACACAAATACGGAGTATTATGAAAGAAACAAAACGATAAATAACGAAAAAACAACAACAAACAAACTAATTTGTTTCAGCTACATTTTTGTGGTCGGGCGCTCTGCGAGCACCCGTTTTAGCTTTTTTCTTTCTTCGAGGGGGGGGGGGGGGGTACCCCCACCCCCACCCCCCCTTAGCGACGCCCCTACTTATTTGTAGTCGATTGGATTCCGATTTAGGGGTAAGAAGAGATGCCAATTCTGTATATGACATTCGTTTTTTTTATCCGGACGCATAATTCGCCCGGAATCCGGCTGAAACCGAAAAATTTGTCATGAGTTAAAGATTTATTTGATGTTGATTAGATGTTGGATAAGTCGTTTTTCAGATTTGTTATTTTGTCGGATAAGTAGTTTCCGAATTCGACAGAAACCGGGAATTTGGCAGAAGTAAGCTCAGGCACGAAGTTTCGATCAGTTTCGTCAAAACAAATATGACTTATAGGGGTAATCCATACCTGAACTCGGTTTTCTCAGATGATTAGCCATTTGGCTTTAATCTGTTTCTGAATTTTGTAATAAAAATGCTTAAAAGTTCAATGGGCACATCAAACTGTCCCAGTCCCACTCTGTAACAACCTAGGAACAATGATTACGCCCTAGATCAGCAGCTTTTTCCACAGTTTCCTCTCTGTGATATTTCAAAGCGTAATTTTTTGGGCCAGTACATGTAGGATTTACTAGCTTGGACATAGATAAAAGTGATGTTTCTTATAATACTTAGTAGATCTTTGTTTTATGCATAAATCAGCTTGTATAAGTCAGATTTGAATAGGATATTTGTTTTTGAATGATTTTTGTAGCTAAATTATTTTTTATAAGCTTATTGTATATTCTGGTACATTTTATAAAGCAAGCTAATCAAGCTTCACAACACTATTCCACAAAGAAAAACTTTTAAGAGACACTTTAAGCCATGGAACTTCTGATCAAACACTAGAACAATCAGGCAAACTGCATCTGCCGAGGCATCTGCGGCTTGACTTTGGTGACATATTAAATATATCCTTTCCTATCAAGCATTGCTGGGAGTTTTTGAATTTCCTGCCACGATACCGCAGATGTTAAGATTTGGATCGCCGAAATGCCAGAGAGGTAAAGACAAGGGATAACAAGAAAATGGCCGATTTCCGTAGCGCCTTCTAAAGGAAGTCGGAAATGTTGATTTGTGAAGCATTTAATACAAAGTAAAGCATTAGAAGTGTCCATTGTGCTTTAAGGAGTCTGGAGGCGACAGGACCCAATTCTCTGGATGAGATATTCAATTTTTGGGATCCCATCGAAACCTTTGGTCTTGTTGTTTACTTACATCATCCATTTACATAGGGAAAAACACACATGCGTTACTACATATTAGGCTACACATACTGTAAACAAAAGAAAAATTAACGGACCGGAAATTCATCACTCCATTTTCTTCCATAGTGAATATAAGGTTAGGGAAACTATATACTTCTTATGCTTCTTTGAACGTTGTTAACTTTGAACAGCGCCACTTTCATCGAATCAGGCTGACTACTAAGAACACCTGAATGGGTGTTTGGCTTCTTTATTTTTCCACTTAGCCCAAAACTGCACTGTTCAAGGTAGACGATAACGTTGACACAAGCACACCATACCTCTCTGCATATGGAACCTTCTTATACATGTTCATCACTATGGTATACTATGGTGTTGCTTGTGTGGTCCTGTTTTTGAATTGCAGAATTGACGGGGCGACGCTTGCCACTTCAGTGAGTGCTTAACTGTCTTTTTATGCGAAGTTTCGCTTAAACTGTCTCGGTTTTCTCAATTTTGTCATGCTGATTCGTTGCTGAGTGACTGGCCGTGCTGACTTGTTTTTTGTTTTGTTTTTACTTACGTGACTAGATGCGATACATGAAGCCATTTTAAATCAAGAAAACGCAACTGCCAAAAATCAACAACTCCAGCGAAAGAGAAAAAAATACAATAAAAGGAGTGTGTAAATATGAGCCAGTTACGCGTCGTACCGTAACATCGCCTGCTTAGAATTGTAATATCACCTCTTTTATCGACTGCCGATCGCAAATCTGTTACGGTCACGTCGGTACGATAGTACTCATAAATTTCAAGGATTTTCTCTAATATAGAGTTTCAAGCGTCCATCGAGTTGGGGTTTCGCCACCGTAACCGAAGAGCTGCAGCCGGATACGGAAATTGGCTATATTGATTGATATATGCAAATAATGGACAACTGGGCCCAGCCAGCGCACGACGCTCTACATTCTTTTCTGACCGATGAATGAAAAATTGTATATCCTGTTTTGTTGTGTTATATTTAATTCTTTGATTTTACTTTACATACTCCGCTTTTCAAATGGTGGGTCAGAACTTAGAACTCAGAACTTACATACTTAAAGGGCCATTCACGCTCGTGTTGTAATATGAATAAAAATACTTCGCATTGTAAACCTTATCCTCCTCTTCCGTTCAGCTTGGAAAGTCTGTACGCCCACGTATGCGCAGATTAAATCACACGAATCCAGGAGCCTGACAATGAATCCTAAGAGAACCTAACCTGACTTAGGGGCACTGGCCTTGACCGGTTTTGTGCAAATTCAGTATAATAACAGTTTAGTATGACTGACTTTCCGTTCAAAGAGCTCATTCCGTTTCAATTATATTACAAATATCTCTCCTTATCCGTTTCTCTCTTTCTTCCTTGACAGTCCCGTGACGGAAACGCACGCTGTGATTGGTCACGTATAACTTTTAACACACAAAATAGAAACCGCTCCTATTGATTTTTACTACAGCAAGATATTGCACACAGATATTCGCAGATAGGAAGTATAATTCAGGAATTCTGCGCCTTAAACATAAGCTTGAAGGTCCTTAAAGGACACCTGAATGAAGCGTACCAAGTATCATCCCTATCTGTATGGCTTCCGTTTACATTGCCTGCAGAAAACCCAATCCAAATACGAAATAGTGTTTCCAAGCTATGATTTTTGCTCCATTTTGCGTCTGTCCTTATTTCAGTACCGGACAATTTTAGAAATGAACAATGTCTCCAATCAACCCTTCTTCTGGAATATTTTTTAACCAGTTAAGCCCCAAAAATGTCCTTTATCTAGAAGAAATTCCAATACGATCCGGCCAGCGCTGTACAAGATTTGAATGAATTGCGCTTTTTGTCTGGGAGTCTGCCGAGGAGTCTGCATGTGCAAACCTCCAGAAGCGAACATGCCTATTTTGAAAACGTCACGCTCAGGAGAAAAATGCTCTCCGTGACCATGTCTGTAAATGCATTCTCCATGGTGTGTTCAAGTATGGTTTCATTGTTCAGGTGTCCTTTAAGAAATTGTGAGATAAACTCCTGTTACCAGTCGGTAAGAATGGTAATTGTGAGTGTGGAGACTTTCTGTACCTTTTCTTTTCTGCAAAATCATCGTACTGGTAGCCACCATAGTTCACAAATAAGAGGATCTTGAATTAAACCTTTAGAGCAACAGTAATGCTAATTAATTATCATTAGGTTCATTAGAACTCATATAGCTTACTGTGGACACACCTTTCCTTCTTGAAAATTCTCAGTGCAAATCAATATAAAATCTCGAAACAAAATAATAGACAGAAATTTAGTCGTGTTTATGTTTACTTTTTACTCAGTAATTCTTTTCTCTTTGATTGTTCTGCTAGGAACTAATATGACCTCATCCCGTACTTTCAAATTGCGCCACTAGATGATTCCACGGTCGTACCGAACCCAGGTTGGAACTATGGACTTGAAGTGGGGGTGGTCTGGTCAGTACAAATGCGAGAATGCTCCCGCTTTTGGTATCCTAAAACCAGTGCTTCCACTCCAGAATTTTGAAAAAACGTACACATAGTTGAAAGATCAGGAGAAATCAGGAGACTCAGTAATCCAAAAAATCAGGAGATTTACAAGGAGACGTTTTAGAAATAAGAAGTTTCTAAGGCGAAATTACGAGGAAATTTGTATTTATGGTTTATACGTCAAAGAGGGGAATATTCAAAGTATAGGTGTAAAGTGCAGGGGCGTGGGAAGGGCATTTTCGTAGGGGGGGAGGGGTCTCTAAAATTTACCGGATCCAAGAAATTGAGAATTCGAGCTTTGAACTATGGAACACAAAGGATTACGTAGGAAGAGTAACATTAAGGGTCAGCGTGAAAGATGATAAGCCAACTATTAGGCGGGGCGAAGACCACTTGGAGAATACATTGCCGGGCACGATTGCAGTAACAGCTTTTATGTATTATACTGAGGAGGAAATTAAATCGAGCGCCGCCGGCGAAAATGTTCGAAATCCAATTTTTTTTTCTCATGTCGGCTAAAATTTAACTGCTGCTCTCACAAATTCTAGCATTTACCTCGTCACTTACCATAGATTAAATACAAGACTCTAGGAAGTTCCAGAAACCGGATGGAGCGACCTTCCGGCAGCAGCAGCTACTGTAGTTGGTCAAAGCTGCTTATCATCACATAATGTGAGCACTTTTTTTTTTTTTTTTTTTTTAAGTTAGCTTTTTCCTGCCAAATTTTACTTTTTCCATCCAGATTCTAGCTTCGGTGATGAGTTCCAGCCTCCAAGCTATGCTCGACAAAAGAATAATTAAGATACATAGCTGTTCGGAAAAATAAGAAGAAAATTAGGTAGAATAGCGAAATATCAGTAGAAACCCAGTAGATCAGGAGACTCAGCAATAAATCAGTAGGAGACCTAAAGAAAACGTAGATCTCTTGATAAATCAGGAGAAGTGGAAGCACTGCCTAAAACGTAATGCCTGTGATTTCAAAAGTTTTCCGCATCTGCATCCGTCCATAAGCACGGTAACTCTCGAGCGGTATGTGATATTTTGATGAAACTGGTGTGAGGATTCTTTGGGTCAAGGGACAGGTTGAGTTCGTAAATGGGCTCTGTACCCCTTCATTTAGGGGTGGGGGTTCAAACTAAAGGGCAAAGAAAATATTTTTAACATCGAACGAGATAGTCGATTTAGGGGTAAGAAGACATGCTGAACACGGACAAATAGTTGGACCGGAATCCAGCGAAAACCGTAATTTTTGTTAAAAGTAAAAGTTTTATTGGAAGCTGATTAGATATTTGATTTGGAGGTAAGAAGACATGCTTAATCCATATATGACAATCATTTTCTACCCGGACATATAGCTCGCCCGGAATCCGGCCGAAACCGGAAAATTTGTAAGAAGTGAAAGTCTTATTTGAAGTTGATTAGAGGCTCGATGTAGGGGTAAGTAAAGCTGCTGAATTTGTTTTTGAACTTTAGTTCTTTGCCGGACAAGTAGTTTGCCCGGAATCCGGCCGAAACCGGAAATTGGAAAAAATAAGGCAGGAAACTTTAACTGGACTCATATGTTAGTGATGGTGAAGATGAAATGAAGTTTTCGGATACCAAGATCAATTCCCACGGTCCGACCGGGGTATCTGAATATCAGATAACACGTTACCTTGCCAGTTACCATCGTAACTGCAAAAACGCCTTTTAACCGTGGTATCAAATACCACGGTAACTGTGAAAACAGCTTTAGATTGTAGTATTAATACCATGGTTTCTGCATAACGCAACTAATGGTCTGCTTACCGGAAGAGCTTTCCCCGCAGATTTTTATTAATACTCTATATGACCAAGTCTGAAACACGCCAGTGATCCTCAGGAAGAACGAGAAAACGTCTCGTAAACGACTCAAACCCAACAACTCGAATCCTGTATCAACCAATCACGGCGATCGTCGGGGGAAACTCTGGTGACGCTTCCGGCTCTTCCGCTAGGTGAGAGCATAGAAATAGGCTCTTAGAAATCATAAAAAAAAAAAAAAAATACTGATATCCACTGACATCTAGAGTGACACAACTTCTTTCACACCAATTTGACAAATAACTGGACTCCTGTGTTAGCGATGATGAAAGCGAGATGATTTTTTTAGAAACCACGATCAGTTATGGACCGGGGTGTCTGAATATCAGATACAATGGTAACTTTTTCCGGCCCATGTTAGCCTAGTGCTATTAGGGTTCTAAATAAAATTAATTGATTGATTGAAAAAAAAAACAAAAAAAAAACGCCTTTTGACCTTGGTATCAGATACCACGGTATAACTGCGAAAAGGACTTTAGACCGTGGTATCAGATACCATGGTATCGGTAAAAACGCAACTATTAGCTATGTTGATAGACATGCCGATAATGAGATATTAACTATATTATGTTTATTTTTTCTCCTAATCTATTGATGATGCCCAGCAGATTTTCGGATTTATTTGTGAACAGTTCTTGTAATCCGGAGCTAATCATGTTGTTACATCGTTTCAGGCTCCCCTTCAGACTGTCAACCGACTTCTTTCGAGGTGTGGGAATGCGTTGCTTCTGCTGAGCGTTGCGTTCCTCCTTCTGATAGTTGCTACTCCATTGGGATTTCCTTTTTCGGGTGAGCCGGCAACATTAGCACCTCAGCGAGTACAGATAATGGTAAGCATCTAACTAACCCGATACATCGCCTGACTGTTAGGTTTGTGTCCCTCAGTTGGCCAAGAGTGGTTACAAAGTCATTCCAGTTTATTGACAAGACGATGAACACAAAATATTGAGTCGCGAATACAACATATTTACAAACGACCCCGGAGCCAGCGATCGGCATGTGGCCAGATCGCTTGCCGATCCGCGACTGAAATAAACCGGAATGAATTACACTGAGTAATCAGTCGACAATAATGAGCGTGTTCATCCTACTTACCGTAGTTACTACGCACGACGCTACGAATTCTGGATTTTTGCCGTCAAGGCTGAAAATTTTTTCTATTTTCCCGCAGAATTTCAAACCACGGACGAATCCGACCAATCACGTTACAGAGATCCGTAGTTACTACGCTTACTACGGTCCCGAGCGTGGTAAGCAAATAGTTACTATTAGTTACTATTTCGAGAAGGTTGGAATGGTCAGCGTAGTAACTTTTGGTGAGGTTGGAACGTAAATAGTAACTAATAGTTACTATTTGTAGAAGAGTGGAACACGCTCAATGAGTCAAGACGGCGAGCGCGAGAGGTTAGTTCCTTCTGCAAATCGCAAGACAGACAAAAGTTGTGCTAGGCACAACATTGACTAACTATCAATAGTTCCGTTTTTGAAGATAGCATGGTATCTGATACCACGGTAACTGTACCTGCGTTTGATGCTTGTTCATACCTGTTGATACCTGTCACGGGTTTGACCCTGATCTTGGCTCCTTCGGGATCGACTAAAATGACATAGTGTAGTAGGCACGAGTGCTAAAAGGAAGCACGAAAACTAAAAGGTCCCATTCAGGCTTCAGAGTGAGGGGCAGGAACAATGTTCTAACGTGCCTTCGTTTAAGCTCTGGAGTTACGAACTTAATTGCTTACTTTTATTCCTTGTTAATCTCTTTTTGGGATCCCAAAACGGAAGTGGAGGGATACCTATGACATCGCAAAAGTTGTCTGTCCGTCTGTGAGCACGGTAACTCTCGAAGGGAATGAGATATTTTGATGAAACTTGGTGTGAGGGTTCTTTTTGGGCCAAGAGTTAAGGTCGAGTTCGTAGATGGGCTCTGTAGCCCTACATTTAGGGGTGGGGTTTCAAATTAAGGGGCAAACAAATGTGATATGTGATAGTCGACTATGGAGTAAGAAAAGATTCTGAACACGATGGTTAAAACCATTTTCTCGCCGGACAAGTCGTTCGTCCGGAATCCGGCAAAAACCGGAAAGTTGGTTAAAAGTAAAAGTTTCATTTGAAGTTGATTAGATGACAGATTTAGGAATAAGGAGTGACGCTGAGTTTGTATATGACAATTGTTTTTTACCCGGACATATAATTCGTCCGGAATTCGGTTGTAACCGTAATTTTTTGTATAAGTTAAAGTTTTATTTGAAGTTGATTAGATGTTCTTTATAGGGATATGGAGATACGCTAAATTCGTTTCTGATTTTTTATTTTTTTGCTGGACAAGTGGTTCGCTCGGATTTCCGCAGAAACAGGATATTTCGGAGAAGTAAAGCAGGAAGTTTCGATTAGTATCGTCAAAATACATATGGCTTATAGAGGTATATCTGAACTTGGTTTTCTCTGATGATTAGCCTGGCGAAGACTGGATCTGACGAAGACAACGCCGAATTTTAACTTGATTGATTGAAACAAAAAAATTGTCTGGATCAAATATTGTATTTTTGGAATCCCATCGAAACCTTTGGTCTTGTTATTACTCGTGCCCCCTGCACCATGCCGTGGTGTGCCGTGCCTCTTTTTAGCCGATCCCGGCTCGTTCGTGTGCTTCTTTTGACATTCGTCAGATTTCAGTAAATCCGATCATTCGACGTGAAAAATAGACCATTGGCGGTACAAGAACCGGTGGGAAAAGCAAATTATCACACACAGGGTCATCCTTCTTTGAAAATTACCAGTCTAACTGGGTAGGATAATAATAGGAAAAAATAATAATAATTACAGATTATTTTTTTGAATTTATATAATCATATGAGAATAATTACATATGACCCACCGTACAAGTTACAGATAGTGGAGAAAAAATCAATCACTTTCTTTGTTGATTTTGTTCTATTTCGCGGTAGTTTAAATTTTGAGGGGTTGGAAATAGAATTTGTATGGCGGAATAGACGAGTACTAATTTCGTTATATACGTTGCATACTTTGATTCACCCTTACAAAATTAAAAGGAAAACAATACAAAAGAATACAGACTGCGCCAAAAAGAGACAGCCAAACAGTAGAAAACTTTCGTATAGATAAAATGTATATGTATGTAATTGTATCATCTGTTATTTGCGGCTAGCTTGTAGGATAAAAGCTATTAAGGGAACAACAAGAGTTTTGATTACAGGTGAATTTCTAGCGCCCTTGAAGTACGCATCATCGAAGCCGACCAAACGATACTTTCTCGTGATTTCCAAGGACCGATGATCATTCGTACCTCAAGGGTTTTGATTTCAAATGATCACAACTAACTTGGAAATAGTCATTTGCCCGATCTGACCATCAGGGGGGGGGGGGAGGGGGAGACGGTGGAATCCGGAATTTAGGGGCATGCATAACTTTCGAACAGGTTATCGGATCTTAGTGAAACTTGATATCTGGAATGACGTCATGTCTCAGATGACCCCTTTCAAGTCCGGACCGAATCCGATGAATATGTGTGGGGGGGGGAGACGGCGGAATCCGGAATTTAGGGGCATGCATAACTTTCGAACAGGTTATCGGACCTTAATGAAACTTGATATCTGGAATGACGTCATGTCTCAGATGTCCCATTTCAAGTCCGGACCTAATCCGATGAATATGTGTGTGGGGGGGGGGGGGGGTCGGATGAGGGAACCGGAAATCTCGTGTCACGCTTAGAGTGGAGCGATCGGGATGAAAATTTGTGGGAAGAACAAGCACAAGCCCTAGGGACATCATTGGCACGACTGGACCGAATTCATGCACTGTGGGGGAATTGGAGGGGGTTCCGGAATTCCGGTGATCCGGTGATCCGGAGTTAAGTTACTTCCAGTTGGTCTAGGGCAATGAAACTTGGCAGGCAAATCAGGGACCTGACCAGATTAACCTTGAAATAGTCAACTTGCCGATCAGACCATCGTGGGAGAGTGTAGGGAAGGGGAATCCGGAATCTTGAGGCATGTATAGGGCGTCATGTCTCAGATGTCCCATTTCAAAGTCCAGACCGAATCTGATTAATGTGGGGGGGGGGGGGACCGGAAACTTTGTGACACGCGTGGAATGGAACGATCAGATTGAAACTTGGTGGGAAGAATAAGGACAAGCCCTATGTACATCAGTGACAGAACATGACCGGATTTGGGCACGGTGGAGGAGTTAAAGGGGGGGGGGGTCCGTAATTCCGGTGATAGCAAGTTAAGGTTCTTCCAGACGTGCTAAGAGGATCAACAACATTAGACATTTGGCATGATTGGCTTAGCAATAATCATTTCCCTGATCCGATGATCGGGGGGGGGGGATTGGAGGGAGGGGAAATCTTGAGGTATGTATAACTTTCGAACGGGTGATCGTATCTTTATGAAACTTGATATTTGGAAAGACCTCTTGTCTTAAATGTCGTATTTAAAGTCCGGATGTTTTCCGATGAATGTTGGGGGGGGGGGCGGAAATCTTGTGACACGCTTAGAGTGGAGTGATTGGGATGAAACTTGGGTGGAAGAACAATAACACGCCCTAGATACATCAGAGATAGAACCGGACTGGGTTCGGGCACTGTGGGAGGAGTTGTAGGGCGGTCCCGGAATTCCAAAGGGACTTCCAGATGTGCTAGGACGGTGAAAATTGGCTTGAAAATTATACACTTGACAAGATTGACTTAGAAATTATCAGTTCCCAGATCCGACCATCCCTTAAAGTACTAATCCTAACCGCAATGTACAAACAATACTTTTGAGTAAAATATACATTTTCGTGCCCCCTATGAACTCATCATCATTTTTGCTTCAAGGGTTGTGTTTACAGATGAATTTCTAGCGCCCTTAAAGTGCGCATCATCACAGCCAAATGCATTACCAAACGATACATTCGCGTTATTTCCAAGGACCCATGATCATTCTCATCTCAATGGTTTACTACGAATGATCACAACAAACCCACTAATTGGCGAATTCCTACTTTCATCCTCTGACCCAGCCTTGCAAGTGCCATATGAGCTTCCAGTTCTTGTTGCAGTTATGTCACCGTGTATTTGATACTGCGGTTGCTTGGCAAAACGGCAACTGCCGAATTTGAGTTTTTAGATATCAACCTAAAACAAGTACCTAAGCCATTTGCATCTCAAGTGTCAAACTTCTTTGCCACCAGTTTTGACAAAAACCTAGGCTCATGTGTTGGTGAGGGTGAAAGTGAGGTGACTTTTTCAAATACCACGGTAACTGGCCAGATACTCAGTCACCGTGATATCAGATACCTCGGTAAGTTCGAAAACTGTGTTAACAGATACCGTGGGATCAACAAAACGCAACTAAGATCTTGAACCAGGGCCGGATTACCAAGTAGGTAGAGTAGGCACCCTCCTATGGGTCCCGCCTCTTTTAGGGGCCCAGCGAGGGCGAAACAGAATGATTCTGGTTCGATTCTAAAAGGAAATTATGTTCAAGGTTTCTTAAATTTGCTCGGTGCCAACGGCATGTTTAAGGACATTAATCACGGTCATCCCTACCGAGCGGCCGACATGCACACTACTATCAGATTATTTGCAATGAGTTGCCGGAGTTGCCAAGAGGCCTCCACAGGGTTAATCCGGCACGGTCAGAAACGAAAGTGATGAAGGCCTGGATATGGTTCTGTCCCGTTTCTCATACCGTCTGTCTGTCAGTCAATATATCAATTTTATTTTCAACCCTAATAGCTCTACGCAAACACGGCCGGGAATTGGAAAAATAAACACTCACTAACAATACAAATAAAACACAAACTAACAAACAATAAATAAGAAACGAACATAAATCATGAACAGTTAAAATGTTTAGTGAAATACGGAACGAATGAATTTCGGTATCTTGCTGAAGATTTCGTGGTGGGGGAACAAGCTTGGGTTTCGGGTCGTCCTTGCATCGCGTTTTAGGTCCATGAGAGGGTGTAACGAAGTCTGGGAGGATGGTCCTGTGATGTTGAGAATTCAAAATTTGGTGGCCAAAACGCATGAGAAGATCATGTCTTCTTTCAGACAGTTTTTCGATATCGAGGATTTGAAGCCTTTCATTGTAAGATTTGTAATTGTGACCAAGTATTATTCTGAAGGCTCTCTTCTCCAGTCGTTCGATTTCGTCATCCTGAGCTTTTACACATAACCCAGGATGCCAAATTTGGCAGCCGTACTCTGAAATGGGCCTGACATAATTTTTATAAACTCTCACTAGTTCATGGCGTGGAACCCCAAACCGCGTCAGGTATGAAAATGATCGAAGGGTAGCACAGCTATTTTCACTGTTTTTCCCACTTCAGTTTTCCATTTGGAGTCCATCAGTCCATCTGTACGTTAGAACGAAAACCATCGGACACATTGATATGTTTTTGATGAAACATTTCCGGTGTAGGGTCTGAAACTGTTGATCACACTTGCCACGTGTGTTCTCTTTACGTGAATAATCATGTACCGGATGGTTGTTTCCGATGAGCTTATTAGTCCGGATACCGGTAATAGTAATTTTGCCAAGATTGTCATCCAAGGCAACGGACACGGATAGAGGCCACACACAGCCGAACCCGTGTGTAATTTTCTGTAAGGATAGCTTAGTTGTAAAGTGGTAAGCTATGTCGGAACTTTGGAGTAGAAACACTAGGTGTATGTAGCTTCAGAAACCGAATAGTGGAACATTGGAATAATCTACCAGAAAGTGTCGTAAATGCCGAAAATATCAATCAATTCAAAGCAGGTGTGGATCGCCACCTGGCTGAAATTCAATTTAGTGTATAGAGAAAACTATAGAGGCGAAAGCCTATTGATGCAGTTATATTATGTAGTGCGAGGTGCCCTTTAAAGATAATGCCCGTTTCTCAAGTAGGCGTATTCTCGCCGTTCCTCGAGGACTCCACTTGAGGAGTCCCCGCGTTTTTGTTTGTCCCGGGGACTCAATCCCCGTATTCTCGTGAGTCCCCACGGACGGGGAATGCTCTGATTATCATCACCATCATCAAAAAGGACTCCCTTTCAGATTCGGAGGGGAATACATTTTTTTCTGGTGTTGGTGGAATGTAAAATAATAAAAAAACAACCAAAATAGACAGACCAAAAATAAAAGGGATCCAGAACAATTTCGTCAACTGGATATTTTTTCCTCGGGCAAAATCCATTTTGGAAGCATTCCCCGTGTTCTCGTTGTTTTCCGTACGCGGAGTCCGCGTGGAGTGACTCCCTCTATTCTCGCCGTTCCCTTCGATTCCCCGAGGAGTCCTCGGGGAACGGCGAGATTACTCCTTATAGCACTAGAATATTGGCAGCGTTCCCGAAAAGAAATTCAGTTAGTAAGTCTATTCTCGATAAAAAAATATCAAATAGTTTTACTGCGATAAAATTTACTGTATGTGACATGTAACAGGTTTGGCGTGCAGCGCTCCTCAGATTACATCCATTGATTTTATATCGCTGTTTGAAAGGAAGATAACATGTATATCCCATTAGAGCTAATGACTCGCATGCTAATAACAGACATGCCACTTTTGTGAAAGTGACTGGATTTAGAGCCGTGTGATGAATGATGAGGATTGGTTATCTTCTACTCATATTTCCATTTCCTCGACCGATGAACCAAAAATACACTTTATCCAGCCTGGCGTGATCGTCAAACCCTAGTGGATTTAAACAGGCCGAAAACATGTTAAATACAGTTTTTTCTTTCAGTCTTTTGAGGGTCGGAAATATTCCATTCTTCTATCCAGCATCTCCACTCATATCATACAGTTTTTTCTTTCAGTCTTTTGAGGGTCGGATATATTCCATTCTTCTATCCAGCATCTCCACTCGTATCTCTAAACCATGTACAACAAACGTGCCTAATACTTGCTAATTTGCTTAAAGTAGCCTAATGGCAATCCTAGTTACTTTTAATTTGTTTTCTTTTACTCCACAGTAACTAAAAAGTGGGTCATGTATGTCAAAAGATTTTGTTTTTACACCGAGTAACAAATAGCATATCCGAACTCGCGATCTTCTTCTCCTCTACATCAACCTCTGCTTAGTTTCCAGTTATATCCGTTATTGAATGTCCGGTTGCTACCAGATTTCAGCCGGATTCTCCATTTGACAACTTATTTGACGTTCAGTATGCTGTTTTACTCTTATATTTACCCCTATTCATATTCATCCGGAAATACATCCGCAAATGTAGGGTTTTGTCCTGATTACTGATGAACTATTCGTCCGAGGCAAGAACTAATAGCAATTCCTGACTTTTGATGGCTTTTTATCCAGTTCCAATTTTCTAACGAAATTGCCAAGAATATTCTTCCGTCCAAAACTTAAGCCCCTCCACCACCCAGTCCATCGACGAAGTCGACCTCACTCGTGACGTCAAGAATCTATGTACCGATTTCCGTCTAAATGTTTCACCCCAATCGGGAGTTATCGTGGTCAAAGACGTACTGACAGATATATGACACATGCATAGCATTTACTTTTATTTGCGATCCCAAAAAGACGCACGAGTAGTGACATGTTTCGAAAATTTCGCCTGCGGCTTCTTCCCCCTGTCGTAGTATTCAATGTCTAGTTCAAAGTGCGCGTCATTATGGTTGGGCTTTAGTTGTAGGATTTGGGGGTAAGCCGTATAAACAATTAGAATTGTTCTCATTTTTTCACTCATTGTGTTGCGAGAGCAACACTTTGGTTTTGTCCTCGTTTTTTTTTTTTTTTTTTTTTTTTTTCCTATGACTCCGATTTCATTTTATTCCTGGTAACTGAGAAGGGTCTAACCTGTGCGGTTTTTATGGAAAGTGTGGACCTTAGGCCGGATTGACGAATATGACATTACATTTTGGAAAGCTCCGTAGAACTCTTGCCTGGGGCCAATAAGGATGGTTTTTGCTTGTCATCGAGCCAGAGCCTACGGTTTGCGAAGTGAAGTGGAGTTGTATAGCCTATGTCAGAGAGGACTATCTGAAGTTGTGTAGCGAACCTTTTGTTTCATCAAACGATGTTTCTGCTTTCGAGTGGAAAGCTCCGTTCTAGCACGCAAGCAGGCAGGCACCAGTTTCAAATTGAAGATGGACTAAAATCTATAAGTGTTAAATATATGCGGCAGTTACCCGGCCCCACAGCCAACATATCTTCTTTGAGTGATAAATAGAAAAATCTACAGAGACAAAAAAGTGGCTTTTTCCCACGGGTCCGAAAGTGCTGCCATCTATTGTTTCTGTCTATGTCTGCGACGATTTCAGCTGAGTTTATAATTTTTTTTTTTTTGCACTTTGGTTTGTGGTAGAGTAACGGTATCAGATGTGCTTCTTAAACTTTAAAAGTTCTCTCATTGCTAAAGAAACTAGAGCTTATCCTTTGCTCCTTTCTAAGTCGTGACGTTAGAAAGTTGGCCTACGGCAAAAAAGTCAACTTTTGAACTAAGACAGGTAGAATTTTTTTTTTCGACGGCAATCGATAGCCATTGATGGGCTGATCAAAGTATATGTCATTCAGTTTTTGGTACAAAAATTCCTTCATGAGATACACCAGTTTGAAAATTTCAAAGGGGTTGACAACTTCATAGTAAGGTACATTGAAACCAAAAATAGGCGATACCAGTTATGATGCATATAGGGGACTTTAAAGCAACAGTCGACTGTTAGCCCATAATCATCTTCGGTAATGAGGGGTTTGCAGCTTTTGCTAGTTGGTATACCTGTTATTTGTTTCCGGTGTATTCGATGGTAAGAACAATTTGGTTCCCAATGGTAAGATATGCAAGGGACTTGTAAGTAATAATCGGCTGTTATGCTACAATCATCTTCTGCGATGATGGGTTTGCAGCTTTTGCTAGCTGGTGTACCCATTATTTGTTTCCGGTTAACTTAATGTATATCACGGGAGAGGGACTTGTAAGTAGGAATCGGTTCACGAGGGGTTAGGAATTTTTGCAAATGGGTGCACATTGTATTCGATTTCTATAAATCTGACGGTAAGAAAGTTTGTGTCGATGGTCTATCAATGTAACCGAGGATTAACTGTTTACACAACGGATACAAACGAAAATGTAAAGCAATGAGGTAGTTTCATAATAATTAATAGTGTCATCTATGGTATTTTAATCCTGAAAAGTTACGGATAGCTTTCTATTACCAACTAGATTATATAAGTCACGATGTCTACGATTGAAAAGGATAAAGTACAATTGACTGCAAAGTTAATTTAGTCCCTTCTTCCTATATTATTTTGTTGTTGTTTTTACAACGCTGAAGAATACCTTTTGATCATATGATTAATTTTTTTAGAACATCCCGTTTAAAAAGCTTATGCTATAATCATCTTCAGCGATGAGGGGCTTGCAACTTTTGATAGCTGGTATATCCATTATTTGTTTCCGGTGAATTTGATGTCAATCACGGGAGACGGACTTGTAAGTAAGAATCGGTTCACGAGGGGCTAGAAATTTTTGAAAATTGGTGCACATTGTATTCGATTTCTGTAAATATGACAGTAAGAAAGTTTGTATCGATGGTCTATCGCTATAACCTAGGATTAACTGTTTACGCAACGGGTACAAACGATACGGTAATGTAAAACAATAAGGTAATTTTTTAATAATTAATAGTGTCATCTATGGTATTTTAATCCTGAAAAGTTACGGATAGCTTTATAATATCAACTAGATTATATAAGATATTGTTCCAAGTTTTCATCCGTCACGATATCTACGATTGAAAAGGATAAAGTTCGACTTCGACGGCAATCGATAGCCGCTGATGAGCTGATCAAAGTATATGACATCCATTTTTTGGTAAAAAAATTCCTTTATGAGATACACCAGTTTGAAAGTTTCAAGTGGTTGACAACTTCAGTAGTAAGATACACACTGAAACCAAAAATAGGCGATACCAGTTGTGAGACTTTTAGGGGACTTGTACGCGACAGGTGACTATTAGCTCATAATCATCTTCGGCAATGAGGGGTTTGCAGCTCTCGCTAGTTGGCGTACCTGTCATTTGATGAACAATTTGGTTCCCAAATGTAAAACTTGCAAGGGACTTTTAAGTAATAATCGGCTGTTATGCTACACAAATCTTCAGCGATTATGGGTTTGCAACTTTTGCTAGTCGGTGTACCCATTATTTTTATCCGGTGAACTTGATGTCTATCACGGGAAAGGGACTTGTCAGTAGAATCGGTGCACGAGGGGCTAGAATTTTGTGCAAACTGTTGCAAATTGTATTCGATTTATATAGATCTGACGGTAAGAAAGTTTGTATCGTTGGTCTATCGCTGTAACCTAGGATTTACTGTTAACGCAACGGGTACAAACGATACTGTAATGTAAAACAAGGTAGTTTCGTAATAATTAATAGTGTCATCTATGGTATTTTAATCCTAAAAAGTTACGGATAGCTTTATAATACCAACTAGATTATATAGGATATTATTCCAAGTTTTCATCCGTCACGATGTCTACGATTGAAAAGGATAAAGTTCAACTGACTACAAAGTCAATTTAGTCCCTTTTTCCGATATGCTTTTGTTGTGGTTAGGGCAATCGATAGCCCTTGAAGAGCTGATCAAAATATATGCCATCCATTTTTTTGAACAAAAATCCTTCATGAGATAAACCAGTTTGAAAGTTTCAGGGGGTTGACAACTTTAGGAGTAAGGTACACACTGAAACCAAAAATAGGCGATACCAGTTGTGAGACATGTAAGGGACTTGTAAGCAACAGTCGACTGTAAGCAACAGTCGACTGTTAGCTCATAATCATCTTCGGCAACGAGGAGTTTGCAGCTTTTGCTAGTTGGTATACCTGTTATTTGTCTCAGGTGTATTCGATGGTACGAACAATTTTGTTCCCAATTGTAAGACATGCATGGGACTTGTAAGTAATAATCGGCTTTTATGCTATAATCATCTTCAGCGATGAGGGGTTTGCAACTTTTGATAGCTGGTGTATCCATTATTTGTTTCCGGTGAATTTGATGTCAATCACGGGAGAGGGACTTGTAAGTAAGCACGAGGGGCTAGACATTTTTGAAAATTGGTGCACATTGTATTCGATTTCTGTAAATATGACAGTAAGAAAGTTTGTATCGATGGTCTATCGCTATAACCTAGGATTAACTGTTTACGCAACGGGTACAAACGATACGGTAATGTAAAACAATAAGGTAGTTTTGTAATAATTAATAGTGTCATCTATGGTATTTTAATCCTGAAACGTTACGGATAGCCTTCTTCCGATATTGTTTTGTTGTTGGTTTTACAACGCTAAAGAACATCTTTTGATTATGTGATTATTCTTTTTAGAACATACCGTTTTAAAAGCTTCGATAAGTTGACAATTTCAGCATTTAACCGACAGCGAAGAAACAAAACCAAAGTGTTGCTCTCGCAACACTTTAGCCGGCAAAGCCGGACAAAGGTTGCCGCAACACTTCACGTTGCCCGGGCAACGTAGGTCTAGTTTTTTTTTTGTTTTTCTATGCCGTCGATTTCATTTTATTCCTGGTAACTGGTAAGGGTCTAACCTGTGCGGCTTTTACGGTAAGTGTGGACCTTAAGCCGGATTAATGAATAAGACATTAAATTTTGGAAAGCTCCGTAGAACTCTTGCCTGGGGCCGATAAGGATGGTTTTTGCTTGTCCTCGAGCCAGAGCCTACGGTGGGCGAAGTGAAGTGGAGTTATATAGCCCGTGCCAGAGAGGCCCGTCTGAAGTTGTGTAGCGAACCTTTCGTTTCATCAAACCATGTTTCTGCTTTCGAGTTGAAAGCTCCGTTCTAGCACGCAAGCAGGCAGGCACCAGTTTCAAATTGAAGATAGATTGGACTAAAATCTTTAAATGTTAAATATAGCGGCAGTTACCCGGCCCCTCAGCCAACATATCTTCTTTGAGTGATAAATAGAAAAATCTACAGAAACAAAAAAGTGGCTTTTTCCCACGGCTCCGAAAGTGCTGCCATCTATTGTTTCTATTCACGTCTGTTCGCGATTTCAGCTGAGTTTATCATTCGTTTTTTTGCACTTGAGTTTGCGGTAGAGGAATGGTATCAGATGTGCCTCTTACACTTTAAAAGTTCTCTCATTGCTAAAGAAGCTAGAGCTTATCCTTTGCTCCTATCTAAGTGGTGACGTTAGAAAGTTGGCCTAAGGCAAAAAAGTCAACTTTTGAACTAAGACAGGTAGAATTTTTTTTTCGACGGCAATCGATAGCAGTTGATGAGCTGATCAAAGTATACGTCATTTATTTTTTGGTAAAAAAAATCCTTCGTGAGATACAGCAGTTTGAAAATTTCAAGGGGCTGACAACTTCAGTAGTAAGGTACACACTGAAACCAAACATAGGCGATACCAGTTGTGAGACATGTAGGGGACATGTAAGCAACAGTCGACTGTTAGCTCATAATCATCTTCGGCAATGAGGGGTTTGCAGCTTTTGCTAGTTGGTGTACCTGTTATTTGTTTCCGGTGTATTCGATGGTAAGAACAATTTGGTTCCCAATGGTAAGATATGCAAGGAACCTGTAAGTAATAATCGGCTGTTATGATACAATCATCTTCAGGGATGAGGGGTTTGCAATTTTTGCTAGCTGGTGTACCCACTATTTTTATCAGGTGAACTGGATGTTTATCACTGGAGAGGGACTTGTAAGTAAAAATCGGTTCAGGAGGGGCTAGAACTTATGCAAATTGGTGCACATTAAATTCGATTTTCATAAATCTGACGGTAAGAAAGTTTGTATCGATGGCCTATCACTACAACCTAGGGTTAACTGTTTACATAACGGGTACAAACGATAATGTAAAACAGTGAGGTACTTATGTAATAATTAATAGTGTCACTTATGGTATTTTAGAAAAGTTACGGATAGCTTTATAATACCAACTAGATTATATAAGATATTGTTCCAAGTCATCATCCGTCACGATGTCTACGACAATGATAAAGTTCAACTGATTGCAAAGTCAATTTAGTCCCTTCTTCCGATA
Organism: Branchinecta lynchi; assembly: GCA_023053575.1. Classification (NCBI taxonomy): domain Eukaryota; kingdom Metazoa; phylum Arthropoda; class Branchiopoda; order Anostraca; family Branchinectidae; genus Branchinecta; species Branchinecta lynchi. The sequence goes on from JAKZAP010000007.1 coordinate 11,169,419, forward strand.
TTCCTTTGTTGTTGTTTTTACAACGCTAAACAATAGCTTTTGATCATGTGATGATTCTTTTTAGAACATACCGTTTTAAAAGCTTCGATAAGTTGACAACCTCAGCATTAAACCGACAGGGAAGAAACAAAACCAGAGTGTTGCTCTCGCAACACTTTAGTCTGCCAAGCCGGACAAAGGTTGCCGCAACACTTCACGTTGCCCAGGCAACGTAGGTTTAGTTCGTCTTGAGAGTACTGGAATTTATTGAGAGAACTTGAATTTTGCTTAAAAAAAAACAAAAACGCTCGCTTAGGTTAAATTTGTCTTTGGCACAGAGGTTGCCGAGGTTGCAAGCGGGAGAATTCTTGAGACTTGCCGGGCATTTCTAGTCGTATGTTTTAAGGCTGTCCCCCTAGCTCCCCAACTTAACCCCAAGTACCTGGGACCACCCTTAGTTTAGACAGAATAACGACTTGAGCAATTTGATAAATTACCGAGGGATTGCTCACTTGGTGGACACTTACTGTTCATTCTCCCGTGGCACAGGCTTGGCATACCTGGGCACCGGATAGGCAGACATTTGGCTCCGACTGCACGGCTGATTTGGGAGTGAGCAACCCTCGGGAATTACGACCGTAGAAGAGCTAAATCCCTGGCCAATAAACCATGGGTCCTGGCTTGGTCCTAGGGACTACCTATCAAATTGACGACAACGTTTTACTCTTGTATGTTCAATCTATTTTGACAAAGAAAAGTTTTATTGTAGGATTCGGGAACAACGCGCCTAGCTTCGTACTGCCAAACCCGTCTATCACGGTCACTACGTCACAGTCGCATGACCGAGACTATGACGTCACTAAGCTAATAGATGCAGATCTTCTTCTTTCTTTTCATTTCCGTTTCTTGCGTCATCGTTCTGAATTCAGGTTTTGTGTAGGATTTCTGAAATTAGTAAGGCAAAACGGTAGCTAAAAATTTGGCTTGATTTAATGATAATAATATATTGCTAAAAATGGCTGTGCTGTAGGCTTTTTCAGCATCGAAGGAGTTTTTGTGTTACGTCATCCTTTTATATTCAGTGAGGCGTTCAGGTTTTGTAAGTTCCTGCAATTTGTGGGACAAAATAGTATCTACAAATTTGTGTTGAAATAATGAATATACAACTATCTATAACATTTTGCTTGGTATGATAATAATATTATGCTCTGTATATGCTGTTATGGCCTCTGTACGATGCGTGAGCATTTGAAGAAAATTATGAATTCAGAGGAGGGTACTTTTATCTATTTTTTTTTTATTTTTCATCTTCCTTTTACGTTCGGTGGAGTGGTTTGAAATCAAGGGACAAAAAGTATATTTTTTAAAAGCTAATGAAATGGTCGAATTAGGAATAAGGAAACATGCTTAATCCGAATATGAATTTTTTTTGTATCGCCGGACAAATAGTTCACCCGGAATCCGGCGAAAACCGGAACATTTTGTGAAAAGTAAAACTTAAATATGAATTTGATTGGAGATTCGAGGTAGGGTCAAGAAAACATGCTGAATTCGTTTTTGAGTTTTAGTTTTTTCCCAGAAAAGTAGTTTGTCCGAAATCAGGCCGAAACCGGAAGTTGGGCAGAAGTAAGGAAGGAAGGAGATACGATGTAGGCTGTAGGTAAATCATTTGGTGAATCCATATCTGAACTTGGAGAAATTCAGCTGGCGTATCCGTTTTTCAGTGTCAAGTACGAACTTCGTCTTCTCCGATTATTACCATTGGCCCTAATCTCTTCCTAAATTTTAACACCGAATATCTACAAGACCGAACTGTCTGGAGCAAATCTTGAAATTTTGGGATCCTATCGAAACGTTTGTTCTCGTTTAAAGAGTTGTGGGCGGACCTTGCAGCTCTCGGTGAAGTTCGCGCTGCTTGACTGGCAAACTTGGATCTGCCGAATAAGTGCTAAAAATATGCCGTAGTTGTCAAACGAAATAGTGGCGAAGGTCGGGGATTTCTGAAGCTTGTAACTCCAAATGGGAGCTAGGGATTAAATAAACGGCAGAATAAGTACGAGTGGTCCTGTGAAATCGATGCTGTCTTCCGATTATCTAATTTAAGACTAATATTTGTTATCGGACTGTTTATCATTTTTGCTTGGTTTTGAACGCAATTCTCGACGGAGTTCTTCTGACGGTATGTGGCCCCCTTGACGGGCAGTTGACGAGTATCCTGTTAGGCCATAGCCAACAATCCTAGATATTTAAATCTGGTCGCTGGTTTTGAATTGTTTGCTGAAGCCTGACGAGGACCCTTGCCAAGAATGTCGTAGAATAAACAACACTTTGTTAAGTCTTTCTGAATATAATGCAGACGAAGAAAATACTACAAACCCTATATATTTTTTTCTGGTTTTATGATCGAAGAAAGAACTAATTCTAATCTTCAAGCTAAGGTTTTTGCGGTTACACCTTGGCGCCAATTTCTCTACCTGGGAATCCCTGAATTCTGCTCTTGAGTCGTAAAATCTGCAACGTATGCTAAACTGCTGAGTATGGCCATAAAACGGTAATATATTCCAAAATTCAATCGCCCGAGAATCAGTATTTTCTCCTGCAAAACTGGTTGGTTATTTGTCGGTGCAGTGATCTTAGACCAAAAAAAAAGTCAAAGAGCTGTCGACCCTGACGAATTGGAAGAGCCCCCCCCCCCCCCCTTTCCATCTTTCCAGATGTACTATCTAACAAACCTACTCTCTGGGGTGATTCGAAGAGGGGACGCGGAGTGGGTGTGGGGACTCGACCCACATGCTTCAGAGAATCGTAGTCTCAGTCGTATGTTTTGAGCTTTTCTGTATGAGAGTCTTATAATTTGAGTTTGCCAGAATGACATTAGCAAAACGTCAATCATGGACTGAGTAGAGCCGTCTGGACCGAGCTGGTAGACCAAACCACAAAGCCCAAGAGGACTGATAAGGGGAAGAGCTTCCTCTTATATTTCTATAAATTACTTTGTAGTAAACCTACTGTATGACGACTTCTCTCCTCAGCTAGGGACCGTTTTTTCTCTTATTGTCATTAGCCCATTATTTGTTTTTCACGGTCTTACTGATTTACAATTGGCCTTCCACTAGCATGGGTTCTGAGTGCCCTTTCTGCAACCTTAGAATGCCTTCCCGGTAGTTCCCAGGAATCCCCAAGGCCCAAGCGCACCACAACAGGGTTGTCGACACGACGCTTCTAAGGATGTGCACATGAATGACACCTGTAGGTTCACTAACCTAGGACCTTAGTTGACGCTTGGAGCGTTTTGTTCGCTAAATTGAGAATGAAAGTAGTCGGTGATTGCAAGAATAAATAATCAGATAGAACCTCCGTCTCCCCGTCTCTGTAGTATGACTGTGCGGAGTCGAGTATTTCCCCATGCCTTTTCCGCTGCGAACGAGCGGAGGTTAGTAGCTTCGCGCAACATCACGTTTCGTTACCTCTACAATTAGCTATATCGCTCTGAAACAACCTCGAGGAAAAGTAGGAGACAAAGCTAATTGGTTCTTTGGACGTGCTCAAGAGCGGGTCAGCGCGCGGAGCACGCCTCCTGCATTTTCTTTCTCTGCGATGAGCAACGGCGAAAGTAGAAGTAGAGTAGATGGGTAAAAGCTACAATAAATATCGCTAGGTCCGCTCAGTTTTATTGGGTATTCATAGTCGTTGCATGGTACCAAAGACAGAGGTTCTATCCGATTATTTGTTCTTGGTGATTCGGACGTGTCACGCACGTATCAGAAGACTGGCGGCACAACCTGCTGAAGTAAAGTAGGCTCGGCATGGCTGACGTATCCGTTTGTCAGTATCAACTATGACAGATTTTTAGCTTGATGAATCCTGGCTTCCCAGCTTCCTGAATCCCCCTAAATATCGCTAGGTCCGCTCAGTTTTATTGGGTATTCATAGTCGTTGCATGGTACCAAAGACAGAGGTTCTATCCGATTATTTGTTCTTGGTGATTCGGACGTGTCACGCACGTATCAGAAGACTGGCGGCACAACCCGCTGAAGTAAAGTAGGCTCGGCATGGCTGACGTATCCGTTTGTCAGTATCAACTATGACAGATTTTTAGCTTGATGAATCCTGGGGAGTATGAACAATCTTGGAAAGGGTCCTTCGTAATTCCAACGAAAATGAGACTTTAATGGTTGGAATAGGCAAAATCAGCCAATAAGCATGCTTGCTGGCGCGGGTCCTTTAAGCTGAAACGCCTTGAAAATTAGGTTCTTCGTATAAATAAAAGAATAAGACGAAATAAATATATTTTTTCCTTGCCTCATGGAAAGTATATCCTATTGGTCCACGCTCCCCGTGAATTCATGCAACACCGAGAAGTTTTCATGTCGTTACTTACATGATTACTCAGTAATTGTCTACCTGGCCTTATCTCCTGTTATTTAATCTATTTTACTATTAGTCTAGTTTAAAATTAACCTTAAAGTGCTAAATACAAATTGTGTAGTCTATATTTCAGTCGTTATAACGAACTACGACTGAACGAACATTCGGCTTTGTTCATCTGGGTACGGTGGACCAGTGGATCCTCATATCTCTGTACATTTCCTCAGAATTTGTGAAAAATGACACAACTTCACCATTTTTTTTTTTTTACAAAAAATTGGGATTTTTATTAGGTTAAAGTGAATTTTAGAAGATACACTCTATGTACTAGATTTTTTTTTTGTTACTAGATCTAGTAAAGTTTTAATGCCGGGGGCAACACTGGTGGAGCAGTATCCGTACTTATTTGCAGGTATCTGAGCGAACCATGTCTTTAACCCTGTAGTTTAAGATCTTTGTTTGGTTTCAGCACGTTGAGAAAATTGAATGGGATCGAAACGGCCGGATTCTCCACCGAGATGCTGGATTCTGGTTCCCCCAACTTGACATTCACGGCCCGAAAAGTCTCATCCCTTACGTGCCGGAACTGTCAAAGTTGCACATGATCGACGAAAGTAGGTGCCAGGAAGAGGCCTACTGCGGGGTTCCGTACTACTTTCCTTCGCTGAGGAAGCTACGAAAATCGTACTGGCTGCCCGCTCCGGCCCCTTTGGTCTACATCCCGAGCAGGCTTGTCTTGGAGTCGAATAGGCACACGAAGGTTGATATTCGGAGACTTTCTTTCACAGTAACAGGTAAACCCGCTTGACGCGTCAGTGCGAGGCACTGCGTATGCGTTTGTCTTGCGCTGCGTACAGGTTCCGTACCGTATCTTTCACACCTGCGCGACAAGCTTCCACGCTGGTTGTGTATTTACGTTTTACTTTCTTGGTTTCTTATGCTGAATTCTTGTTTCTTTCATCATTACTAAGTTTTTCTTCATCCCTAGTAGGTTTTTTCTAGTTTTTCTTCAGAAACTTCCATTTTTCACTGAAAAATATGATGTGTATGCGTCGACGCAACGCAAGAATAGAACTTGGTTAATAGAATAGAACTTGGTTCTATTCTTGCGTTTTATTTGTCTGCGTAAGCTCTGCGTTGCGTCACTGCAAGCGCGACGCAGTGGTTGCGTAGCTCAGTGTGATGGCCTCAACGCGTCAGTGTGAAAGCGGCTTAAGTCCAGATGTCGTCTAATTCCTCGCCTGTGGGCCCATCGCCAGGGAGAGTTGAACAGCTTGTGTCCTGGCCCAAATTCGATTAGCCTAGTACAAACGGAAGTGAGTGATACCTTGGAATCGTGACTATCTCTTTCTTCTGTCAATGATTGCTTTTGAACACTTTCCGAGAACAGCGACGCTCAAAACCGCACAAGACAGTGCCACGAAATTACAAATACCACTACGGTCGAAACAGCGTACGTCTTACTATGACAGGTTAGGTTAGGAGCAAGTTGTTAAGCCGCCTTCACACTGACGCGTTAGGGCTTTCACAGTGAGCCAAGCAACCTCTGCGTCGCGCTTGCCGTGACGCAACGCAGAACTTACTCAGACAAATAAAACGCAACGCAAGAATAGAACCAAGTTCTATTCTTGCGTTGCGTCGAAGCATGCGCATCAGATTTTTCAGTGAAAAATGGAAGATTCTGAAGACAAACTGGAGAAAACCTACTAACGATGAAGGAAAGCTTACGAGCTTACGAGAATTCAGCACAAGAAACCGAAAAAGGAAAATGTAAATACACATCCAGCGTGAAATCTTGTCGCGCAGGTGTGAAAGATACGCTACGCAACCTGTACGCAACGCAAAATAAACGCATACACAGCGCATCGCAACGACACGTCAATGTGAAAGCGGCCTTATTCTGTCGTTAGCCTAGAAGCGTAGTAACCTTTATAATTTAACGCTATGATACATACGACCATTTGACTCGTCGCGATTTTTGCTGTCGCTGTTTTTGCATTGTGCGGTTTTGACCGGATACCGTTTGTAAACCATGTAATCGCCAGTTCGAAGCGGTTTGTAGGACCAGCGGTTCCGGTCGTCGCGCGACAGCTAAACAGTTCACTTGCCGAAGTCACGATATTGAATACTTTTAACGCTAAGATGGAAAATATACAATATTCGTGTCAACCGTGACACACACAAAAATGGAATTGCTTCCGGAAAATAACAAACTCCCAAACCTACGTCACATTGATACCTTAAAAATGTTGATTGCAGGTCCTGATCACATGGCAGCCATGATTTGGCCATCTAGCGGAGTCGAGCTTGTTTCCTGGTCTTTCAACACAACAGAAAAGCCGAAACCGGATCCGTATCCTATGCAGCGGCCGATTTATTTCGTGTATTACGCAAGTGGAGCTCATGGATCGAAGTGGGACTTCTGGATTGACGTGAAGGTCAGTATTCGTATATTAGCTAAACTAGTGACTGGACGCAGAATTTAAGGATAGGCTAATCTATTAGCCATGTATTATAAAGCCATCGTGAGGCCGATCGTAGAGTACGGTCACTATTCAGTCAGACCTTTTCTCGATAAACACATCGATGCCGTGTTAGAGGTTTTGTAACACACAGTTATTTACACCCTAGCAAATCGTAAAAGCATATAATACTGCCCATTCATCCCATTTCTCCCCTCTCGCTGTGACTGTTTAATGTATCGCCTCGAGCATTGCGGAGAGTCGATCATAAGTCATAAAATGCAGCATAAACATTATTCAAAAAGCGACGTTTCACAGTATTCTGCCCTTCCGTTCGTAACTTAACTTATCCACAAAGAGTCGAAGACCTTAATTTACCTTCGCAATCATATCGGTTTCAACGTTGCGATCTGATTGAATGTTACAAAATTTGTCAAGTAACTACGATAACCTACAATACGATACGATATCGACACATTTTTCAGTTTTAACTAGAACGGTCTGCACGGACACGACTTTCAGCTGAGTGGCTGGGGATTCGCTAAAGAGATTAGTTGCGTTTTTATCTGAATTCTCAGTTCTCGTGCAAATTACCGTTTTTGCTCTTTTCGCTTCTCCGTTCTCGCTTTTGACAAAACACTAATTTAGCCACCCCGTTAATACTTGTTTATCGGACTAACATCCGCCCTTTGCTGACCAATCAGGGAGGAGGACGGAGAAAAAGAATCGAGAATTGACTATCGGAGAAAACTTCTTGACTCTGTAGAATAGCGAAGCTTTACCCTTCTCGATTTTGACAAAAACGCAAAAAAAGGAGAAGTGTCTTCGTCTTAAAGTAGAAAAACGCGAAATAGAAGAATCGCGAGGAGAACTGAGATAAAAAAAACGCAACTATTGGTAGATGTTTCTTCCAAAATAGAGTGGGGGACTGTTGGAACGACCTTCCATCTGAAGTAGTTTTGAGTGACCCTCATCAACGCTTTCAAGAATTCCGTATTATGATGAGAAGTGTTGAAGATTCAAACTTGAGGCGTGGCCTATTTTGTGCAATATGTTTATTATATCTTGGGTGTCGCCCTTCGAAACTTTGTAAAACTGCCGCCAAATACGAGGTCTAAAAAAGTGTATTGGCTTCAAGCGGAATAGTCGGAGAAAAGAGCAGAAGCTTTTACTTTTGAACCCACAAATAATCTAATAGATTTGGTCCCATGCAGCGACTAAGGATACCCTGACAAAACTGAGCAGAGCTATAGGTAGACGAGTATATACACACGCCTACTTCCCTCTTCGCCGCTGCGCATATCAGAGGCAAAACTGTAACAGGCGACCGCTCCGCAGCGCGTCACACTTGACGTCACGATGACGACGAATCGGCTGTCACCTTTGAAATTTCTTCTCCGGGGCTGTACTGTGGTACAGCTGTTTGTAGAGGTAACGAATTGTGATGCTCCATGTAGCTCCTAGCCTCCTCCGCTTGTTTGGATCAGGCTGGGATTCGGGGATAGGGAGATGAAGGTTCTTGCGATTATTTGTTCTTGTAAAACTCACATCGTCAGGGGATTCGCAAGTTTCTTCTGCTGATGGTGTTCAGTTAAACAAATATCCTAGCAGATTTTCAGTTAAACGTTGAAACACTTTACAAAAAAATCTTGCAGTATTTGCTACTGGGATTGCTCTTGTCTCTATTGAGCTAGGATTATCTCTAATTTGGATTAATCTTGTCGCAGTAGAAATAAGATTAATCCCAGTAGCAAATACTGCTCGGTCTTTTACCTCTCTGGACTTTACCCCTGCTGAAGAAAAAGGATGTAGCAGCTATTCGAATAGCAGACTTCCGCTGCTGTAAATTCCTCCTCTACTTGCCAATTTGGTATAAAAATCGAAAAATGATAAATAAATTTTCAGTAACTAATATAACTGTCAAACTTGACGAGCTGCATAGGAATCTGTCGATCGCCGCGTTTTCTCCGCATTACGGTCTTGTCCGTTTGTTTAAAGTATAATCTGTTCGAAGTGTAAATTTGTATCCTAATTTAAGTTGTGTTTCTTTCTTTTCTTTATTCCACTATTTATATTTTATAGAAGTGGGTTATTAAAAATATTCATTCATTCACTGCATCTAAGTTTAATCCTTACTCGGAGAAACTTTTTACAGTGATGGTGACTGTAATCGGGGGATTAAAAATAATTAAAGTGCATCGGTGGCTCTGAACTGGACTGTGGAGAATAGAATATGGTTTGCTAGTCACATTTCCAATAAATAATCGTCAAATAAGGATTGGCAAAGCCGATTTCTGTACACACCCTCGTGGCAATTTTCGCAATTTTTATGCAGCAACCATCGTCTAGTTTGTTGGTGCCTAAAAAGTGAATTATGAATGAATGCATTTATTACCCATTATATTTGGCCATGATAGGACACTGATAAGAAATTTCCATAGAACATTACACTATGATTATTTTTATACATGAATAACGAATTCTTCAAAGCTACGAGAAAACAAATTGCTAAAACAGCTGCATCAGAACAACAAGGACTTTTAAGAATCTACCTATCAATTCGTTTTTTTTATAATCTTCGCAGCCATAATGTGGATATTGAGGGAAAATGTGGAAGAGAATCAGTTGAAATTATTAAGGGCAAAAGTAAATTAATTATAAGTTAATTCTTAAAAGCTAGGTGAAGTGAATAGTTAAATCGGTTAAAAATAGATTAATCAACGTCATCGAGGAGTAACCACAAAAAGTGAGAAATGTGGTCTCCTAGTTTTTTTTTTAATAATACGAAGATAAGGTAAAAAACTGCTTAGGCCCAAGCTGACTGGGATACATAGATTAAAAAAATGGCCAAAAACAGGAAGTCAGCTACGATGTTTGACAGCAATGTTTCGGCCCTTCTTGGCAATGGTCCTGATGAGGCTGGCAAGGATCCTCGTCAGGCTTTTTTAGCAAATGGGAATTTCAGGTCTTTGAAATAAGTTTTAGTTCTTTCGTGCTTGAAGCAACTGTCGTACATGTATAACTGATTCACTTTACGACCTAATCTTCCATCCATTATCATTTACCAGGTTTCGAACGTCGTATGCCAGGATTATCTACCCTAACGACACTGCATTGATTTTCATAATTCCCGTTTGGCTCTTTTTTTTTATCTGGCTTATTGCTTACTTGTTTTTCAGAATGACCGGTTATGGAGTTTGTTTCTTTGTGTTTTTATGGCACTTGCCTTCCGCCAAGTGCCATATACCGATCACTGTTCTGTCGTCGGTCAGTCCGGTGATCGCGAGTTAGGGTACTTCCATGTGTGCTAGGACGATGACTCTTGGCAGGCATATTAGGGACCCTACCAAACTAACTTGGAAATAGTCACTTCCCCGATCTGACCAGGGGGTTGGGGGTGGAGGGAGGGGGAATACAGAATCTTGAGGTATATGTAACTTTGGAACGCGTGATCGGATCTTAATGAAACTTGACATTTGGAAAGACCTCGTGTCGCAGGTGTTCCATTTCAAGTCCGGACAGTTTCCGATGAATGTGTGGGTCGGGCCGGAGTGGGGAACCGGAAATCTTGTGACACGCTTTGAGTGATTTTAAGCGACTGGGATGACACTTTGTAGGAAGAACAAGCATACGCCCTAGATACATCTGTGATAGAACCGGACCAGATTCGGGCACTGTGGGGGGTCCAGAGTTCCTGTGATCGTGAGTTAAGGTACTTCAAGAAGTGCTAGGACGATGAAACTTGACTTGGAACATTAATGACTTGTCAAGGTTGGCTTAGAAATAGTCAGTTCCCCGATCCGTCATCGTGGGGGGAGTGGAGGGAGGTGGAACCCTGAATCTTATGGTATATATAAATTTTGAACTTGTGATCGGATCTTAATGAAACTTGATATTTGGACAGATTTCATGTCTCAAATTGGGGGGGGGGGGTGGAGAACTGGAAATCTTGGGACACGCTTAGATTGGAACAAGCACAAGCCCTAGATAAATCAATGACACAACCGTACCGGATTCGGGCACTGTGAGGGGAGTTGGAGGGGCGGAGTCTGGAATTTCGGTGATAGAAAGTTAAGGTACTTCCAGAGGTGGTAGGACGATGAAACTTGGCTTGAACGTTAGAGACTTGACACAATTGTCTTAGAAATTGTCACTTCCCAGATCCTACTAATTTTAACCGCAAAGTATAAAAAATACTGTAAAGTAAAATAGTCATTTCTTGATCCCCATCAGCCCATAATAATTTTTGCCTCGAGGGTTTTGCTTGCAAGTGAATTCCTTAAAGTACAAACAATGCTTTTGAGCAAAATATAGATTTCCATGATCCCGATGAGCCGATCATCATTTTTTGCCTCAAGGGTTTTGATTACAGATGGATTTCTAGTGACCTTAAAGTGCGCATCGTCACAGCCAAGTACAAAAATAAAATACTTTTACCAAATGATACATTGTAGTGAGTTCCAAGGACCCATGATCATTCTTATCTAAAGGGTTTTGCTTACAAATGATCACAACAAACCCCCGAATCGGTAAATTTCTGCTTTCATCCTCTGACCCAGCCTTGGAAGTGCCATATGAGCTTCTGCTCTTGTTCACCAAAGCCGAGAGAGCACGCCTAACAGCCAGAACCACTCTGCACTTTTTATGGCACTTGTCCTTCGGCCAAGTGCCATATAGTGATCGCAATTTCTGTCCGTCCGTGTCGGTCCGGGTTTTGCTAGTTCGGGCACTTCCACATAAGCTAGGACGATGAAACTTGGCAGGCATATCAGAGAAACCAAATAATTAAGTTGGAAATAGTCACTTCCCCGATCTGAACATCGCGGGGGGAGTGGAGGGAGGGGGAATCAGGATTCTTGAGGTATTTATAACTCTGGAACGCGAGATCGGATCTTAATGAAACTTGGTATTTGGAAAGACCTCGGGTCTCAGACGATCCACTTAAAATTCGGACCGTATCCATTGACTTCGAGGGGAGTCGGAGAGGGGAACCGGAAATCTTGGGAAACGCTTAGAGAGGAGGGATCAGGATGAAACTTGGTGGGAAGTGCAAACACAAGTCCTAGATACATCATTGACATAACCGGATCGGATTCGGGCACTATGGGGGGAGTTGGGGGGGGGGGGGGTCCGTGAGTTCGGTACTTCCTGATGTACTAGGACGATGCAAGTGGGTTGGCATATCAGGGACTTGAACAAAACGAATTGACAATAGTCTTTTCTATTATCCGATCATTGTGGGGGGATTGTAGGGAGGGGGAATCCGGAATCTTTAGGTATTTATAACTCTAGAACGGGTGATCAGATCTTAATGAAACTTGGTATTTGGAAAGACCTCGTGTCTCAGACGATCCATATAAAATCCGGACCGGATCCGGTGACTTCGGGGGCAGCTGGAGAGATGAACCGAAAATCTTGAGAAATGCTTAGAGTGGATGGATCAGGATGACACTTGGTGGGAAGAGCAATCACAATTCCTACATACATCATTGACATAACCGGACCGGATTCAGGCACTATGAGGGGAGTGGGGGGGGGGGGGGTCCGGGATTCTGATTATTCGAACAATGTTTACAACGGATACGTCAGCTATGATTCTTCATCAGCGATATTTCGGCCCTTCTTGGCAAGGAACCCTTGGACCCTTGCCAAGAAGGGCCGAAATATCGCTGATGAAGAATCATACCTGACGTATCCGTTGTAAACATTGTTTGAATAAATGTTTCAAAGTCAGCTTGGGCTCAAAGAAGATTCTGATTATCGGTACTTCCTGATGTACTAGGACGATGCAATTGGGCTGGTATATCAGGGACTCGAACAAACTGACTTGACAATAGTCGTTTGCATGGTTCGATTATCGTGGGGGAGTGAAGGGATGGGGAATCCGGAATCTTGTGGCATTCATAACTGTCGAACGGACGATCGGATTCGAATGAAACTTGGGAAGTGGAACGAGGTGTCGTCTCAGATGGTCCGTGTCAAGCCTGGACCGGATTCGATACTTGTGGGGGGGGTGGGTGAAGGGGGACACCGGAATATTCGTGAAACGCCTAGTGCCGAGTGATCGGGATGGAATTTGGTGGGAAGAACAAGCATAAGCCGTAAATAGGTTCTTGACAGAATCATATCGGGGCTCTTTCGAAGGGGTTTCCGGGAATTCCGGTGATCGCAAGCTAGGGTACTTCTAGATGTGCTAAGACGATGAAACTAGGCAGGCATATTAGCGACACTACTAAATAGACTTAAAGACTTGACACAATGCCCTAGGAAACTTTATGTTCCTGGATCCGGCCATTTTGGGGGGAATTAAGGGAAGGGGAGTCCCATAAATTAGTGGCTTGTGTAGTTTGCGAACGGGTGGTCCGATTCGAGTGAAACTGTATGGGTGATAAGAACTAATGAGCTTGATATGCAATACATGTCTCCGAACCACATGCGGCATTGGCTGGGGTAGCTGGAGGGGGGGGGGGACAAACTTTGGGACATGGTCAAAAACCAAACGAATGGTAGAGCTACGACTGGGATGCAAGTTGGAAAGTGCCCAGTTTACGCTGCCTAGTATTGTTATTTGGCATCCGGACCGGATCCGGCAACGGTATATGAGGAGGATCAGGCGGAAACCGGGAATTTGCAGATATGTTCCGATTGAGCTAGAAGGACGAGAAGAGAAGATGTTAGAGATGCCAAGTTTATGTGTCCTAGTCGTGTTCGACCACAGTGACAGATTGATAGTGAATTCAATACTTATAATGAGGATACGGCGATTGACTCGGCCAAACGCCAACCTTCAAACAACAACAAGAAGCTCAGGCGTAACGCTTCCTTAGAAGCATGCATTTGCTGATAGCTGGCATTCAGTTTCTGATAAATATGTTCCAAGTTTTGTAGAAACTGGGTGTGTTAACATCAATAAAACACCAGTACCTTGTACGAAATAAATAACTAAAAAACTTGAATGTACTGCTACTTGTGCTTTAAAAAATTATTAAACACTTATTTATTTATTTAAAGGACACCTCTTGCTTTTATTCTGCCTTTTATATTGTCATTAGCTCCCTTCTAAGCTTCTGAATTGTTCCGTTTTGTAACTACGACTTTTTAGCGCTTTTTAGCCGAGTTCTGTCAGTCACGCACCGCCAAATTCGCCGAAAGCTCTATGACAGTCGACTGCTATTTCAGTCATAAGGATATGAGTTGCTTCAAAGTATTGCTTCTCATTTTGAAAGGCATGGTGGATATCAGACATATCTTCTGTTGTTTACTTCTTTTGTATTGCTTGGTTTTTCCAATTTTTATGGCACTTGCAGCCTCTGGCTCAAGCGCCATATACCGATCACAATTCCGTCTGTCGGTCTGTCCGAGTTTTTTGTCACACTTTTTCGAGTTAGGGTAATTCCAGATGTGCTAGGACAATGAAACTTGGCAGGCATATCAGGGATCCGACCAAACCTGGAAAAAATCAGTTTCCTGATCCGACCATATGCGGGGAGTGCAGGGCGCTGGAAACTTGAAAATTGAGGGCATTTTGTCACAATTTTTCGAGTTAGGGTAATTCCAGATGTGCTAGGACCTTGAAACTCGGCAGGCGTATCAGGGACCCGACCAAAACTAGCCTGGAAATAATCAGTTTCCCGACCCGACAATATGCGGGGGAGTGTAGGGCGCTGGAAACTTGAAAATTGAGGGCGTTTTGTCACACTTTTCGGGATCCCAAAACGTAAGTGGAGGGATACCTAGACATCGCAAAAGTTGTCCGTCTGTCCGTCCGTCCGTCTGTCCGTCTGTAAGCACGTTAACTCTCGAAGGGAATGAGATATTTTGACGAAACTTGGTGTGAGGATTCGTTGGGTCTTCGGACCAGTCAAGTTCGTAGATGGTCTTTGTAGCCCTACATTTAGGAGTGGGGGAGGGGGTTCAAATTAAGGGGCAAACAAAATATTTTGAAACAGCTAGTTTGATAGTCGATTATGGGGTAAGAAGACATGCTGAACACGATGGTGAAAACCATTTTGTCATCGGACAAGTAGTTCGCCCGGAATCCGGCCAAAACGGAAAGTTTGTTAAAAGTAAAAGTTTTATTTGAAGTTGATTAAATGTTCAATTTAGGGGTAGGAAGACATGCTGAGGATGATGGTGAAAACCATTTTCTCGACGGACAAGTAGTTCGCCCGGAATCCGGCCCAAACCGGAAAGTTTGTTAAAATTAAAAGTTTTATTTGGAGTTGATTAGATGTTCGATTTTGGGCAAGAAGACATGCTGAACACTTATGTGAAAAAAATTCCTACCTGGACATGTAGTTCCCCCCGAATCCGGCCAAAACCTGAAAATTGTTAGAAGCTTAAGTTTTATTTTTAGTTGACTAGATAACCGATTTAAGGGTAAGAAGAGATGCTGAATCCGTGTTTGACAATCATATTTTACCCGGAAATATAGTTCGACCGGAATCCGGCTGGAGTCGGAAAATTCGTTATAAGTTAAATTTTTATGGCACTTGCCCTTCGGCCAAGTGCCATATACCGATCGCAATTTCTGTCCGTCCGTCGGTCTGTCGGTCTGTCCAGGTTTTGCTAGTTCGGGCACTTCCAGATAAGCTAGGACGATAAAACTTGGCAAGCGTATCAGGGATCCCAAATGATTAAGTTGGAAATAGTCACTTCCCCGATCCGAGCACCGTGGGGGGAGTGGAAGGAGGGGGAATCCGGAATCTTGAGGTATTTTTTACTTTTGAACGGGTGATCGGATCTCGATGAAACTTGATATTTGGAACGACCACATGCCTCAGACGACCCACTTAAAATCCGGACCGGATCCGGTGACTTTTGGGGGGAGCTGGAGGGGGCAACCGGAAATCTTGGGAAACGCTATGAGTGGAGGGATCGAGATGAAACTTGGTGGGAAGACACATAGCAAACACTAGATACATCATTGACATAACCGAGCCGATTCGGGCACTGTGGGGGGGAGTGGAGGGAGGGGGAATCCGGAACCTTGAGGTATTTGTAACTTTTGAACGGGTGATCGGATCTCGATGGAACTTGATATTTGGAAAGACCTCATGCCTCAGACGACGTACTTAAAATCCGGACCGGATCCGGTGACTTTTGGGGGGAGCTGGAGGGGGCAACCGGAAATCTTGGGAAACGCTATGACTGCTATGAGTGGAGGGATCGAGATGAAACTTGGTGGGAAGACACCTAGCAAACACTAGATACATCATTGACATAACCGAGCCGATTCGGGTACTGTGGGGGGGAGTGGAGGGAGGGGGAATCCGGAATCTTGAGGTATTTATAACTTTTGAACGGGTGATCGGATCTCGATGGAACTTGCTATTTGGAAAGACTTCATGCCTCAGACGACCCACTTAAAATCCGGACCGGATCCGGTGACTTTTGGAGGGAGCTGGAGGAGGCAACCGGAAATCTTGGGAAACGCTATGAGTGGAGGGGTCGAGATGAAACTTGGTGGGAAGACACCTAGTAAACACTAGATACATCATTGACATGACCGAGCCGATTCGGGCACTGTCGGGGGAGTGGAGGGAGGGGAATCCGGAATCTTGAGGTATTTATAACTTTTTAACGGGTGACCGGATCTCGATGAAACTTGATATTTGGAACGACCTCATGCCTCAGACGACCCACTTAAAATCCGGACCGGATCCGGTGACTTTTGGGGGAAGCTGGAGGGGGCAACCGGAAATCTTGGGAAACGCTGTGAGTGGAGGGATCGAGATGAAACTTGGTGTGAAGATACATCATTGACATAACCGGGCCGATT
The DNA here is from genome assembly GCA_023053575.1 of Branchinecta lynchi. Lineage (NCBI taxonomy): Eukaryota > Metazoa > Arthropoda > Branchiopoda > Anostraca > Branchinectidae > Branchinecta > Branchinecta lynchi. Next base: position 11,186,009 of record JAKZAP010000007.1, read on the forward strand.
CGGGCACTGTTGGGGGAGTGGAGGGAGGGGGAATCCGGAATCTTGAGGTATTTATAACTTTTGAATGGGTGACCGGATCTCGATGAAACTTGATATTTGGAAAGACCTCATGCCTCAGACAACCCACTTAAAACCCGGACCGGATCCGGTGACTTTTGGGGGGAGCTGGAGGGGGCAACCGGAAATCTTGGGAAACGCTGTGAGTGGAGGGATCGAGATGAAACTTGGTGTGAAGATACATCATTGACATAACCGGGCCGATTCGGGCACTGTTGGGGGAGTGGAGGGAGGGGGAATCCGGAATCTTGAGGTATTTATAACTTTTGTACGGGTGACCGGATCTCGATGAAACTTGATATTTGGAAAGACCTCATGCCTCAGACAACCCACTTAAAATCCGGACCGGATCCGGTGACTTTTGGGGGGAGCTGGAGGGGAGAACCGGAAATATTGGAAAACGCTATGAGTGGAGGGATCTAGATGAAACTTGGTGGGAAGACACCTAGCAAACACTAGATATATCATTGACATAACCGAGCCGTGCCTACTCGTAACAAGTGCCATATGAGCTCGTAGCTCTTGTTATTTGAAGTTGATTAGATGTTCATTATTGGGGAAAGAAGATACCCTGAGTTCGTTTTTTAGCTTTCTTTTTCGCCGGACAAGTAGTTCTGGAGTTCGGCCTAAACCAGGAAATTGGCAAAAGTGGCAGGAAGTTTTCGTCAAAAGAGATATGACTTATAGGGGTAAACACACATGCTGAATCCATATCTGAACTTTTTCTCAGATGACTAGCTATTTGGCCTTAATCTGCTTTTGAATTTTAATTGTAAAAATGTTCAAGGAGTCTGGCGATGACTGGATCTGGCTAAGACAAGACCCAGTTGTCTGGATCAGATATTGAATTTTTGGGATCCCATCAAAACCTTTGGTCTTGTTCGAGTTAGGGTACTTCCAGATGTGCTAGTACCATGAAACTTGGCAGGCATATCAGAGACCCGACCAAACAAACTTAGAAATAACCAGTTTTCCGATCCGACCATTTTTTTTGGGGGGGGGAGTGGAGGGCAGGGGAATCCGGGAAATTGAGTAGTGTGTAACTTTCGAACGGGTGACCGAATTGTAATGAAACTTAATAACTGAATAGATTACATACCTGGGATGTCCCATTTAAAGTCTTGATCGGATTTGGTAGCCAGGGGGGAGTTGGGGGGGGAGACCGGAAATTTCAAGAAACGGTTAGAATGGAGGGATCGGAGTGAAACTTGCTGGGAAGAACAGGCATCTGCTCTAGATAAATCGTTTAGACAACTGTACTGGATCCAGACACTTAGGGGGGGGGGGGGGGTCCCGGAATTCCGGTTATGGCGGTTTGGGGGATTTTCAAGATGAAACTTGGCAGGCATATCAGGGACCCGATGAAACTGATCAAAATAAAAATTTTGTCGATCTGATAATGACGGGAATTGATAAATCACGGAATGATAATGACGGAAAAAAATGATAATGGGACGGGAATCCGGAATATTCAGTCTTGCGTAACTTTGGAAACGGGTGATCGGATTCCAGTGAAATTTAAGAATTGAACAGAGGACATTTCTCTGGTGATCTTTTTCATATCCGGACCGGATCCGACAACTATTGGGGGGGGGGAGGGGAAATAGGTGACCCAGTTAGACTGAGAGATCGGGACGGAACTTTGCGGGAATAACAAACAGATGCTTTAGCTAAATCATTTACTGGGATTGGCTACGGGCACCATGGGGGAGTTGGGGGGGGGGGGGGAAATCTCGAGAAACGGTTAGAATGGAGGGATCGGAGTGAATCTTGCTGGCAAGAACAAACATCTGCTCCATGTAAATCTTTGACACAATTTGACTGGCTCCGGACGCTTGGGGGGGGGGGGGGGGAGAGGGGGTTTCCCGGAATTCCGGTTTTTGGGATTTAAACGACGAAACTTGGCAGGCATATCAGGGACCCGGTCTAACTGACTTGGAACAAAAAAAAATCCTCGATATGATAATCTTGGGGGGGGTTTGAGGGGAATCCGGAATATTGAGTCATGCGTAACTTTCGGACGGGTGATCGGATTCGAGTGAAATTTAATAATTGAATAGAGGGCATTTCTCTCTGGTGATCTTTTTCCTTTTCGGACCGAATCCGACAATTATTGGGGGGGGGGGAATACTTGACCCGCTTAGACTGGTGTGATCGGGACCGAACTTCGTGGGAATAACAAACAGATGCTCTGGATTAATCATTTACAGAATCGGATTGGCTCCGGGTATTGTAGGTTGAGTTGGAGGGGGGGGGGGTCTGGGATTGCGGTGATCGCGAAATGAGGTACTTCCAGATGTGCTAGGACGATGACACTTGGCTGGAATACTAGAGATTCAACAACATTTGCTTAGAAATTGCTATTTCCCGAATTCGATTATTCCTTAAAGTGCCAATCTTGACCGCATAGGAAAACAAAAATACTTTTAAGCAATATATGCATTTTCATGAAGCCCATCAGCCCATTATCATTTTTGCCTCAAGGGTTTTGCTTAAAAATGAAGTTCTAGCTCCCTTAGAGTGCGCATCTCAACCGCCAAGTCGAAACTTACTTTTGATCAATCGAAACATCTTAAACCATGCAAGTGCCATATGAGCTTACAGCTCTTGTTTAACCGGGCCGCATTCCCTTTTCGAATATAATGCTAATAGTAGCATGCAGTAGAATGCTGTAACACCGTAGCCCTGAAGTAGAAGCATGTAGTAGCATCAGTTAGTACTCCATGCTACTTTTTCGTACAACTTCATACTACTACTCTGAGATGAATTTTTCATCGGGATGGTAACAAATAATGGCCTAAATATACAACTCCACAAGGCAAAGAACTTACTCTCTCCTGCCGGAACAAGCCCTAATGAAAAATTTATCTCAAAATAGTACTATGAAGTAGTACGAAAAAGTAGCATGCAGTACTACGATGCTACTACATGCATCTACTTCAAGGCTACCGTATTACTACATACTACTATATGCTTCTATTAGGAAGACTGCATGCTACTATGGCAAGACAGGATGCTACTGGATACTACTACATAATATTGGACCAGTCTGAGGCACATTAAATGATAGTATTCTTTGCTATTACATAGTATTACATGCAACGTTTTCGTACGAATACCAAACTACTACGCAGGCTACAAATTTTTCATCGGGAGGTCCCCACTGTGCAGTCTAATTGCGGACAAGGATTTCCCGAGTGTTTCATCAAAGAATCCGTCTTCATCACTTGTCAAGATGAAAGGAGTCCCAGTTATTCAGCCACACCTTTGATTTACCAATAAGCAGTTATACCAATAAAGTTTGGACGTAAGCTCTTGTAGACTGTCAGTATATCTCACAATCAGAAAATCTCCGATATCAGAAATTATGCATGACATCAATAATAATCAGCCGAAGTTGTTGTTAATAGTGAAGATGCTTGGATCCATGCTGACATTAGCCGTCTCAAAATATGCTGTTTTGCTTAAAGCATCCGTCTTACCTATACTGCCAATGCAAGCTACATCCGTAATATCTCTATCCATTCTGAAACCCAAAGACTCGGATCTAATACAGTATATTCGAACCTAAGCAGTACCTATATTTTATTTTCGCGGCGTAACTCTCCCGTCGACTGTCCAGGAGAAGCTTGCTCGTGAGCAAAACCGGTTATGTAAATGTTTCGCTGTTTCTGCTTGAAGTCAGTGGGCCAGGAGAAAGGCTTCGAACACCAAAACCGGTGGATAATTGGTAAAATTAGAGGTTGGTTTTACAATGCTCAACAATTTTAGAATAGTGGAACAGTAGTGCGAAGTGTGCTTTAACAACAATTCTGCTCTTATTTCCTGCATCTGCGACTTTTTCTTCCACCGAAATTTCAAAATAATATGACAAAAAATTACACACATTCACTTACTTCATTTGCTAATTGTAGATTTCCTATTTTGCTCATAGCCTGCCTTTCTTTTTGCCCAAATCGGCAATGTGAGGATTCCTAAATTCCTACCGCCAGCAGAATGAATCAAATGTAGATAATTTGCGGTGGGATTTTCGAAAGATTTAGACACCGTCTTGTAAACAGTTACCCTTGTGAATATTTCGGATGTCTTCTTTCATTTTTATTTTCTGTCATGATCGAATTATGTTGCTATTGAGGACAGTAATGTTTAGTGCGATATTTATGCGATATTTATGTTTTCGAGTCGCAAGGGGAGTCCCGGAAATGTTGTGGCTCACATAAGGGTCAAATAATTGGAGTGATTTGAATGAAACTTGGAAGGTACAAAGATCGTATAACTTAAATGACATATTTTAAGGATCGAACCGGATCCGACCACGGTGGTGGGGGGGGGGAGGGTTACCGGAAGTTACAGAAAAAATGCTTAGATTCGAGTGAATGATAGGTGGTAAGAGAAAATGCCTCAGGTGATCCAGTTAGGAGTCCGGACCAGATTCGGTCGCAGTATATGGGGAGTTGGAAGGGGGTTCCGCAAATCTTGGGCTTGTCTCGCACATAGCGAGTGGATTTCTTGGGTTGAAACCTGGAAGGTTAGCGATGGCCTGGAGGTGATGTCGGAAATTTTCTGACTAGAGTGAAACTAGATATCCTAATTCTAGGTTCGAACCGCATTTTTGGATAGCGGGCTGTTTTGTGGAGTTCTCTTCGACTCTCTTGTACCAACTACTCGTAACAAGTGCCATATGAGCTCGTAGCTCTTGTTGGTTGACCGGTGAGTTGATGAAAACTGGCTAACTCCTCGCTGAAGCTGGGCTCCCGAGCAAGTTCTGGTTATTCCGCCCCGGTGAGCTAAAACCGGACACTGGTTAGTTCAAAAACGGGTTATAAGACTGGTGAGTAGTCACCGGTGGACGCAAAAACGGCTTTACAATAAAAACGGGAGACCACCGGCGAGAACTCCTGTGACAAAGAATGCAGCTAATTGCGAAAGGCGGTGATTTCGGGTAATAGAAAAGGCAGAATAAGCAAGAGAATTCATTTAAATGCCAGAAAATAAGAAGTTTAGGTTACATGAACATTAGAGAGAGAGAGAGAGAGAGATCGGTATCTTTAGTATAATTAAATCATTATCATAGTATAATTAAATTCAGTTTCTTACAAAGTACAACTAGACCTACGTTGCCTGGGCAACGTGAAGTGTTGCGGCAACCTTTGTCCGAAAACAGTTAACTGTTTACGACTTTAGTTATTTCCATACGGGAGCACTCCCTTCCTGTTACCTTGACAGTAGAGGTACCCACCCTCAACTGTCCATAACCTCGAAGTTGGCCTCACAAATTGTAAAAGGAAATTTCTCTGCGGTCCTGGCTAGGTCCTACCATTATATTTCGCTTCTTGACCGTTAGGACCTAGTTAGGATTGCAAAGAAATTTATTTTTCATGTTTTTGAGGCCAATTTGAGGGTATGTACATTCTAGGTTGGTTACCTCTCCTATAGCGAATTGATGCTGGGTGGCCTTGGCTTATCTATAGGGCTACGCCACTAACCCCCGCCCCAAACCAAACAGTAGGCACCACAGAGACTCGAACCTGCGCCCCAAGGGACCAGGAAAATTTCGACCTATACTTTAAACACTCGGCAAGGACGGATGAAAACGGACAGCTTATCATTATTCATTACATATAATTCCATGTAAAGTATTCAATGCTGTGAGTTGCCGTATTTCTTGACCGGCCATTTTTAACACAGACATCAGAATATCCGAACTGATCATGATAATAGTGCGAATTTCCGCGCATAAAGGTTACATCGTTGTTTTATCCTTGTCATAGTCATGTGGTTAACCACAAATACACACTTTGCCCCGGATAGAAGGCTAGAACACTGAACACACTCTTAGTCTGATGTTAGTCTTAATTCCTACCCATGTCAGGATACTAAAAGGAGGAAGGGATGGTGAACTTTGAATTTGAAAAGTTGCCGACCCCTCAAAGAATACTAAATAGAGGAAGGGAACGGTGCGGCGAATTCTGGCGACACCCTTCCTCGTTTTAGTATGCCCTTCCTCGTTTTAGTATATGCCCTTTCTCGTTTTTGTATGCCTTCCTTCTTTTTCTCGCATTCCCTTCCCTTCCTGGCTTTAGTCGATCCCACATACGGGATCGACTAAAAGTATGCCTTCCTTCTTTTCTGGCGTTCCCTTCCCTTCCTGGTTTTAGTCGATCCCAACACATATTTGGTCATACTAACTTATGTTTACAGCTTGCTCGCAATTCGCCCAGTCGGTCAATCAATTGACTCACCTGTAGGACGTGAACTTTTTGCCCCCAGATCCCGCGAATCAAACAACTTTTATCCCACTTTTCCGCGTTCTAGATGATGCCTTCAAGGAATCCCAAAGATCCGCTGGTCGAAATAGTCCTCACTAGTCATTTTCTACATGGGGAAGAACAGACAAGTCAGGAACTTCGCGATTTGATGGAGAAATTTCCGTCTTTCACATATACATCGGGTTGGATAGCTACTTACAGTAAGTGGAAATTCTAATCAAGCGAGCGATTTCCGCCTCAAATCCATCTTCTGAGAGATGGAAGAATGATAGTTCTTTCTTGATTACAGCTTTTGTGGAACAATTAGTAGGGTAGATTGTTAGAATTTTGAATGCCTTTATTCTCTTGGTGATGCCAAATTCTAGCGCAGCTCATTGTGTATTTTTGGGATCCCAGAATGGAAGTGGAGGGATACCTATGACATCGCAAAAGTTGTCCGTCTGTCTGTCTCTTAGCACGATAAATCCTGAAGGGATTGAGATTTGTTCAAATTTGGCACGATGACTCTTTGGGTCAAAGTACAGGTCAATAAGTTCGAAGATGGACTCGGTAGTCCTATATTTAGGGGTGGGGTTTCAAATTAAGGAAGACAAAAGAGTATCCTTGAAAGCTAATGAGATCGTCGACTTAGGGGCAAGAAAGTTTCACAAGTAGTTTAACCGGGAATCCGGCAAAAAATGGAAATTTGGGAAAGTAAAAGTTGTATCTGAAGTTGATTAGATGTTCGATTCAGGGGTAGGAACACACATGCTGAATCCGAATATGAAAATTATTTTAACGCCGGACAAGTAATTCGCGCTGAACCTAGATGTTTAGCATGAAGTTGTAATATGGTCGATATAGAGGAGACATGCTGTTACAACTTTCGAACATACACAGGATGAACAAAGAGTGAATGCGATCAGTTTAGTTAACCGGCATTTACTGGTTCGAAAAGTGAACATGCATCGGACAACTATCTGGTAACAATTTAATAAAATTTGTTGACAAATTTTTGACCTTTGACCAGACCCTACCCTACCTCTTTATTCACACAGGCGAAAAGCTCTGCGCGTGGGTGACGTCACTTAGTTTAATCTATGCACCCAAGGGGGATGGTGACGTCGGTTGCGCGTATACGCGCAAAGTTAATTGGGTTTAATAAGAGACTGTTTAAACCTAGCGTAGGTATTTTTTGGGTTTTGGATTTTCGAAGGGGATGATATATGTTGTTCAAACATCGTAGAAAGATTCACTGGGAAAGTACAGGCCTAGTCCGTAGAGGGGTCCTTTAGCCCTGTATTTAGAGGCAGAGGAGGGAGTTTCCAGTTATGGGTAAAAACAAATCTGTTTTATAAGCTACTGGGAAATTCGTTTATGGGGAAAGGAGGCTCACTGAATCCATCTTTGAACTTCGTTTTCTTGCCGGACAAATGATTCACCAGGAATTCGGCCAAAACTGGAAATTTGGTCGAAGCTCAAAGTTGCTTCTGAAGTCGATTAGAGATTCGGTATCGGGACAACGAGACATGCTCAATCGAATTCTGAACTTTGTTTCCTTGACATACAAGCTGGCAAAGTTTGTAAAAACCTGGAAATTTGGATTGAAAGTTCGGCTCTCAGTGTCACAAGATCTTGTGCTCTACATGCAGTTCGCCGAGAATGCTGGTAAAATACGAGGAATTTGGTAAGTTGTTTTTGGGATCCCAAAACGTAAGTGGAGGGATACCTATGACTTCGCAAAAGTTGTCCGTCCGTCCGTCCGTCCGTCTGTAAGCACGATAACTCGCGAAGTGAACGAGATATTTTGATGGAACTTGGTGTGGGGATTCGTTGGGTCATCGGACAAGTCAAGTTCGTAGATGCGCTTTGTAGCCCTATATTTAGGGGTGGGGGAGGGGGTTCACATTAAGGGGTGATGGTGACACGACGGTGAAAACCATTTTGTCATCGAACAAGTAGTTCGCCCGGAATCCGGCCGAAACGGAAAGTTTGTTAAAAGTAAAAGTTTTATTTGAAGTTGATTAGATGTTCGATTTAGGGGTAAGAAGACATGCTGAACACTATGCTGAAAACCATTTTCTGGACCGACAAGTAGTTCGCCCGGAATCCGGCCCAAACCGGAAAGTTTGTTAAAATTAAAAGTCTTATTTGAAGTTGATTAGATGTTCGATTCAAGTCAAGAAGACATGCTGAACACTTATGTGAAAACAATTTTCTACCCGGACATGTAGTTCGCCCGGAATCCGGCCAAAATGGGAAAATTGTTAAAAGTTAAAGTTTTATTTCTAGTTGATTAGATATCCGATTTAGGGGTAAGAAAAGATGCCATCATTTGTTTACCCGGACATATAGTTCGACCGGAATCCGGCTGGAGTTTGAACATTTGTTACAAGTTAAAGTTTTATTTGAAGTTGATTAGATGTTCATTACTGGGTAAAGAAGGTACCCTGAGTTCGTTTTTGAGCTTTCTTTTTTCGCCGGACAAGTAGTTCCGGAGTTCGGCCGAAACCGGAAAATTGGCAGAAGTGGCAGGAAGTTTTCGTCAAAACAGATATGACTTAAAGGGGTAAACACACATGCTGAATCCATATCTAACCATGGTTTTCTCAGATGATTAGCTATTTGGCCTTAATCTGTTTCTGAATTTTAATAGTAAAAATGTTCAAGGAGTCTGGTGAAGACTGGATCTGTCTAAGACAAGACCCAGTTGTCTGGGTCAGATATTGAATTTTTGGGATCTCATCGAAACCTTTGGTCTTGTTTGTTTGGCCGTAGCAAAAAAAATCAGAACGGTAACATTATTTTTCGTTCACATTTAAGCGGTTGATTATGGATAAATAGCAAAAATGTTAAAGGGGTCTGGCGAAGACTCGGAAATGTACAAGATTTGATTATCTGGATCAACAAGTCTGATAAATATTATATTATTGGGATCCCACGAATCCTTTGCTCTTATTTAAGATTTAAAGAGTATAGGGAAGTGCTCATTTCGTTGTGGTATTTTGACCCCGCCACCCTAATTCGCTGAAGGGGCGTAGAAGTTCTCATGCGAAATACAGTGTTCAGAGTATTTAGGTACGTGGAAACACAGTCCGATTTTTGCAGCCGGATTCCGGAATTTCCATTCATTGCATGCAGGTTTCACCATAGCTACGCGAATTTGGTATGCATATTTTCGGTTGCGAAATCATATGTGCATGTCGCTAACGCAACAAGACTAAACTAGAAAAAAACAAGAGCTGAAAGCTCATATGGCACTTGTAAGAATAGGCGGAATCGGAATAGGAGTTTTTCGGTTGAGAGTTGTATACATAAAAAATAGTTTTATTGTCGCTTTTAAAAGTAAAAGTAAGTACCATAGAAAAGATTAGAAAGTGAATTCACGTGGACAACTGGTCTTCGTAAGCTTGAATAGTTCCAATCACCCGTTTCAGGGTTTTACATTTTACTAGATTTCATCGTCCTAACTTGTGTGGAAGCGTTTCACGAGATATCCTGCGCCCACCTAACCCCCCCCCCCCCCCCCACTCCCCCACGATGGCCGGGTAGGAGAAGTGATTATTTCCAAGCTAATCTGATGTGGCCTCTGGTATGTCTGTCAAGTTTCATCGTCCTAGCTTATGTGGAAGCTTTTCACAACATTTCTGGTGCTCCACTCCTGCCCCCCCCCCCCCCCCACAGTTACCGGATCCAGTTGGGATTTGAAAATGAACATAAAGATACTGTTTCTTAATGCTTGTCAAGTTTCAAGCATGTCCGCTTACCCGTTACAAAGTTATGCATGTTACTAGTTTCCGGATATCCCAACCCTTTACTCCCCCCACGATGGCCGGATCGAGGAAGTGATTTTTTCCAAGCTATTCTGGGGGGGGGGGGGCAGTCACTGATATGCCTGCCACGTCTTCCTATCTTATGTGGAAGCGTTTCACAACATTTCTGGTGTTCCCCTCCTCCTCCCCCCCCCCCCATTTACCGTATCCGCTCCGGATTTGAAAATCATCTGAGACACTGGTTCTTGATGCTTGTCAAGTTTCAGGCATGTCTGATTACGCGTTCCAAAGCTATGCATGTTACTAGTTTACAGATATCCCACCCCTTTACTCCCCCACGGCGGGATCGACGAAGTGATTATTTCCAAGTTTATCTGGTGGGTTCCCTGATATTCTTGCCATCTTCCTAGCTTATGTGGAAGTGTCTCACAGCATTTATGGTGCTCCCCTCCTACCCCCCTCCCCCCAGTTACCGGATCCGGTCCGGATTTGAAACTGAACATCTGAGACACTGGTTCTTGACGCGTGTCAAGTTTCAGGCATGTCTGATTACCCGTTCCGAAGTTATACATGCTACTACCTTCCGTATATCCCATTCCTGCACTCCCCCCACGATGGCCGGATTGAGGAAGTGATTATTTCCTAGTGAATCTGGTTGGGTCCCTGATATGCCTGCCAAGTCCCATCGTCCTAGCTTATGCGGATGCGTTTCACTTCTGGTGCTCCCCTCCAGCCCCCCCCCCCCCGTTACCGGATCTGGTCCGGACTTGATTATGCGTGTTACTAGGGGGACTTAACGACAGACCGACAGAAATTACGATCGCTATATGGCACTTGAGTATGCTAAAGTGCCATGAAAGGGAAAGAAGAAAAAAACGAAATTGGCGAGAATAAGATCTTTATTATGGCACTTGCCTTCCGGCCAAGTGCCATATACCGGTCACTTTTCCGTCGGTCGGTCGGTTAGTCCGGTGTTTGCGTGAGGGTACTTCCAGATGTGCTAGGACGATGAAACTTGGCAGGGATATTAGGGACCCCACCAAACTAATTTGGGAATATTCATTTGCCCGATCCGACCATCGTGTGGGGAGGGAGAGGAGCCGGAATCCGGAATTTAGTGACATGCATAACTTTCGAACGGGTGATCGGAACTTAATGAAACATGACATTTGGAAAGACGGGCATGTCTCAGATGTCCCGTTTCAAGCCCGGACCGAATCTGATGAATGTGGGGGGGGGGCCGGAAATCATATGACACGCTTAGAGTCGAGCGATCGGGATGAAACTTGGTGGGAGGAACAAACACAAGCCACAGGTACATCATTGAAAGAACCGGACCAGGATTTGTGCACTGTGGGGGAGTTGGAAGGGGGTCCGGAATTCCGGTGATACGGAGTTAAGTTACTTCCAGGTGGGCTAGGACCACCAGGATGAGTTGACAAATTCAGAATTCAACCGTAAGCGAAGAAACAAAACCAAAGTGTTGCTCTCGCAACACTTTAGTCGGCCATGCCGAACAAAGGTTGCTGCAACACTTCACGTTGTCCAGGCAACGTAGGTCTAGTTGTGATTTGTTTATTACTCACTTGAGGAAGAACAGAGGCAGAGGCAGAACAGCGAAGTGCAAAAACGAAAAATGAAAGGAAAACTGACACAAAACGTGAATCAGAAAATGATGAACTATATAATGCGCGGAAAAGCTAAGCTAGAAGCGTACCCACTTCTAGCTAAGGAACCTGTTTACCCCGGGGCTAAAGTTTTAAGAAATACCGGAAGATTGTGGCGTAAAATCACGTGTCTATATGTGTACCAAGGGGGTAAAATAAGTAGGAATCTTGCAAATCAACAATGATAAAAAGGGAGGGAGCGGAGGTATTTCCTACCGGGGTTTTAAATCTAACAGATTTGCCACAAATTTTCCCGTTGAACAGGCGTGCAGTGCAGTTTTGAATATTGCAATTTTCGCGGTCGTCAGGTTAACTTATGTCTTGTCTTAATTAGCCTAACTCTCGCGTGTGACAGTGAGTATCAAATGCACAATAAGATACATTAAGATCTCTTATCATGACATGTTCATTGAGGAGCTGAGCTGAGGAGTGAGTTTATATTGGAGCTTGCCTTTCATTACCTAATTCATCACATGCGTGTAGGTGGTAGCTGTCAGTAACCGTTGTTTTTTGTTTCTTTCGTACGTGCAGGTAGAAATTTGATTTCAAGGATTTCTCGAAAAGTGTTCTTTAAACTCTTAAAGCACAAATCTTACCAGAAATGATCTTTTCATGATGGACTAGCTAAGAAATATCCTTTTTCGAAAACATCCGTGAAATTAGCAATTTTCTTTTTACTGTAGGGCTTGTCAACCCTGTCCAGCCTTCCTGCTCTGCTACGGGTGGACGTAACATTTTTGGGATCCCAAAACGTAAGTGGAGGGATACCTATGACATCGCAAAAGTTGTCCGTCTGTCCGTCCGTCCGTCCGTCCGTCCGTCTGTCCGTCCGTCCGTCCGTCCGTCCGTCCGTCTGTAAGCACGATAACTCTCGAAGGGAATGAGATATTTTGATGAAACTTGGTGAGAAGGTTCGTTGGGTCGTCGGACCAGTCAAGTTCGTAGATGGGCTTTGTAGCTCTACATTTAGGGGTGGGGGAGGGGATTGAAATTAAGGGACAAACAAAATATTTTGAAACAGCTAATGTGATAGTCGATTATGGGGTAAGAAGACATGCTGAACACGATGGTGAAAACTATTTTGTCATCGGACAAGTAGTTCGCCCGGAATCCGGCCAAAACCGGAAAGTTTGTTGAAAGTAAAAGTTTTATTTGAAGTTGATTAGATGTTCGATTTAGGGGTAGGAAGACATGCTGAAGACTATGGTGAAAATTATTTTCTCGACGGACAAGTATTTCGTCCGGAATCCGGCCCAAACCGGAAAGTTTGTTGAAAGTAAAAGTTTTATTTGAAATTGATTAGATGTTCGATTTAGGGGTAGGAAGACATGCTGAAGACGATGGTAAAAACTATTTTCTCGATGGACAAGTATTTCGCCCGGAATCCGGCCCAGACCGGAAAGTTTGTTGAAAGTAAAAGTTTTATTTGAAGTTGATTAAATGTTCGATTTAGAGGTAGGGAGACATGCGGAAGACGATGGTGAAAACTATTTTCTCGACGGACAAGTATTTCGACCGGAATCCGGCCCAAACCGGAAAGTTTGTCAAAATTAAAAGTTTAATTTGGAGTTGATTGGATGTTCGATTTAGGGCAAGAAGACATGCTGAACACTTGTGTGAAAACAAGTTTCTACCCGGACATGTAGTTCGTCCGGAATCCGGCCAAAACCGGAAAACTGTTGGAAGTCAAAGTTTTATTTCTAGTTGATTAGATAAGCGATTTAGGGGTAAGAAGAGATGCTGAGTCCCTGTGTGACAATCGTATTTTACCCGGACATATAGTTCGACCGGAATCCGGCTGGAATCGGAAAATTTGTTATAAGCTAAATTTCTATTTGAAGTTGATTAGATGTTCATTAGTGGGGAAAGAAGATACCCTGATTTCGTCTTTGAGCTTTCTTTTTTCGCCGGACAAGTAGTTCTGGAGTTCGGCCGGAACCGGGAAATTGGCAGAAGTGGCAGGAAGTTTTCGTCAAAACAGATATGACTTATAGGGGTAAACACACATGCTGAATCCAAATCTGAACTTGGTTTTCTCAGGTGATTAGCTATTTGGCATTAATCTGTTTCTGAATTTTAATTGTAAAAATGTTCAAGGAGTCTGGCGAAGACTGGATCTGGCTAAGACAAGACCCAGTTGTCTGGATCAGATATTGAATTTTTGGGATCCCATCGAAACCTTTGGTCTTGTTTACAACTGCATGCGCCGTGGTTAAAAGCTAGGGAAACCAAGAAAAACAAAAGAAGTTTAAAGCAGAAGGTAGACTTGGTCGTCTACCATCTCTTACAGAATGAAAAAACAAAAATTAAAGCTTAGCATGTCCTTACGCGTGAAAGAGTTGTCGGCGGACATTGAAGCTTTCGGCGAAGCTTGCATTGCATGCCTAGCACAACTCGGCTAATGGTGGGTTTACACACTGCGTAAAATCCTAGCGTATTTTGAAATCCGACCGTATTTTACGCACGTTTTGAGCTTGAAAACATTACTAGCAATACGGACGTATTTAGATACAAAACGGACCGATTTCTCAAATACGTCCGTATTGCTAGAAATGTTTTCAAGCTCAAAACGTGCGTAAAATACGCTCGGATTTCAAAATACGCTTGGATTTTACGCAGTGTGTAAATGGACCATAAGCCGGAAATACGCTTAAAAAGTCGTACGTACAAAACTATGCAATGGCGAAAGGCGGGGATTTCAGAAGCCTTCAATTCCGTACGGGAGCTAGGGATAAAATAAACCGCAGAATAAGCAATAAGCTTTGAAGTTTTTTTTTTACCCCACTACCTTTTTTAGTTTCTCTGTTGTTGCTCTGCAACTTGACAGGGGTTCATTTTCATCACTTTACCCATCTCGTAAAGCGTTCCCATCCGGCCATAACCAGTCTCAGGTCAGTCAGTGTTTCGGAGAAACCTCGAAAATTATATAACTTTTTGCAAACTTGAGACAAAAACAAATTTGCATGCAAATCGTTCAATGATCGGAGCGCAGGACCAATCAGTCATACACAAATCCTCAGTTTTTAGGCACATTACTCCAACGGCACATAGGGCATGTCGGCGCTGTTCCTTTGGGGCACCGTGCCCTGGCCTGGAGCAAGGGCACAGTATCTCCGTGATAATGGGTTCAATGGAAAACAGTAAATGAAATTCGCTTTCGTAACAGATTTGTATGGGGATACTGTTCATTTGCTCAAGGGCATGGTGCCCGAACGTTGGAGCACTGTGCCAAAAATCGGGGATGTGTTTATGACTGCACTGTCAGAAGTTCCATAACAAATAACACAAAGATATGCAGTTTCAACAGACAACACTTGGGATGTTTTCTGCTGGGATTTTGAAAAGTTTATGCACAACAGGCACTGCCAGGAAGAACCAAAAAAGTATCTGCTGACTCTTCGATAGATGCTTTTTCGGTGATTTTTCGGCTCTTCCTAGCTATGCCCTGCCCATTGGCAGGCCTTATGTTAGGCATTATGGTGGGGCCATAAAGAGTTAATGGTGTTTTTAATGGTGTAAAATTACAACAAATTACCTCCCAAGTGTCATCTGTAGAACATCCGCATCCTTGTGTTATATCTCTTACGAAATTCCCGACAGTGCTCGTGATTCGCTCTCCTCGACCGGGAGTGCAATGCATAGCTGGGGGCAAATCATCCGACGCTTTTCTTACTAACTCTCAACCTAATCTAAAATGTAGGCACCACCGAGACTAGAACCAGCGACTCTTCGCTTGGGAGTTCAGCGTGTCAACCATTCTGGAAAGCACGCGTTACGTGTTGAAACGGGACCACAATAAGGTCTCTTTTTCTTTACAACATTTTGCGAAACACAAATTGCTTAGAGCTGTGGGCGGTCACCGTAGGAAAAGCTAGGAAGTGGAGGAAAGGAACGAAACTGAAATTGTGGTTGCGGGATCCCTTCAAGTTTAACGGTAAAGGGCTGAGACCCGGCAGTCTAGTTACAAATCGCCTAAGGTATTCACTCACATAATTCAATACTTTTCCGGTGACAAAGACCATAATTAAGCACTAATAATTAAATAACAACAAATAAAGTAAAAGAAGCAATCACACACTTAACCATTCTCGATGGGCTCATACAATTTCAACAAGACTGAAAGTGACAAACGCAATAACGGAGAACGAAGTCGCTAATATCAATGGGGTCAACGCTAACACCAACATAAGCCTGAAAACCTGATAAGCATGCGTTACTTCGTTTGCCCACTATCCATAGATAATCGATTTCATCGAATGAACTTACTCTTTCGCATTCATATTAACTCTATAAACATATAGCAACAACAAAGGTAAGCCATTGCTGAAATATTCCTTGCAAGACATACATTAAAGTCTTTGATTCATGTGAGCCGAAAAGGTGGGAGACATCATCATTTTTCGATGGGTCAGATTCTTACGAACACACTGTTACCTCTCTTTTCCCCACAATCCTCACGGTAGCCAACGTTATCCACAAATTACTTGAACACAATTCACTCCTGAACGCCAATCCGCCATTGCTAATTAATTATTCATTGATCTCCTGGCGCTGGTCGAAAGATTACTAAAATCTTTGAGAAGATCGAGTGGCTTGTAAGAGGATTAAAACAACTAAGTATATCACCATGTGGATGTTTAAATATGTCGGTCGGAAGAAGAAATCATCGGCCAGTTTGACAGTTTTTAGTCTCGGAAGCTGAATATAATTTAGCTCAATTGCAGAATCTTCATGAAATCACTATAACGAATCTAGTATAATCTACGGCGTTTGTTTTTATTGTGATCTAGTTTACATCCTTAATTCTTTGGACTTATTGGAATTAACAAGACAAAACAGAAAACAAAATACTTAAAGAAATCGATAATCCAAATAATTAGTGTAATTTGTCTACACATTTTCCATATGCCTGCTACAATAAAAACATTTTGGTAGATCGAAAGTCAAACTACGATTCCATCCTCCCCATGTCGGGCGCTTCCGACCCGCACCGCTAGATGACCCAGCGGTCGGATCGAGTCGTGGCGTCATCTTGGGTGCGGTGGGGGTTCTAGACGTTGCAAGTGCTGGAATGCTTATGTTGTAACTCTTTTAACATCATTTTCTTACTCAAGTCAGCCGTAACTTTTCCTAGCTTGAGTTGTCGGGCAGGAAGCGCACTTTCTGACCGTTTAGAGCCTCAGGTGAAAATTTCAAAATCCCTTAGATATCAGATGTATAAATAAGCTGCCTTTTCAGTTACTTTAACTCTAAATTTCGGAAACACTTGGGAAAAACGAACACTTTTAAGTGGCATTTCTACTATTCAAAGCAGAGGAAAATAACTCTAGAGGGTAATGCGTGAACTTTGAAAAAGCGACACACAGTCAAGTCGCAGCGACACTAGCTCCGGTCGAGGACACGAACATCCCTACTGAAACTCAACTAGTCGTTAACGAGCGCTGGCTCTCATTTGGTCCTCGATGTTTGCACCGCATCTTAAGCCTTGCTAGAATTTTCTACGTCCGCCACTGCACACAAGAACAGTTTGCTGAAGCTTCACTCGCGAAGCTGCGACGGAGGCCCATTTTTGCTACATGGGAACGATAGGTCTTCGTATTACTCTCTAGAGCTATTTTGCTCTGGCTCAAAGTAAAAATCAAATGGAAGGCTCAACTGAATTATGTTTTAAGCTTTAAAACCTCTGTGAGTACACACAGGGGCGTCACGACTGGGGGAGGGGACGCCCCCCCCCCAATGCTAAATACTTTTTGAGCCCAAGCTGACTTTGAAACATTTATTCAAACAATGTTTACAACGGATATATGTCAGCTACGATTCTTCATCGAAAAGACAAAGTCCCAAATCAGTGCCAAAGAGGCATTTATTCAATACCCTGTGATTGTGGAAAGCGTTACGTAGGAAGGACAGAGAGAACTTTCGGAAAACGACTTGCAGAGCATGAGCAAGAAATTGACCACGCCCTCTCCAACGGATACCGTCCTAACTATACTTTCAAATCTGCACTTGCAGAACATATTTTCAAAAACCCATCCCATTCAGTATATTTTGAAAAAGCCCAAATTCTTGCAACCGGCACCGGACTCCATCAAACCATTCGAGAAGCCGTTGAGATAAAGAACAAGAGCTACGAGCTCATATGGCACATGGCCCAATAAATCCATTTGTTTGATCCATAGACGTGCTACACGATTTCCGGTACTCCCTCTATCTCCACCGAATGTGGCCGAATCTGGTTCGGAATAAAAAATCGACCTCCTAAAACATCTCCTTTACCCCATTTATCAAGTTTCACTCGAATCTGAGCATTTTTGGAAAGTTCCGGTCCCCCCCCCCCTCCCACCAACGTTGTCGGATCCGGTTCGGGTCCAAAATATGTCATCTAGGGTATGTGCTCTCTCTGTGTTCCATGTTTCATTTAAACTGATGCACTCGTTTGACCCCTATGCGAGCCTCAAAGTTTCCGGCAATCTCCACCCAACTCCCCCTACTTTGGTCGAACAGGACTTGAAAACATAAACGTCGTATCTCTTAATTCCCTGTTCCTGTCCATCAAGTCTTACTGAAATTGGAGCATAGCCTATCTGCAAGTTTCCAGTACCCCCCCCCCTACCTTGGTTTTTGTGTATGTCAAAAGTCCCCCCCCCCCCCAATTCCCCTAATCGTGGTCGCATATAGCTCGAACGCATGTTTTACATGTCGAGACCATCGATTCGTATCACCCATTAAGTTTCACTCGAATCAGACCAGTTTCCATGTTTCTCTTTTCTTGCTCCCCCAAAAATGCTCGGATCTAGGAACGGAAGTTTCCGGGGGTATGCTGTGTCAGGTTATTAAGTCAAGATAATTCGGGTCGCTAATATGCCTGCAAAGTTTCGTTGTCGTTTTACATCTGGAACTATTCTAACTCACGGCTACCGGAATTCCAGGAAACCCCCTCCAACTCCCCCCACAGAGCCCCGAAACCATCTGGCTCCGTCAATTTCATCAAGGCCTAGTGCTTGTTCCATCCATTAAGTTCCGTCCCAATCCCTGTGCTTTTAGAGTTTCTTGAGTTTTCCGCCCATCCCCACAGGTATCGGACCCGACCCGGACTTGACACTGAACTTCCGAGGCGATAGCTCACCAGACAAGTTTCATTCAAATCCGATCACCCGTTCAAAAGTTATGCACGCTACTAGATTCCGGACTCCCCATCCATCCACTCCTCCCACGATGGTCGGGTCGGGGAAACGGCTGCTCTCAAGTCAATCTGTTCGGATCCCTGACATACCTGCCAAGTTTCATCGCCCTAGCGCGTCAGGAAGTATGCCGAACTCGCAGGATCGCTAGAAATTCGGACCCCCAACCCAACTCCCCCACAGTGCCCTGATCCGGTCCGGTTATGTCAATGACGTGTCTAGGACTTGTGCTTGTTTTTCCCACGAAGTTTCATCCCGATCCCTCCACTCTTAGCGTTTCTCAAAATTTTCGGTTCCCTCCTCCAACTCCCCCCAGTGTCATCGGATCCGGCCCGGATTTAAAGTGAGGTGTCTGAGACACGAGGTCATCCTAAATATTAACTTTCATCAATATCTTGATCACCCGTTTGCAAGCTAAACATACCTCAAATTTTGGCTTCACCCCCCCCCCCCCCCCAACTCCCCCAAAGTGAGCGGATCCGTTCCGGTTATATCAGTCACGTATCTAGGACTTTTGCTTGTACTTTCCACCAAGTTTCATCCGGATCCCTCCACTCTAAGTGTTTTCCAAGATTTCCGGTTCCCCCTCTAACTCCCCCCAATGTCACCGGATCCGGTCTGGATCTAAAATGGAGGGTCTGAGACACGAGGTCCTTCCATATATCAAGTTTCACTAAGATCCGATCACCCGTTCGTAAGCTAAAAATATCTCATTTTTCCTCATTTTCCGGATTCCCCCTCCCTCCACTCCCGTCCAGATGGTCGGATCGGGGAAGCGACTCTTTTTAATTTAATATCGTCCAGTTCCTGGTATGCCTGCAAAGTTTCATCGTCCTAGCTTATCTGGAAGTGCCCGAACTAACAAAACCGGGACCAACAGACGGACAGACCGACTGACGGACAGAAATTACAATCGCTATATGGCACTTGGCCGAAGAGCAAGTGCCATAATAACCGAGCACGCATTAACCGAGATACAGGCGAGTACTCCCTACCAGAAACGTGGAACGGGGTTATTAAGGGAAGAAAATCCAAGCCTCAGTCCCTTATTAACAACAAAACCGAAGTCCATTAAAAGGCAGAAAAAAACGTTTCCTGTCGTCGCCCCAATCGTGCAGCAAAAACAGCAGCCGTGTCAAAAATTAAATCTCAGCATTAGTTTTTCCGTGCAGTAATCATTCAAAGTAATAGATGCAGGCGAGTACTCCATGATAGAAACGTAGAACGAGGTTATCAATGAAATAATATTTAAGTTTTCGGTCCCTTGTTAATAACAAAACCGAAGTTGATCAAAATGCAGAAAAAAACCTTTCCTGTCATCGCCCCAATCATGCAGCAAAAACAGCGTCCGTGTCAAAAATTAAATCTCAGGACTAGATTTTTCATTACAGTGGTATTTGAAGGTAATTTACTTTAATAAGACATTTATAGTCGGTAGAAGCATCAGTTATTTATTACAGGTTTTTTTCCTTCCCCGACGTTGACCCAGAGGATTGACAGCCTGACGAGAATCCTTGCCAAGAAGGGCCGAAATATCGCTGATGAAGAATCGTAGCTGACGTATATCCGTTGTAAACATTGTTTGAATAAAAAAAAAAATGCTGCCGGACTGTCGGTAAAAAATAACTGAGTCGGCGCGAAGCGCCGCCAGTTTTCGTCAAAACAGTTGATTTTTTTTCATGGAAAAGTTGTTTTTTTCTGAAAATTGGTCGATTTTTCGTCAAATAGTCGTTTTTTCTGAAAATAAGTCGATTTTTCTAAAAATCAGTCGTTTTTTTCTAAAATGTCATTTTTGTTGTTGAAAATAGTCGTTTTTTCTGCACAAAATGTCGGTAAAAATTTCCAGCCAGTCGGTAAATGCCTCGTCCCCCTCCCCCCCAAACATTTTGGCTAGTGACGCCTCTGAGTACACAGATCCCTTTTTTGTCGGCTTTCTTACGATTTCCATCGTGACCGACAGTTATTTTCTGTCTATCCTGGCTACTCCCGAGAATAATGGCAAATCTTCTTCCTTTTGGAATGGACTTGACTGCGTTACAGATCTGCGTCACGGTCCAGTTTGCGCCATAGTTGCTGTTTCAGAGGGGAAGGACGGTATGGTACCAGTCGTAAACACTATGTTGGCTGGAAACAAATATGGCATTTGAGACCCTCAGCTTTACTTTCTAATTTCGCTTAAACAGCAGGAACACTATCAGTTTCTTGAACTCAGAAAATCCTTGAGAAATCCCGTAAAGAAAGATAAGTGCTTCGCCCAGTCACGACTGCAGACTTTTAAGGGCATCAAACTCGATCATCAGAACTTTATAGAGATACACAGAAATAAATATTAACTATCTAAGGACCTGTTGGTCAAATAATTCCCCAACCGTAAAAATTCAACTTCGTGGGCTGAGAGTTAACGGCTCGAGACGTGCAAGCATCTCACGGGAAGCAGAATTCGCCACACAAAAAAAAAGTCAAAATGACTTAGCATATAAGTCTCGCGACTAAGCGTATAAATGCCTGGCGGCGTACATCCTGTCGTGTCCAACCATTCTTGCAGAGGTACGGGACCATTGAAACTTCCTCATCATGTTGGAGGAATTAAATAAGTATGTTTTTCTTCGGCATTTTCTCTTGCTAGCAATGTCGTGCTTTAAAACGGGCATGGTGGAAACACTCAGGAAGTCGAGCTTGGAAATAATACAGTTCCCTGTAAGGGAATGAAGTCTAATAATCCAGAGATTGAATTAAAAACAAGAGCTGGAAACTCATGTGGCACTTGCAAGGCTTGGTAAAAGGATGAAAATAGGAATTTGCCAATTCGTGGGTTTGTTGTGATCATTTGTAAGCAAAACCCCTGAGATAAAAATAATGATGGACCCTTGGAAGAATTCATTCACTAGAAATTCATTTATAAGCAAAATCCTTGAGGCAAAAATGATCATGGGCTCATGGGGATCATGAAAATGTAGATTTTGCTTAAAAGTATTTTTTGTACTTTGCGGTGAAGATAGTACTTTAAGGGAGGGTTGGAACTGCAAATTGTCAATTTCTAAACCCATCTTGTCAAGTCTCTAATGTTCAAGCCAAGTTTTTTCGTCCTAGCACATCTGGAAGTACCTTAAATCGCGATCACCGGAACTACGGACCACCCTCCAACTCCCCCACAGTTCCCGAATCCGGTCCGGTTCTTTTACTGGTGTGTCTACGGCTTATGTTTGTTCTTCCCACCAAGTGTCATCCTAATCGCTACACTCTAAGCGTGTCACAAAATGTACGCCCCCCCCCTCCAGACTCCCCCGCATTGATCGGATCCTGTCCGCAGTTGAAATGGAACCTCTGAGACCTGAGTTCTTTCCCAATGTCAGTTTTCATTAAGATCCGATCACCCGTTCAAAAGTTGGAAATTTCTCAGATCGGAAAAACAACTGTTCGTAAGTCAAAATTGTCGAGTCCCTGATATGCCTGCCAAGTTTCATCGGTCTAGCACATTTGTAAGCATCTTAACTCGGGATCACCGGAATTCCGAAACCCTCCCCCGAACTCCCTCCACTGTGCTCGGATCCGATCCCGTCTTGTCAACTATGTATCTGGGGCTTGTGCTTATTCTTACCACCAAGTTTCATCCCGATCCATCCACTCTGAATATGTCACGCGATTTCCGGTTCCCCCCTCCAACTCCCCCCAACGTCACCGGATCTATTCCAGACTTGAAGTGTGACATCTGAGACAGGATGTCTTTCCAAATATTAAGTTTCATTAAGATCCGATTCCCCGTTCAAAAGTAAAAAATACGTCAGTATTCCGGATTCCCCCTCCCTCCACTCCTCCCACGGTGGCCGAATCGGGAAAGTGACTATTCAAGTTAGTTTGGTAGGTTCTCTAATATGCCTGCCATGTTTCATCGTCCTAGCACTTTTGGAAGTACCCTAACTCGAGATGAGCGTCGTGACAGACAGACCGAAAAGTGATCGTTATATGGCACTTGAGCGAAGCTGCAAGTGCCATAAACCGGAATTCGATGTTCATGCTACATTTCATTTTAAAAGATGTATTCTTATTTCTACTCTTATTTCTTCTTGTTCAACCGCATATTGTAGTTATTTTGACCCTTCCTTATTACGGAATTTAGATTATAGTTCAGTCTGTGACAATGCTAAGTTTATTAGCATGTTTCGTACTATTGTGTTTTCCTTACAGTTAAAATTAAGTTCCACTGAGATTTATCAAATAAGGAAATTATTTTGTGAGGGGACTGTCCAACAGATAAAGGTTTTTCTGAATCTCCTATTTTGGAGTATTTCTGTTTGTTACCATGTTTTGTAATGTTAGTATTTTTAATTAGGGACTTAAAATTACACTAAGATTACAGATGAGTTTTGTCGTGTTCCTCTTTTTGTTACCATGTTTCATGGTACTATTTGTTTTTACAAGCAATTATAGTTACTTTACTTGCACTGAAATTCTTCCAAATGAGATATATAAACTGAAAATTATGCCTTTATGAGTAGACTCATTCAGAATATTAAATTTTGTTTTGTAGTTTTTTTTTGTTTGTTGCCGGGTATGTAGGTTTTGTATAATCAAAGCCAACCGACCGTGTCGTTATCAAAGCCTCTAAGGAACCCTCTAAACTTCGAATCTTGCTAAAACTTTTAATTTTCATTAATATGTCTAGTTCACCTATCCGAAACAGCTACTCGAAACGCTTCCATTCTCCATTCATTCCACCCCGCACATGCACACATAAAATTACCCACGGCATGTCTTAGAGATACTACCTATTTTGGGGATCTCAAAAAGTTAGTGACGGGTACCTATGACTTCGTAAAGTATATCTGTCCGTCCGTCTGTCTGTCTGTTCGTCTATTAGCACGATAACTCTCGAAGGGGTTGAAATATGATGTTCAAACTTGGTATAAGGATTCGTAGATAGGCTCTGTATCTCTTTTTTTTGGAGTGGGGGAGGGTGTTTCAGATGAAGGGCAACAGAAATATTTTATAAAAGCTAACGAGAAAGTCGATTCAGACGTGGTAAATCCGAATATGAAATTTGTTTTCTCGTCGGACAAGTAATTCACCAGGAATCCGTCCAAAGCCAGAAGTAAAAATACTCCTTTAGTCCAAGCTGACTGGGAAACATATATCCAAACAACACATAAAACAAATACGTCAGCTACTATGCTTTGGCAGCGATATTTCGGCCCTTCTTGGCAAGGGTCCTCGTCAGGCGGTCGAACTTCAGGGTCAACGTTGGGGAAGGGACGAACTTGCAAAAAATGACTGAAGCTTCTACCGACTATAAATATCCTAGTCGCGGAAATTACTTTAAATACCGCTGTAGGGAAAAAACTAGTCCAGAGATTTAATTTTTGACACGGCTGCTATTTTTGCTGCTCGGTTGGGGCGATGACAGGAAGATTTTCCTGTCAAAATTTGGGGCTATGAAAGTCATGGGGCGATGACAACGTCCCCCACGCTGATCCTTCCTCTGAATCCATCTCTGAACTTTATTTTCTCATCAGACTTGTAATTCCGCCAAGAATTGCCTAAACGCGGAAATTTCGATCGAGAGCGGTTATCATTGTCACCAGCTCTTTCGCTTTGCATGTAGTTTGCTCGGAATAGCCTACAGCCAAAACGAGGAATTTGGTCAAAGTAAAAGATTTTTCTAAAGTTGATTACAGACAAGATTTGGGGGTAAACATACATGCTGAACCCATGTCTGAACTTGATTTTCTGGTCTGATTAGTTGTTGGCCGCAATCTGTCAAAAAATCCCAAAACTTTATAATTTGTGTACATATCCAGTCGGTTGATTACGGGTAATTAGTGGCATGTTAAAGGGGTTTGGCGAAGATCGGAAATCTACAAGACAAGAAGCTCTATAAATATTCAATGTTTTTGATCCCGTCGATACCTTTGGTCTTGTTCAAAATAGCAAGCATGGAGTCATTCGCTTGTAGTCAAACCAAGAAAACCCGATAGCCTGCTTAATTCGTTTACAATGAAGATGGCGCTTACTGGTCTTCCTCACATTATCGTAAAATCCGTTTCGAATGCACCTCCAAGGCAAGGGCTTTAAATCGAGTAAATATTTTCTAACACTAAAATAAACAAGGGACGTCATGTTGGTGACCTCATACCTTCATTAGCTGTTGTATTATCTACCAAAGACAAAGACATGTTTGTTTATTGGGCGGGGAAGATTTGTTTGTCATGTGCATATTTCCGATATGGTAAAGGGCCTCATCCTGTATGCTTTACCTTTTGAGTAAGTTAGCTTAGGATCGGTTTCTTAGATTTGGGACCATGGCCATGAACACGCCCTAAACTTACAAAGATTTCAAGAGGGGGAATACCTTTTTCTCACTGACGAACAGCTGCAAAGGTCAGACGATCAGTCCGTCAGTCCCGTGTTACATTACATGGGCCTGTGACTTGACCAACGATCTCGGAACTTCGATTAAAGGATGCCTACCACTAATAACCCGATGAAAAATCTGTAGCCTGTGTAGTTCTACGTGTAGTTTTACGAAAAAGTTCTATGTATTCGATGTGTAGTATTATAAAATACTTTCATTCAGATTGGGATAATCCTGATCAGTAGTATCCAGCAGCACCCAGTCTTGCTAGTAGAATCCAGTCTTGCTATAACAAGAGTTACTAAAGGTTGACTTCAGACATCAAGGTTGATATTGGAAAATAACACCGAGACGGTCATTTAAAATAACCTATCCGAGCCGAAGGCGAGGTAGATTATGAAACATATATACCGAGTTGAAGGCGAGCTTGATATTTTCAAATGGCCGTCGAGCAAAGCCGTATCCAAGGGGGGTTAGGGGGTTGACCCCCCCCCCCCCCGAAACATACAAAAATACTCATTTGTATAGGCTGTTCCCTCTGATCTGTGTCTTTTCTGTGCGACCCGCAGGCAACCCCCCCCCCCCCAAATTAATTCCTGGATGCGGGCTTGCCGTCGAGGTTGTTATTCTGATAAATATAAGGTTTGAAGCAAAACTGACCATTCATTTCAAATACAATAGAAAAAGTTTTTTTTTTTCGCTGAGGACAGTTTGCCGGAAGTGCAACCGAAATATCCGAAATGTATTTATCCCTCGTATATCATCTTGGAGGGGTAACTAGCTGATAAAAAAAAACACGAAAATCTCGTTTTTTCTATTGTTATTCTGATAGGAACAGAGATGGAGGTATGTTAACTATTATAACTTTTTCGAACAGAGTAATTTTATAGGTAGGACTTATTCTTATTTTCTTGTACTTATTTGCTACTTTTGTAGGGAATTTTTATTCAGTAAAATGGCAACTCTAGCCTACTATAGAAATCTGGAATGACTACTGTTGTGACCCGTGCATTTCAGTCTATAATAATAAAATCCTTATCCTACACCATCTTTTTCATTTGTGGCGAAGCAGATGCCATCTAGCGGCGGACTCGATAGATAGAATTAATGAGGCCAAGCCTTTAGAGAGATAGAATTAATCAACCCTAAATCGGTGTTGCCACTGGTTGCAGAAGTCTGCGATTTTATCATACATTTTCGTTTCTTCGACAAAGCGAGCAAGAACTCTGAGACCGGTTCCTTATCAGTAAATACAAAAACGAAGCATACAAATTGAGGGGCATAATTATGAAGAGGATAAAGCGAGTTTTCTCAATAATGGTTGGTGAAAAGGACCAAGTTTCGTAGGTGGCAGAATCTCATTTTTTTTTTTCGGCCAAAAGTCACAAGTTCCATCAGAGAAAGTGGCAACACTGAAGTTTTTATTAATGGACTGTTTAATCAGAGCAACATCATGAAAAAATACTGTGGTAATTGCTCAAATAGCTTTTCGGAGAGTAGAGGAAAATACGTTGAAGTAAGCTGGAAGTAATGTTATTTCAGTTGACAAGTTGCATTTTCATTGGGAATGTGATTGTAACAAGGTATGGCCCAGGGTGGTTGGCTAGGAAAGCAACATTTTCTTTCAGTTTTGAAAATTTTTCTCGTATGTTTTTTAGTTTTTTTTTCTTTATTATTTCTTTCCTCTGAAAGTGATATATTTGTTTACTTTTTGGAGGTCAGGTTCTACTTCTCAGTAGTTGAGGAAAATTGCTTGATGAACTTCTGCGGAGGTTGTTACGGCTTCGCAGCATCCTCTATGGAGCTTGTTACGATACCGTATCAGCCTCCACAAAATTTATTGTCATGATAACTGCCTGTGAGACATAGGAAGATATACACTCCATACCTGTTCGAGAAATTATTGTTGTATAATACTAAAGCTTACCGAGCTTAAAGTTCAATGGGCACATCAAACTACCCCTATCCCACTCTGAAACAACCTAGGAACAATGCTTACCCCCCAGATCAGCAGCTTTTTCAATAGTTTCCTCTCTGTGATATTTCAAATAATATTTTTTATAAGCTTATAGCATATTCTGGTACATTTTATAAAGCAAGCTAATCAAGCTTCACAACACTATTTCACAAAGAAAAAATTTTAATAGGCACTTTAGGCCATGGAACTTCTGATCAAACACTAGAACAATCAGGTAAACTGCATCTGCGGCTTGACTTTGGTGACATCTCAAATATTCGACTCTTCTGGCAAATCCTTACCAGTCTGGAAGCAATCGTATCGGGTTTCTTATAAAAGTCACGTGCTTACTTTGCCGTTTCAGCTTATGTCGTTTCAGACACTAAGAACGAAAAAGAAACAAGTGAAAAAGAATTCGACCACATGGACCTCCAGTTTTAGGACTGCTAAAATTTTAGCTAGGCCGTTTTCTAGAAGAAACGGCCATAATTTGGTCAGCTGCTTATTGCGCAACACAAAGAATCTCTGCTGGGCCGAATGCTGGGAAAGATCCGCCACAATAGAAAGGAGAATCTGCTGTGAGTGACTGTGGCCCTTCAATTTAGTTTATTTGAAAATGAGAAATCTGTATGAATTGCTTTTGATGCAGTGTTGCCACCGGTCGCACAATTCTGCGATTTGTAACAGATCTTCGCTTCTTCGACAAAGTGAGCCAGACTTCTGCCACCAGTTTCCTATCAGTAAGTTAATAAATTAAGGAAAAGAGTTGAGGTATATAATTATGAAGATGACAAATTTTCTCGTAAATACTTGGTAAAACTGACTCGGTTTCGTAGACGCCAGAATGCCACAGATTTTTGTGGAAAAAAGTCACAGGTTCCGTCAGAGGAGTAAGTGGGGTTGATGTACAGATTGCCAAAACGGACAGTGTAAATCAGAAAGAAAAAAAACTGTCATGGGTGGTTTGAAAGATCGTCTAGCTCCACTCACGCCGATTGTAGGGTAATGTGACCTGTTGGAAGAGCCTGTTTATTGTCAGTGAATGTTTGTTTTTCCAATGCCTGCCCCGTGTTAGCCTAGTGCTATCAGGGTTGAAATAAAATTGATTGATTGAAGAGCCATACAATATTTTACAAGCCCCCACAGATGCCGCCGGCTGTCTTGGCATGCCTTCAAATTAATTTTAAACCACAGCTCTTACTAGAAAGCATCTATTCATGATGAAATGGCTCTCAAATACCACTCTTCGAAAATACCATTACTTACCAAGTGAAATTGGTGATTTCTTGTTAGCGCTTGTCGACTCTGCCCAGCCTTTCTGCCCTCCGACGCGGCTGCTGGACGCAACACATTTGAAAACTGAACGTGCCGTGGTTTAAAAGTAGGAAACCAAGCAAAATAAAATAAATCCGAAACAGAAGGTAGACCTGATGGTCTACTATGTCTTCCAAAATAAACAAGAGCTAGAAGCTCATATGGCACTTGCAAGGCTGGGTAAGAGGATGAAAGTAGGAATTCTCCACTTCGTGGGTTTGTTGTGATCATTTGTAAAGCAAAACCCTTGATATAAGAATGACGATGGACCCTTGGAAATCTCGAGAATGTATCATTTGGTAAAACGTATTTTATCTTTGCACTTGACTGTGATGATGCGCACTTTAAGGGCGCTAGAAATTCATCTGTAATCAAAACCATTGAGGCAAAAATGATCCTGGGTCCTTTAGGATCATGAATATACTTGGTTTGTATTTTTGTTTACTTTTCGGTTAAAATGCGCACTTTACGGGTTCTAGAAATTCATTTCCAAGCAAAACCTTGAGGCAAAAATGATCATGGGACATGGGCTCATTGGGATCATAGAAATGTAGATCTTGCTTAAAAGTATTTATTGTGGTTAAGGTGAGTACTTCAGAGTGAAAAATTTCGCCCAGATCCAACACTTGCAATGTATCATTACGTGAGCGAATCCTTTCATCGGAAAATGCAAATGTTCGCGTTCTCTCTTGTGTGGTACTCCGTTTGTCTCTGCCTATCTGGCTGCAGCTATCCGAACCTGAAGCTGGTTAAATGTTTGTTTGATCAATGTTATGTTTGTAGAGTGTAGATTACGGTATTTGACCAGAATAAAGTTATTACATTACATTACTTTAAGGGATGGTCGGATCTATCTTATCAAGTAAAATGCTCAAGCCACAAGCCAAGTTTCATCCTCCCAGCACATCTTGGAAGTATCTTAAATAGCGATCTCCGCAATTCCGGACACGCCCTCCAACCCCCCCCCCCCAGAGTGCCCGAATCCGGTCAGGTTCTGTCACTGATGTATCTAGGGCTTATGCTTGTTCGTCCCAGCAAGTGTCATCCCAATCACCACACTCTAAGCGTGTCACAAAATTCCCCCCCCCCCCGGCTCTCCCACATTGATCGAACCCTGTCCGCACTTGAAATGGGATATCTGAGACAGTTTCATTAAGTTCCGATCACATCCGTTCAAAAGTTGGACATTTCTCAAGATTACGGATTCCCCCTACCTCCACTCCCCTCACGATGATCAAATGGGAGAAACGACTTTTCTGAAGTTAAAATTGTCTAGTCCCTGATATGCCTGCCAAGTTTCATCGTTGGGACCATCGAAATTTCGGGACTGCCAACCACAGTGCTCGGACCCGGTCCGGTCTTGTCAGCTGTATATCTAGGGCTTGTGCTTGTTATTCCCACCCATTTTCATCCTGATCCGTCCACTCTGTACATGTCACACGATTTCCTGTGCCCCCCCCCCCTCAAACTCAGCCCAAAGTCACCGGATTCGTTCCGGGCTTGGAAGTGTGACATCTGAGAACCGAGCCTTTCCAAATATCAAGTTTTTAAGATCCGATTCCCCGTTCAAAAGTTATACCATGTACAATATTCGGTGGTCGGATAGGTGAAGAGTTTGTTTGTCGGTTTGTTAACATGCCTACCAAGTTTCATCGTCCTAGCACTTCTGGAAGTACCCTACAGAGGCGTTACTAGCCAAAATGTTTTTTTGTTTTGGGGGAGGGGGACGAGGCATTTACCGACTGGCTGGTAATTTTTACTGACATTTTCTGCAGAAAAAAACGACTGTTTTCAACAACTCGACTGAGTTGAAAAAAATCGACTGATTTTCAGAAAAATCCACTGATTTTGAGAAAAACCGACTATCTTGACGAAAAATCGACTAATTCTCAGAAAAACCGACTGTTTTCATGAAAACAAACGGAAAATCGGTCGGTTAAAAAGACGGAAAATCGCGACGCTTCGCACCGACTCGGTTATTTTTTTACCGACTGGTCGACAGCATTGGGGGGACCCCCCCCCCCCCCCCCCCCGTCGTGACGCCTCTGGGACCCTAACATCGAGAACAGTCGCCCGACAGACCGAAAAGTGATCGGTATTTGAAACTTCTTATGTCCTAATGTGTGAAAAAGTTGTCGGCTTTCGGCGAAGTTTGCGGTGCGTGACTGTAAAAACTCGGCTAGGCCGAAAAAAGCGCTTACACTCGTAGGTACGAAACAAAATAATTCAGAAAGGCGGGGATTTCAGAAGCTTGTAATCCCATAAGGGAGCTAAGGGTAATATATAAAAGGCAGAATAAGCAAGAGGGGTCCTTTAACTGACTGTTATTCCAAACACCCATAGAGAAATTACACGAAAACAGTACATACCTATTCAGTCCATTCCAGACATCTTCAGAATTTTGACGGGCTAGAGGGTTAGCTTTTTTCCCGCGAGTTTCGACGACTTCTGAGGTAGCCAAAGGGGTAAGACATGACATAGCTATCCTCAACTGTCAGCTATGCCGACATCTTGCCTCATCGTGCCCTCACTATGCTCGCTTGCCACTTAGCTACCCCTCCCACTATCACTCGTATGAGTAGGCGTTCCGCTTCAGCATTATTTTTCGTGCAAACGGAAAATGACGTGTTCCGGAATTGTTGTTCCGTCATCCCAGCTCTTAGAAAAATACTAATCAATGCAGGAAGGTGTGAAAAATTAGCGTCAGTGTATAGGTGAAAACATGGGTGAGGCCGGGTCCCGGTACTGAGTCATGGTGTCTATTTTCCTTCGTCTTCAAACGGTAAAACAGAAGACAGTATTACGTTCTTGGTATTACTGACGGTATATACACAGAAGCTTGTGAGCTATAATTTTCGGTAATTAGGGTCAGTAATTTCGCGAAACAAAAGCATGATCGCTCAACTTTGTGCTAGCTGGCAATCAATACTAGCGACATCTGAAAAAAACTCACATTAATACCAAAGAGCTTGTTCAGAAAATAACTGTTGGTAAATCTATAGCATTACGCAAAATGATAACACTAAGGGAATACCATGAACTTTCGTTTCCGGAAAGAATCATACGTATGCAGGCAATTTTCAAAAGTTAAGATAAACGGAGAGTTCATTCGGGCTTGTTTAACTTAGCTCTCAACTCCAATGTTGTACTATAACGGTACTTGTTGAATTAAGATTATTTCACATGGAAGCCTTGTAGCTAGTGGAGGCGATTTCACATGTGATCACGTCTTTCCTCATGACAATTAGCAAGCCACTGTGTACCGTAATTGGCATTTATTTAGCATAAGTCATTTTCCTCAATGGTAGCCTAGGTTACATTACTTAGCAATGCTTCATGAAAAACATTTGCTGCGATGTCCTTTGTTTCTGTAAAAATGAAACTAAAGTAAATGTACGTACACCCCTCCAACGCACCCCACCGAGGTCAGATCGGATCTGAACCTCAAACTAACATATGTTGGACCCATGGCCTTTGACTCATGTCTCATATGCCAGTTCTTGCATCCATTTGCGTGTCACAAAATCCCCGCCCGCCTCCAACTCCTTCCCGCGTTTTCGAACTCGGTTCGGACCTGTTAACAGTAATATAGGGAATCCGCCCCTACCACCCATCAAGCTTCACTCGAATCGGATCACCAGTTCGAAACTTATACGGGTCACAGGATTTTGGATTCCTCTCTATCGACTCCCCCACGGATGATCGGATCCGGAAAAAAAGGTTTCACTGTGCAGTGAGCCGTATCGTTTATGTGCTACTACGTGTCATCGTCCTAGCTAATAAGATAAGATTTGTTTCCGTAAAATCTCAAAGGGCCACGGACACAACAAAACGACAAAAACAAAACCATAACCTCGACAACTATTTACAAAAAACATTCCCTGTGACTCATGGCCACCTTAAAGTTTGACTGAAAAGTGAACTTGTTTTTGTATCATTCAGCTAATTACACTGCATTATTTTATTGCGTTAAGGGATATTTGTTTTATTTTTCACTATTTGCTCTATTATGACGTTCAGAATTTCTGCGGCCGTCCTCACCTTCAAAATTCTACCATGAAGCGAAATATTTGAATCTGAAGATAAACGCGGCTTTTCAGTAGTCAGTCATCAGCACGAGGAAGGTGGCTCACTGTGTAAACATTTATTTTTCCTGAATTATTTTCGTCAAACATAGAACACAGATACAAGCGCATACAGGTACCACAAGTCAGACAGAAAATTCCACCATTTGAACATCGGTTATTCGTGAATAGCTGAGCAACGAAGTAACGCATTTTCATCGGGTATTCAAGCCTCTTTTAGTGAAAAAGTCACGGGCAATTAGATTCTCCTGTTACATTCCTTTTCAGTTAAACTTCAAGGCATCTTCCAAATTTCTTACATCTCTGAAACTTCTACTTTTCAAAGATTTCTAAACCGTTCTTCCTCCGACATCATTTCCCCAAATATTTCCTTCCTCGGGTCTTTTAATTCCTGACATTCACCCATTAAATGGAGAATACATTCATTCATTTTACCGCACATGGGACAAAAGCAAGGACTAGATAGGTGACACAGCACCTTCGGCTCAGCCCAATTTGACCTAAAAGAACTCCCACCTTAAATTGGAAGTGCCCGAACTAGGAAAAGTTAGGACAGGGACAGACAGTGCGGTCGAAGGAAAAGAGGATCTTTCATGATCACGCCACGTACTGTACTGCGAAAAAGCAGACAATGCTATAGCCTACAGATGCACATATTTCACATTAGAAATATTGGTCTTAACTATTATCCATGTCACCATTTTTCAGAACGTTAAAATCAAGGACGACGATTGTCACGTTGCAAGATTGAAACACCACTAAACTGAAATAAAATACCAAAGACGTGATGTGACTGAGTGATTCATTTCCGTTTAAATAATACCGGCTGCTAGTTCTTAAGGAAGGAAACGTGACGTAATCAAGTTGGACTCCATTATCCCAAAAACCATAGGTCCACGGGAAGTAAAATACCGTGACTGGTGATAAGGAAAGCTGGCCTGGACTGCAACTGAAGCCTCTAAAAGCCCAAATTAGAGATATTCAGACACCTGGATCTGTTTGAGGTTCTTATCTCGGCAGTATGGGTAATTCTACAGAAAATCTGCAGCTGCTATCGTTTTATGACCAAGACAAACAAGAAGCAACCTTTTTCGAGAAACGAGCATGGTAATTGGCGAGGTAATTGGCATTAACAGAACTGGCTATGGCAATTGGCATTAAGAAATCGGTTGGTCACCAAGAACCAGGGTGTACGAGTTACTTCAGGATACTTTGGCTTACTTCGGGTTACTTTTGGTGGTTACATTGTGTTACTTTGGGTTACATTGGGTTACATTAAGTTACATTGGGTTACTTTGAGAAACGTTTGGGTTACTTTCCAGGGTGTACGAAGATACTTTTGGTGACCAACCCTGGTGATAGATGGCTTAACTGACAGCATCAAATGGCGTAAGAATGTCCCACAGAAAAAAAAAATTTCATTATCCAATCAGTGCATTATATATTTTGTAAGAGTTCCTTCGACAAGGGGTACAGAACTCCGCAATAACGCCACGACTAGCTGTTCCACGAAAGAACAAAAGTATTTTTATTTGTTTTATTTTAATCATTTACCGAATCAGTGGCTTATTCAGATGCAAAGAATTCCTTGGAGGAATCTTTCCCGCTGGACAGGAAATGTCAAGCTCAAATGTATGATCTAGCCTACTAAATTGTCTCGAGAATATCTTTTTAAAGAAAAATCGAACTATCAATGAATTCCTTACATAGATCCGAAGGATTCATCGAATGACTCTCTTGTACGAAAAGCAATAAGTTGCTAAAAACAATTTGTTCAGGTATTTAAATGGCGCTGATCAATAAACCACAAATGTTGTCGGGAATAGTCATATTAATTATTTATCGTCCGCCTAATGCATAACGGGTTATGACGTCAGTGATGGCAGCTCTGAATTGTATGAAAAGAAACAGATTGCTAAGAACAAAAATATTTTCCGAATTAAAGTGTCGACGATCAGTTAACAACAATCAAGTATCGTCAGAAATAGTGACATTTAATTATTTATCTTCCGCTCAATGCATAACTTGGCAGCGGAGTAGACACAAAATCGGTGTTAAGAGCACCCACAATCGGTACACTTTGTTCGCGAAAGTTAATGCAAAAAGCAGAACACCTGTTGTCAGCCCGAAAGTCCAGCACGGACCTTTTCCTCACATTTCACTTTAAGTAATTGAACACTCGATGTGCTTTACACTGAGCTTTGCAATAAACTAAACACACCGTGGCAATTGTGGAACCGAAACGAGTAGAGTACACCTACAGTCATATATGCAGAGAGGCATTACACTGCAACACCGGGACGTATGATGTCATGATCTCTGGAGTGTGAAGGCGGAGAAAGGTAATCATGGGTGCGGGCGCCTTCATATTCTATAATCAACTGCTATCTCATACTGCACGGGAGGTTGATTACCGCTGTCCCGTTTTTTGGTACTTTGAGACAGTGACATAAAACATGAAAATCAATAAGTGAAAAAATTGGTTGCGGGCATTACGTCGTCATTATTTGTTTTTTAGCCTAAATTTGACATGTTGCTGGGTAGAGACATGAGCAGAAGCTTTCAAGGACCCGTCGTACCTATAATACCAACGCAACCTACTTCCGTAACTGCATTCATTAATTGTTACACCCCGACAGCCAAACTTCGTATGTTACATTCTGAAGCCGCTAACGACACCTTACTAATATTTGCACTTGCCACGATTCACTAGTTTTCATGTGGGTTATGCTCCAGACTAGTGTTAGAGTATCATGCGAGTGATGCGTAAAACCGGTTTTCTGAATTTTCCTAAGTTTTTGTTAGACGTCAATGAGTCTGGGAAAAGGCTTCAAACAACAAAAACCGTGGATAGTTTGTTATTAATTCATATTATGTTAACATAAATAGTGCGTGGTGTGCTCTAAGGCCAGGCTTATCTTCTAGATTTCAAGACATGTAGAGTTTCCGAACAGTCAAGCCAACCGTTCAGATTTTCATGGTAATGAGTATTAATTCTGCTATTTTCCAACATTTTCTAGATGCCTCCCAATCAGAAATATCAGTCACTCACTTTTCCCCTACCCCATCCACATCGATTTGTTTGTTGTGTGTCTGCCTCCCCAGTTATTTTACCTCTATGACACCCTTATATATCCCAGAATACTCTTGAGGCGAATTCTCGCCGTTCCCCGAGGACTCCTCGGGGAATCAAGGGAACGGCGAGAATAGAGGGAATCGCTCCACGCGGACTCCGCGTACGGAAAACAATGAGAACACGGGGAATGCTTCCAAAATGGATTTTGCTCTAAAAACAATCATGCAGTTGACGAAATTAGTCTGAATCCACTTTATTTTTGGTTTTGTTTGTTCTGGTTGTTTTTAATTAGTTTTCATTGCCCCAACACCAGCAAAAACTGATTTCCCTCCAAATCTGAAAGGGACTCCTTTCGATGACGGTGATGATAATCAGAGCATTCCCTGTTCGTGGGGACTCGCGAGAATACGGGGAGTGAGTCACCGGGGCAAACAAAACACGGGGACTCCTGGAAAGGAGTCCTCGATGAGCGGCGAGAATACGCCTTTTTAGTCTAGGAAGAATCGCCGAGTGCCTAGCAAAGAGCCGAAAACGTCACCACAGCTGTCCCCAACAAACGCTGTTGACTGGTTGACATATAGTTTGAATAATCTTTAGAGGTGACGTTTCTCGTTTTTCCCCCGGTTCATAGGCGTGTTTGTACTTCATCTTGCGTATCCACCCCGATGAAAACGGAAATCTCAAATTCGGAAGAAAAGTCTGGAGGTGAAGCCTGGTTTTTGTGCTTCGAATAGACGCTCAGAGTCGGGTCCTCGCGGACTGGAATGGAATCCCGTCCAGGAGTTACGGCACCATCATTAACTCCGTATGGAAATTTGAGATTTTTTCAACTTCTTGACGAATGTGCTGGAAATAAATCTGAGAAATCCTGACGTGTATCAGCATGGTTATAGTGCGTACACATGATCATGATTTCCCCCCCGGATTTCCTGCACTTTCATCATCAAGTTGAAAATTTTTCAACTTTTCCGTGTGAAAGTGATGATGGTGCCAAAAACCCGGGCAGGAATTCCAGTCCGGGAGCTCCCGACCCTGATCGTGTGTTCGCACTATTAGCCTGGCAAAATGGGAAAATACGTTTTTTACGAACAGTGGTCTACACGTTTCAAAAAAAGCATCATTTGACACTGAAGGTACATGACTGAAGTGACTCTTTGATATAAAGCAACCGAAAACGCAGATTGGACTTTAGCCAAGCAATTTCCGTTTTCGAATTCGTAAACGCTACACTTCCAAGGTTTAAACCCATCCTAATAGATAGGCTCAGGATGGACATCTGAACTCGAAAGATGCCTTTGTCGGGGAAGTACCCTATATAAAAGACAAAGCTAATACGACACTGTCAACGTCATTTACTTGCATTCAAAACAAGTCAGAATCCACATTCAGATGATGGTTGCTTTCTATCTGCGAACAGTTTATTAAATAATTCCCACTTACATATTTTCCGCTACTTTTCTGGAACGATCAATTTTTACCCCCATATCAGGTCAATTTGTAGCCTGCAACTAACTTCTTAGCAGAGAAAGAGAAGGAATTCCAACAAAGTAGGAATAGTAAATACTCTGATTGAAGAGAGCTGGGCGTTTGAGGACTGTCGCTGGGGAGGGGATAAGGGATTATCCCTAGATCTGTATTAACCCTCATCTGCCCAAGGTTCTCTGGTTCGTCTTTTCAGTTCGGTTTCCAGGATTTGTGTTGTTGAATTCACTAACTGTTTTAAGCGGTCTTTCCCTCAATGCGCCAAAAAAGTAAGTTACAATAACCGGAAGAAGAAAAAAGAAATCTGTGTTCAGTCAATTCAAAACAAGACGTCAGTCCCACATTCGCCATAAGATCTCCATGTACTGTTTCAGCCCAGATGAATAATCACGATTGCCTATTGTCATACACAAAGGCGAAGATCTGCCAAAATGATTACGTTTTTAGCACAGATGGCGGGGTTCATGCTGTATTCGTCGTGAGGGCGTTTGGCTTGCTGAACCCATGTCATGCAGTCATGCTTGCGGAAAAAACCCACATCCTAAGATGTGTAACGCCCATTCTAAAGGATGTTCTTAGCTCAGTTGGATGTTTCATTCTGAGGGTCAAAAATGAACGTTAAACATGCAATTTGATTGTAACTATGGTTGAGAGATAAAATCTTTATGACTCCCGACACCGTAAACTGCTTAAAGTAATTAGAAAGGAAGCTTCCGACAGAGTTTCCGGAGATATAGTCATATATTATTCACAGTTTTTAAGTCCAATCTTGGTCGAATGTGACCATAATCATCCATGTGCACAGCTTGCGTGGTAATAAACCACACGAGACTAAGGTCCAGCGGACCGCAATAGTGGCTGGTGACAATCCAAGATTATTTATGAAAGATAGTTGGTTGTCATACGTGTAATAAATTAATGGTGACCACGTATAGCCCTTTCACTTGCTGTGATGGCGACATTAAGTCGCAAAATTACCATTTGGATTGAATAAAAGATTTGTTAGAGACGCCTATAAAATATAATGTTTCTGCTTGAAACCAAGTTTACTCTCAGTTGGAAATATGTGCAAACTCTTTCTTCTATCAAAGTGTCATAAATACTGACAAAAGGGCCATAATTCGCTTCCTTTAGTTTGCTTATTGTAGAGTGTCCAGCCCTTTTCCAGTCGATCTGCCCGCAGTCCCACGCCACCAATATTCTCAAATTTCTTCCACGAGCACAACGAATCGTCATTGAATTAGTAATTCTATGTTTATGAGTTTCGGACTGAACGCATATACAACCTATACGTACTTCGTCTTTACGAATATTTCGATCGCTTCTTTCATTTGTATTACCTTTCTTGCTCGAAAATAGTTTCTTCTTAGGATGGGTATATTTATTACCTGAACCCTTGTCTCACCTTAACTATGAACCAGAGCAGAGGGTGGCTTTGTATGAAGCGTAAGCTGGAGATTTTGCTATTATTAAGAAGTTCAGGTTTGGGTTTGGACTTCAGACTTTCGTTGCCTGGCTAAGTGATTGTAGGCCTGCCTGGCTAAATGATTGTAGGTCATTGTAGGCGATGATGATACATTTATTGATATTGCTGTTAGTCTGACACAATGTGTCCTCGGAAAATAGAAGAAGAAAAGAAAAACGATGGCCAACGAAAAATATACGCTTACTAAAGCGATATGAAGAATAAACTAGACCTACGTTGCCTGGGCAAATTGAAGTGTTGCAGCAACCTTTGTTCGGCTTCGCCGACTAAAGTTTGAGAGAGCAACACTTTGGTTTTGTTTCTTCGCTAACGGTTAAATGCTGCATTTGTCAACCCATCGAGGTTTTCAAAATGGTATGTTCCAATCCATGAAGAATATAACCTGGAACATTATCTTATATAACCTAGTTGGCATTATAAAGCTATCAATAGCTTTTTAGTTCCAAATACCAAAATACCTCTACTAATTATTGCGTAACATATATCCTTGTTTTACATTATCATCTGTATCCGTTGCGTTAACACTTAATTCTAGGTTACAGTGAAAGACCATCACCATAGGCCATTCTAACATCTCATGAAGATGGCAATGCTTGGTAACCGATTGTTCAACGACGACATGAACCAAACTTTTCTTATCGTCAAAAACACCGGAAACAAAATAGGTACACATACTAGGAAAAGTCGGAAGCCCGGAAGATGATTGTGGTGTAATCGCCGACTGTTACTTACAAGTCCCTGACTTGTCTCACTGGTGGGTTCTGCCTATTCTTTGTTTGAGTGTTTACTCTACCACTACAGTTGTCAGCCCCTCAAAGACTTAATTCTAAGTTAACATATATCCTTGTATTACATTATCATTTGTATCCGTTGCGTTAACACTTAATTCTAGGTTGCAGTGAAAGACCATCACCATAGGCCAGTCTAGCATCTCATGAAGATGGCAATGCTTAGCAACCGGTTGTTGAATGACGACATGAACCAAACTTTTCTTATCATCAAAAACAGAGGAATTACACATACTAGGAAAAGTCGGAAGCCCGGAGTTGATTATGGTGTAATCGCCGACTGTTAGTTACAAGTCCCTGACTTGTCACAGCTGGGTTCCGCCTATTCTTTGTTTGAGTGTTTACGCTACCACTAAAGTTGTCAGCCCCTCAAAGACTTAATTCTAAGTTACAGTGATAGACCATGGACTCATTTTCTTACCCTCAGATTTAAGGAGACCAAATAAAAGTGTACCAATTTGCACTAGTTTCTAGCCCTTTATGAACTCCTTCTAGCAACTGATTCCTACTTACAAGTCTATCTCCCCGTGATAGACATAGTATCAAATTCTTTCCAATTCAAATACACCAGAAACAAAGAATAGGATTGATAGGTAAACCCACTAGCAAAAGGTACAAGGCCCTCATCGCCGAAAATGATTATGGTCTAACAGTCGATTTTTGCTTACAAGTAAAAAAAACAACAGAATATCGGAAGTAGGGACTAAATTGATTTTGCAGCCAGTTGAACTTCATCCTTTTTCGCCGACATCGCCGACATCGTGACTGGTGAAAACTTGGAACATTATCTTACATAATCTAGTTGGTATTATAAAGCTATCCGTAACTTTTCAGGATCAAAATACCATAGATGACACTCTGCTAATTATCTCGAAACTATGTCGTTGTTTTACGTTATCATTTGTATCCGTTGCGTTAACACGGTCGGAAACCTCTCACCGCCGAAGATGATTATGATATAACAGCCAATTGTTACTTACAAGAGTTACAAGTCCCTGACATGTATCACAATTGGGTTCCGCCTATTCTTTGTTTGAGTTTTGACCCCACCAGTAAAGCTGTCAACCCCTCAAAGACTTAACTCCATGTTACAGTGATAGACCAAGGAGACTAATTTTCATACCCTCTGATTTATAGAGATACAACAAATGTGCACGAAACAAGTTTCTAGCCCCTCATGAACCCCTTCTAGCAACCGATTCATACTTACAAGTCCATCTCCCCTTGATAGACATGGTACCAAATTGTTCTCACGATCAAATACACAGGAAAGAAATAATAGGATTAATAGGGACACAAACTAGTCCAACTACCAACATTGCTAACCCCTCATCGCCGAAGATGATATGGTCTAACAGCCAACTCTTGCTTACATGTACCCTACATGTCTCACGATTGGGATCGTCCTATTTTTGGTTTCAGTGTGTACCTCTCTGCTGAAGTTGTCAACCCCTCCAAACTTTCAAACTGTTGTATCTCATGAAGGAATTTTCGTACCAAAAAACAGATGTCATATACTGTGATCAGCTCATCGAATGCCATTGAAAAAAAGTTCTATCTGTATTAGTTCAAAAGTTGCCTTTTTTGCCTTAGGCCAACTTTCTAATTTAACCACTTAGAAAGGAGCAAAGGATAAGCTACAATTTCTTCAGCAGTGAGAGAACTTTTAAAGTTTAGGAGGCCCATCTGATTTCATTTATCTTCCTCACTCCCAAGTGTAAGAAATGGAATTATAAGCTCAGCTGAAATCACAAACAGAAACGGGTAGAAACAATAGATGGCAGCACTTTCGGACCCGTGGGAAAATGACACTTTTTGAATCTGTAAATTTTTCTGTTTATCACTCAAAGAAGATGTATTGTCTGTGGGCCAGTGAACTGCCGCAAATATTTCGCACTTACAGATTTTAGTCCATCTTCAGTTTAAAACTGGTGCTTGTCTGCTAGAACGGAGCTTTCCACTCGAAAGCAGAAACATAGTTTGATGAAATGAAAGCTTGGCTGCATAACTTCAGATAGTCCTCTCTGACATAGGCTATACAGCTCCACTTTAGTTCGCACACTGTAGGCTGTGGCTCAATTAGAAGCAAAAACAATCCTTTTTGGCCCCAGCAAGAGTTCTACGGAGCTTTCCAAAATGTAATGTCATTTTCATCAATCCGGCCTAAGGTCCACACTTTCCGTAAAAACCGCACAGGTACCCCAGTAGACCCTTACCACTTTCTGAGAATAATCGTAAATCGGGGTACTAAGACCCCCCCCCCCAAAAAAAAAACAAAAAAAAAAAACGACAAAACCAAAGTGTTGCGAGAGCAACATAATGACAACATAGAAGGACGGAGCCTATTACTCGTGTACAGAACATAAACAAATCGATCAGGGCTATCTTGTTTCTGTTTAAATGGACCTGTGAAACTGAAGTTGGTGTGTTTCTAACCCAAAGCGGCAATTTTAATGGAAACTTGTTCCTCTCGTACTAGTCATCCGTTGCATAACTGAGACCGTCATCCGTCAATGTGAGTATGGGAAGTGCAAAAAGGTTGGGGGTTTAAAACAAGAGCTACGAGCTCATATGGTAGGCGGTACAAGAAAGTAGATGAGAACGTCACAGAATACACCCGCCATCCAAAAATGCGGTTTGGAAATAGAAATAGGATATTTAGTTTCACTCAATTCTGAGCTGTTCCGGCATCGTCTCGGATCGCCCAATAAATCCACTCGTTTGATCTCTAGACGTGCTATACGATATCCGGTCCTCCCTCCATCTCCCCCTACCGTGGCCGAATCTGGTTCGGACTAAAAAATGGGTCACCTAAAGCATTCTCTTTTATATCGTCTACCAAGTTTCAATCGAATCTGAGGGAC
This sequence comes from Branchinecta lynchi, assembly GCA_023053575.1. NCBI lineage: Eukaryota > Metazoa > Arthropoda > Branchiopoda > Anostraca > Branchinectidae > Branchinecta > Branchinecta lynchi. The sequence continues at coordinate 11,228,336 of JAKZAP010000007.1, forward strand.
CAGCACCACCGTTGTCGGATCTGGTTAGCACCCTAAAATATGTCATCTAGGGTATATGCTCTCTATACATTCCAAGTTTCGTTTAAATTGATGCACTCGTTTGACACCTATGCGAGCCTCCAAGTTTCCGGCATTCTCCCTCCAACTCCCACCACTGTAGCCGAAGAGGACTGAAACATAAAAGTCGTATCTCTTAATCCCCTCTCCCCGTCCATCAAGTTTTACTGAAATCGGAGCATAGCCTATCTGCAAATTTCTGGTCCCCCCCCCCTCTACATTGCCCGGTCGCCGAATAACAAATCTAGGCCGCATAGACTCGGCACTGTGGAACTTGAATCTCATTCGGTCCATCCGTTTGGTTTTTGTGCATGTCAAAAGTCCCCCCACCCCCAATCCCCCTAATCGTGGTCGCATATGGTTCGAACGCATGTTTTACGTGCCCAGGTCATCGATTCCTATTACCCATTAAGTTTCACTTGAATCAGACCACTCGTTCACAATTTGCAGATGTCAGCTTCCATATTTCCTTTCCCTCGCTCCCCCAAAAATGCTCGGATCTAGGAACTAAAGTTTCCGGGGGTATGTTGTGTCAGGCTCTTAAGTCAATCAAGTCGGGTCAATAATATGCCTGCAAGATATCGTTGTCTTAGTTGCCTACATCTGGAACTATTCTAACTCGCGACTACCTCAATTCCAAGAAACCCCCTCCAACTCCTCTCACAGAGCCCCGAAGCCATCTGGCTCCATGCTTGTTCTCTCCATTAAGTTCCGTCCCAATCCCTCTGCTTTAAGTGTTTCTTGAATTTTCTGGTCCCCCCCATCCCCCGTACAGGTATCGGACCCGACCCGGACTTGGCACTGGACATCTGAGGCGATAGCTCTTTCCACATGACAAGTTTCATTCAAATCCGATCACCCATTCTAAAGGTATGGATGCTACTAGATCCGGACTCCCCATCCATCCACTAGCCCCACGATGACCGGATCGAGGAAACGACTATTCTCAAGTCACTCTGTTCGGATCCTTGACAAACCTGCCAACTTTCATCGTCCTAGCACGTCAGGAAGTATGCCAAACTGGCGGGATCCCTAGAAATCCGGACCTCCCCCCCCCAATTCCCCCGCAGTACCCGGATCCGGTTCGGTTATGTCAATGACGCATCTAGGACTTGTGCTTGTTCTTCCCCCCAGGTTTCATCACGATCCCTACACTCTAAGCGTTCCTCAAGATTTCCGGTTCCCTCCTCCAGCTCCCCCCAGTGTCATTGGATCCGGTCCGGTTTAAAGTGGGAAGTCTGAGGCAGGAGCTCATCCTGAATACCAACTTTCACCAAGATCCGACCACCCGTTCGCAAGTTAAAAATACCTCAACTTTTTGGCTTCCCCCTCCCCCCAGATGGACGGTGATCCGGGAATTGACTATTTCCTATTTAATCCGGTCGGGTCCCTGACATGCTTGCCAATTTTGCCCCAAAGTGAGCGGATCCGTTCCGGTTACGTCAGTCCCGTATCTAGGGCTTGTGCTTTCTACCGAGTTTTATCCGGATCTCTCCGCTCTAACCCTTTTTCAATACTTCCGATTTCCCCCTCCAACTCCCCCCAACGTCACCGGATCCGGTCTTGATTTAAAATGGAACGTCCAAGACACAAGGTCCTTCCATACATCAAGTTTTACTAAGAAACTTTCACCCCCGTTCGTGAGCTAAAAATATCTAATTTTTCCGGATTTGCCCACCTTCCACTCCCCTCCAGATAGTCAGATCGGTGAAACGACTATTTCTAATTTAATCTGGTCCGGTCCCTGATATGCCTGCCAAGTTTCATCGTCCTAGCTTATCTGGAAGTGCCCGAACTAGCAAAACCGGGACCGACTGACGGACAGAAATTACAATCGCTATATGGCACTTGGTCGAAGGGCGAGTAAAGGCGGGCTAGGACCTGACGGTTATTTTTGGATTTGAACGGTACCAGTAGCCCATTCTTTCTGAAAGATTTTCATTGATCCGTTGTTGTGTAAACTTCATATCTCTTCCAATAGGAAGGCCTAATTACGCATAGAGGTGGAGGGCTTCACATTACAAATTGAATTTGTCGACGTCGTGACCTCTGTACGCGCAATGGTATACCAAAACTTCAGTTTCTTGCGGATTGAAAGAATACCAGTAATACATTTTTCCTCAACCGTAGAAGCCGCTTCACATTAAAAACGTAATCAGCATAATTTTGTAGTGACAGACCCAGCTCACGAAATACACAGCTAATCTTAACATGTATTTGTGATTGCATTCTGACGGATGAGGCTTCTTAAACGAGTTCTTAAAACATCCGAAAAAGCATTAAATGGGGACGTTAAACTTCTACACTGAGTTTCTTTTACATATTTTTAAGTACAGCAACAACTGGTTAATCTAGTCCAGTCGTATTAAACTAGCAGAATATAATAAATAAGAGTGTATACTTTTTAAAGCTCGTCGCTCGGTCCGGCAAGGTACAGCGTACCTTCTGCTTCAACACAATCTGTTATAACATTAGTTATGATACTATAAACCTGTTCCCTACTCATTTCATGCTTGAATCTTCAAAGCGACACAATATTCAGGCATGGAAATACCTTCCTGCAGAGCTACTAATTTCGAGCAAGGAAGAGAATAAAAACAAAAGAAGACAGTCGCAATATTCGTGAAGGTGAAATGTTCACAAAATCATTTCGAGTAAGGAAGAAAATAAACAAAAGAAGTCGGTCGTAATATTCGTGAAGGTGAAATGTTCACAAAATCATTTCGAGTAAGGAAGAAAATAAAAACAAAAGATGTGGGTCGTAATATTCGTGAATGTGAAATGTTCACATGATGATAGCTCGCAAATACGACACTGTGAAAATCCTTGAGTCGCGTCATTGTACAAATGACACCTTCCCGACCTGCATTTTCGCGCCGAATCTTTTCTATCACGCATTGACATGAAAAGGTCAGAGCTGTTTGATATAAGGTGGCGAAAAGAAAAGCATTTTGTCTTTTGTATGTGCAATTTTTTTTACAATTTTTCCGTTGTTTATGTTCTACAGGCTGCTTTAACCAGAGCTGTTACATATTGGGTCGTCTTTAAAGTTTAACCGAAAATGGCTAGGATACGACAGTCTAGTTACCCATCACTTGTTCGCTTAAATAATCTTGAAAACCCGATGAAAAAGCGTTAGTTTGTTTTTCTGATATTTCCAAATAATCGATTATCCCATTGTGCTTGCCGCTCTTCCCGTTTTTGTGATATCTCTATGGTGCCTGGAACGTTTGGCAACAATACCATCAGCAAACGAGTAAATAAATTGTGTATCAAATAAACAAATAAGTGTCTGCAGTCTGCAGTGCCAAAAACTAGTGCTAGCTAGTGATAGTGATAGTTTAGTGATTTTCGCGGGCGAATTGTGGACGGATTCACCATGGGAAAGCGTCCACATTCCCAACGTCCCTACTGAAGACTACTGTGGACAGAATGAAAATCCCCAATAGGTGTTGTAATAATTCAATGTATTTGAATCTAAGATGTAAAAATAAGTTGCCTGTTCAGTTAAACTTTAAAGGCTCTTTGGTTATCCTGCTTTTCATATTATCCCTAGCTCTTTTCTGGAATTATCTGAAATCCCCGCATTCCGCCACTATTTTCGTTTTGTACCTACGATTTTTTAGCGCTTTTTCAGACGAGCCGTGTTTTGTAAGTACCGCTACGCAAACTTGCAGCAAGCGTCAAGGTCCGCCGACAACTCTTTCCCACATAAGAACAAGAGAGAAGGAAATCGTTAGTTTTATATGGGAAGTAATAGTATTATCGTAAAACGGTTTTTCTGAGCCATTCCATCCTGAAAGATCGTTTCTAGTAATAATTTTGACTGAAACTGAACGGCGTCAGCACGAAGAATCTACGCCTGAACAAAAAAAAAAGAAAGAATAATTGCGTTATTGCAGATACCACGGTATCTGTTACCACGGTAATTGGATCTGCAATTGATCGTTTTTGCAGTTATCGTGGTATCTGATAATAAGGTTGCTCTGCAAAAACGACAGTTGCTGAATTTGCGCTTTTCGAAGTCACCCAAAAAAACAAGAGCTACGAGCTCATATGGCACTTGTTACGAGTAGGCTGTACAAGAAAGTAGATGAGAACGTCACAAAATACACCCGCCCTCCAAAAATGCGGTTCGGAGTTTCACTCACTTCTGAATAGTTCCGGCATCGTCTCGGATTATCTGTAGCAAATGCACATGACTGTTCAAACTCCCAAGTTTCAGCCCTATAAATCCACTCGTTTGATCCCTAGACCTGCTACAAGATTTCTGGTACTCCACCCATCTCCCCCTACCGTGGCCGAATCTGGTTCGGACTTTTTGTGCATGTCAAAAGTCCCCCCCCCCCCTAATTCCCCCAACCGTGGTCGCATACAGTCCGAACGCATGTTTTACATATTGACGCCATCGATTCTTATCATCCATTAAGTTTCACTCGAGTCAGACCACTTATTCGCCATTTACAGAAGTCAATTTCCATATTTCTCTTCCCTCGCTCCCCCAAAAATACTCGGATCTAGGAACGGAAGTTTACGGGGGTATGTTGTGTCAGGTTCTTAAGTCAATTAAGTCGGGTCGCTAATATGCCTGCAAAGTTTCGTTGTCTTAGTAAATCCGGAACTATTCTAACCAGCGACTACCGGATTTCAAGGAAATCCCCTCCAACTCCCCCAGAGAGCTCCAAAATCATCTGGCTCCGTCAGTTTCGTATCTAGGCCTACTACTTGTTATTTCCATTAAGTTCCGTCCCAATCCCTCTGCCTTAAGCGTTTCTTGAGTTTTCCGCCCCCCCCCCCCAATCCCCCACAGGTATCGGACCCGACCCGGACTTGACACTGAACATCCGAGGCGATAGCTCTTTCGACTAGACAAGTTTCATTCAAATCCGATCACCCCTTCAAAAGTTATGCACGCCACTAGATTCCGGACTCGCCATCCATCCACTCCCTACACGGTGGTCGGATCGGGGAAACGGCTGTTCTCAAGTCAATCTGTTCGGATCCCTGACATTCCTGACAAGTTTCATCGCCCTAGCACATCAGGAAGTATTCCGAACTCCCGGGATCGCTAGAAAACCGGACACCCCAAACTCCCCCACACTGCCCGGATCCGGTCCGGTTATGTCAATGACATGTCTAGGACTCGTGCTTGTTCTTCCCACCAAGTTTCATCCCGATCCATCCATTCTAAGCGTTTCTCAAGAATTCCGGTACCCAACCAGCTCCCCCCAATGTCATAGGATCCGGTCCAGATTTAAAGTGGGACGCATGAGACAATCGGTCATCCTAAATATCAACTTTCATCAAGATCCGATCATTCGTTCGCAAGTTAAAAATACCTGAAATTTTGGCTTCCCCTCCCCCCCCCCCCAGATGGTCGGATGGCGGAAGTGACTATTTCCTATTTAATCTGGTCGGGTCCCTGATGAGCCTGCCAATTTTCATCGTCTCAGCACATCAGGAAGCACCGAACTCGCGGGATCACTAAATATTTGGACTCCCCCAAAGTGCGCGGATCCGTTCCGGCTATATCAGCCACGTATCTATGACTTGTGTTTGTTCTTTCCACCAAGTTTCATCCGGCTCTTTCCACTCTAGGTTTTTCCAAGATTTTCCGGTTTCCTCCTCCAACGCACCCCAATGTCACCGGATCCGGTCTGGATTTAAAATGGAGTGTCCGAGACACGAGGTCCTATATGAAGTTTCATTAAGATCCGATCACCCGTTCGTAAGCTAAAAATATATCATTTTTCCTAATTTTTCCGGATTCCCCCACCCTCCACTCCCCTCCAGATGGGTGGATCAGGGAAGTGACTACTTCTAATTTTATCTGATCCAGTCCCTGATACGCCTGCCAAGTTTCATCGTCCTAGCTTATCTGGAAGTGCCCGAACTAGCAAAACCGGGACCGACTGACGGACAGAAATTACGATCGCTATATGGCACTTGGCCGAAGAGCAAGTGCCATAAAAACTGATATCCAGTCACAGCACTAAGTGCCTCATTTCTTTTCCACCAATTTGACAAAATCGTAGGCTCTATTGTTGTTGATGATAAAAGTCAGATGACTTTTTCAGATATAACGATCAGTTACCACGGTCGGACCGTGGTATCTGAATATCAGATACCACGATAACTACCAAAATGTCTTTCGACCGTGGTATCAGCTACGACGACAACTGCGAAAACGACTTTCGACCGTGGTATCTGCAAAAACGCAACTAACGAGTGAGCGACAAGCTTCTAACTTACTGTGTCCGGTAATAACATAATATATAAGTAAAAAATATGCCAACCTATCACGCGTGTCTTACCTTAATATGCCTTAAACCTCACTTGCTAACAGAACGCCGTGGTGTCTGTTGATCTGGCCCGACAAAAATTATATGCGTAGGGTGAAATAATCAACGACTTTCTCTGTTCCGCCGTTCACACACGGCCTAATCAAAAGGGCTAAAGGTGAGATGTATATACAAATCATAGAACAACTAACAGACGATGGTGGCTTTTTTGGGGCCACACATCAATACTGCATTTACCGTATACACACGCCATAAATAATGTCAAAATAATAAATATTCCTTGTGCCCAAGCCGACTTTGAAACAGATGTTCAAATAATGCATAAAACAGATATGTCAGCTACGATGCTTTCGCAGCGATATTTCGGCCCTTCTTGCCAAGGGTCCTCTTCAGGCTGTCAATCTTCAGGGTCTATCTTCGGGGAAGGAAACAAACCTGCAAGTTTCCGTTTTATGCATTTTTGAATATATGTCAAAATAATGTTAACGCGTAACGTTGTAGTGTTAAAAAAAGGGTTAGGACTGTGACAGGGCCTCGCTCTGCTTAGCTACCTTTTTTTAGTCATTTGCTCGCAAATACCTGTAAAGCATTTATTTAGGAAAACTCAACGATCAACGAATCACTCAGATCCGCTGTAAACCGTGTTACGAGGACAAATCTAATTATTACTTCAAAAACATGGACAGCAAATGACTAAGCGACTAGGTGAGTCACCAGTTGTTCAAAAGTCAGAAGTTCAGATGTTTCTGTAACCACATTTACTAGCTCGAATTTTGGCGTTGTTTCCACAGCACTTTTGCCAACTATGATAATAAACGGATAGCCTGTTCTCTTCGCCTCAATCAAGCGCTTGCCAATGGTCATTTGGGTCCTGTCGTCAATCAGCACGTCACCGTCAAATTTAGGAGATTCGGAAAGACGATTGCAGATATCATCAGCAAGATCGGTGGCACTTTCCTCTTTACTTCCAGTCTAGAAGGAATAAATAAGAATGGAATAAATAATCTACTAAGGGTACGAGCAAACACCAGAGCTTTTATGATGGCGTAGGCTAAACCAATGTTTCGCAGAAGAAGAGTCTTCAGTCCCGGATCTTACATTCCAGATAGAACTTGCTTCGATGTAATCAGTTAACTGGACAAGAACATACCTTTGCGGACGAAACCCCATCCAGAAGCAAAGGTGACTGATATGACTATTACCCTCCCCCCCCCAACCCTTAACGGCAAAACCATGAAATATAACTGAATAACTTTAGTAAATTTTCTGGAACAGTAACAGTAATCCTATGACCCACGGTCAGTTATATACTAAGTTTCTGAGTAATGATTATCGTAATGCAACTTATATTACGACAATCTTTACACAGAAAGTTAGCGGTGGATACTCTACCTCCAGAGAGGTTGATATTAAGTCGTATCCACCAGCCACCTTTAACATTCTGTGAGAGGATCAGTACACTATAACTACCTGTGGGACTTAGGACTACAAGATACGATAAGATTTATTCCGTGAAAGCCCAGAGGGCCATGGCCCCCCAAAGGTCTTGAGAAAGCACTTTCGTCGGGCAAACACAGAAGACATAAAATTTCATATGCTTTTGTCAGGCGTCGGTCGACTCGTTGGCACATCGGGTTCTTTTTGAGAAATGAAATCCTGCAAACATTTGTCTGGGAAAATACTGAAGAAATCGAATTCTGCATGCTTTGGCCGTGCCTCGGTATTCTCGTCGGCACATCGGGTTATTTTTATACATAAGGAATCCAGAAGAAATGAATTTTGTATGCTTTTGTCGGGCGTCGGTCGACTCGTCGTCACATAGGGTTCGACCTATACGAAAAATCAAATTCTGTAAATTTTTATCGGGCGCAAGTCTCGTCGGTACATCGGCTTCTATTTACACGAAAAAAATAAAGTTCTTTACAGTCTTGTCGGTCAAAACACAGAAGAAATTGAATTCTGAATGCTTGTGTCGGGTGTCGGTATTCTTGTCGGCACATCGGGTCTTTTTATACGTAAGAAATCATATTCCACAAACATTTGTCGGGCGCAATTGTTTCCGGAAAAAAATACAAATTAAAAAAATTTCGCAGGCGTTGCTTGGTTCAACTTGTTCTGGGCACAGTCGTTGGAAGCTTAGCTTTTTAGCGAAAGTTGAAACGAAAAGCCGAATATGTGAATTTAAATATTTGAATTCACGTCAAAGGTACAATCTCAACTGATGCATTACAGTTAGTTTTACACAAAATTTCGCCTGCGGTGCATTTTGTAGTATTCTCTATTTGGAAGAACGCTGTATCATTTAATTTTCGTTTTGAAACAGAAATTCTTGGGGTTTGAAAAACGTTAAAAGCCGGAAATTGTATGATATAGCTCCGGAAAAAAGCAGATTTGAAAAATTTCGCCTGCGGCGCTTGGTTTTTTAACTTGTCTCAGTACAATCGTTGGAAGCTTCGCTTTTTTGCGAAAGCTAAAATGAAAGCCGAATATTTGAACTTTAATGTACAAAATTTTACCAAAGGAATAATCTCAACTGATCCATTACAGTTAGTTGACACAAAATTTCTTTATTTGGACGAACGGTGTTTCATTTAGTTGGCGTTTTAGGATTGAAATTCATGGGGGTCTGAAACTCTTTAAAAGCTAGAACTTGTATGGTAGGTATAGCCAATTTTTTCCAGAAAAAAGGCAGATTTAAAAAATATCGCCTGCGGTGCTTAGTTTAACTTGTTCTTGGCACAGTCGTTGGAATCTTCATTTTTAGCGAAAGCTAAAATGAAAAGCCAAATATGTGAACTTTAATATACGAAATTACATCAAAGGAATACTGATGCAGTACAGTTAGTTTCACCCCGGCTAAATTCTGTGCTGATGGGAAATGGACGCCGTTGCCGGCGTGTTTTGTCGGCACATTTTTGAGTCCGTCAACACAGACCGGACGTCTCCCGCCCAAAGGTAAAAGGCTAGTGACGCCCCCTATATTTATACTATATGCATGGCTAATAGGTAACCGCTAATGGTTCTGTTCGAAAAAATTATAACGGTTAACATACATCCATCTTGGTTGATATCGGAATAACAAGGTCGACGACCATTCAGAAATATCAACCTCGCTGCGCATGGCGGATCTTTTTTATCACCTACCTCGTCTTCGGCTCTGATAGGTTATTTTAAATGGCCGTCTCGATGTTATTTTCTGATATGATATGATATAGATTTGTTACCTTGTCGGAAGTTAACCTTTGATAGCAGAACTTCTGTCTCTCTTTTCGCAATTCACACTTGCTCCGATTACATAATTCTCGACAAGAAAGACCATGTCACTGTACCCGAAGCGTGTGCATTCTCACGCCTTTGCGACCTTCAATAAACTAGCCGCATTGTGCTATGCAACTGAGATGGCTTACGTTGGATCCTATGAGATGAGTATCCCTCAATATTTACGGAAAACGATCGAGCATACTTGACGGGCGCAGTGGCTCAGAGATAGAGTTGTTATTATTAACATTTCTTGATAACAAGTAGACACAAATTCCTTCCGGATTAGTTTTTTTGGCCGCTAGATGCGATAGCATAAGTATACAATGACACGTCGCTTCTTTGTGTACGTTTATCCAGGATTGTTTAGCTATTTTTAATTCCTTTTAGGCCTAGTCATGTTTAAGTAGTTGCCTTTTTGCCGATACCATGGTATCTCTTACCACGGTAACTGGATCTGCAATTAGTCGTTTCTCCAGTTACCGTGGTATCTGATACAAGGGTCGCTCTGCAAAAACGACAATTGCCGAAATTGCGCTTTTCCAAAATTCATTCCAAAGGAAAAACTGATTTCCAGTCATATAACTAAATGCCAAACTTCTTTCCCACCAATTTAACAAAATCCTAGGCTCTATTGTTGGTGATGATGAAAGTGAGATGCAACTGCAAAAACACTTTTTGACCGTGGTATCAGATACCACGGTAACTGCGAAAACGACTTTAGACCGTGGTATCAGATACCACGGTACCTGCAAAATCGCAACTAACGATTCAGCCATATTTGGCTCCAACCACCTCTATTCTGTCAAGCTTCATCAAGTTTGCCAATTCTGGCTTCCGACTTTAGTGCTGATTGACTTTTCCACGGGGGTTAATGCGCGACACGGTATGAAGCTAAACCCTAATCGCTTATTCACCCTTCAGATAACTTATTGTTATTGTTTCTCTAGCGCATCTGGCGGCAATTCGTCGCTGGATTTTATGAAGGGCGTATTACGCTTGGGTGGTCCGATTTCCTCCTCATTTAAAGTTTAACTGAACAGGCAACTTATTTTTACATCTTAGATTCAAATACATTGAATTATTACAACACCTATTGGGGATTTTCATTCTGTCCACAGTAGTCTTCAGTAGGGACGTTGGGAATGTGGACGCTTTCTCATGGTGAATCCGTCCACAATTCGCCCGCAAAAATCACTAAACTATCACTATCACTAGCTAGCACTCGTTTTTGGCACTGCAGACTCCAGACACTTCTTTGTTTATTTGATACACAATTTATTTACTCGTTTGCCGCTGGTGTTGTTGCCAAATGTTCCAGGCACCATAGAGATATCACAAAAACGGGAAGAGCGGCAAGCACAATGGGATAATCGATTATTTGGAAATATCAGAAAAACAAACTAACGCTTTTTCATCGGGTTTTCAAGATTATTTAAGCGAACAAGTGATGGGTAACTAGACTGTCGTATCCTAGCCCTTTTCGGTTAAACTTTAACAAGACCAAACGTTTCGATGAGCTCCCACTAATTTACTATTTGATCCATAGTCAGACAATTGGGTCTTATAGATATCCGATCTTTCGCCAGACTCCTTGAACAGGCCAATGGCTTCTTTACACCTATGACTTCTGCGTCTTTACACCTATGACTCACATGTTCTTTGACAAAACTAATCAAAACTTCCTGCCTTACTTCTGTCAAATTTCTGGTTTTGGCCGGACTCCGGGCGAACTACTTGTCTGGGTCTTTCGGCAAAAAAATAAAGCTTAAAAAATATTTTGTTCGTCCCTTAATTTGACCCCCCCTGCCCCACCACTAAATGTAGAGCTAAAGAGCCCATCTACGAACTCGACCTGTCCCTTGCCTTGACCCAAAGGATTCTCACGACAAGTTTCATCAAAATTTATCATTCCCTTCGAAATTTATCGCGTTGACAGACGGGCGGACAGACGGATAGTCCGAACACTTTTACGAAGTCATAGGTATCCCTCACTCTTCCGTTTGGAGATCCCAATAGCTACTTTCCAATTTCGGTTCGACGCGCCGTCTGTGAATAAAAATCACGATTCTTTCATAGCAATGGCAATGAATTCCAATTGAGAAGATGGCTAGTAGATGGCAGTCTTGTTAATCCTCCTCGCATTGGTTCACTCCCTTATGAGGGACAAGGAAAAAATATTACGCGGGCTCAAAAAAGAGGAGAACCGCTTGCGGCAAACAACCTCCTGCTTTCAATGAAACGTCTTACTTTTAACATAACGTTTGCCTTGAGTGATGGTGATGGTGGATTCAAAACATGCAAATCCAGTACTCTATATACCTAAGTTCCAAAACACGCCAGCGATTCTCATGAAGAAGGAGTAAGCGTGTCCGTACGACTCAAACTCAACGACTCAAATCCTGTGTCGATCAATTACCGCGATTTTGGGACCAGCTGTGACACCACTTCTGCCTTTCTTCCGCAAGATACCCGGAGAGCCTGGAGATTTTACATCGGTAAGGAGAGATAGTCATCAAGAGTATTAGGTACCTTAGGCGGGATGATGCAAACACTGAAGGGAGCTATTTCACTGGGCCATCTGATCTGACTCTCCGTGGATAACATTTCCACACTGGCAGCCATGAGTCGACTAACACCGATACCGAAACATCCCATTTCGGTGGGTTTCTCCTTTCCGTCTTCAGCTATGAAGGTGGCTTTCAAGATTTTAGAATATTTTGATCCAAGCAGAAATGTATGGCCGACCTGAAAAATAAACAGGGAGTCAAAGCACGGTATCGAAACAAAGCCGCTTCCGATCCTATGGGCTTCCTTTTCGAGAAGGGGGGATGATTTATTGGATATTTCACCCAAAGGTCGGAACATGATCTAGCCCTTGTAAGCTTACAACCGCAAGAGCTTCAGTAAGGCAATCTCTTTCAAAAACTTAATCCGGCCTACTCCAGAAACTGTGATTAAATGCGCCCAAAAGGTGAAAAGTGGGATACATGTTCAAACAGGAGCTACAAATTAGATGGTACTAGTTACAGAAAAACGGTACACGAAGGTAAATCAATAAGGACGCCACCCAAATTTGACTCCCTCCTACTCCCCCCATCGTCAAACAAAACATCTATCCCGAAACAAAACATCTATCCATCGCACCACCCATCAGGTTTTGCGCGAAAACGTACGCCCTCCAACTCCCCGCACCGAGCTCCGATCAGACTCGATTCAAAATCGCACATCTACGGCATACCATATCTGTGCTTATTAATGTACCGACCAGTATCATTTCAATCGCTCCGCTCCTCAACATGGTCGGATGCGCTTCGACACCGTCAATGTCATTTCTAAGGAATCTGCTTATGCCACAACCAACCTTCACTTAAATCTGTTCACTCGGTCATACCCAAAATTATGTTTCCGGGATATGCCCGGTAGCCAGAGAAGTTGGTTCCGGCCCGAACATTAAAATAGCACATCTAGGACACGCGGTGCGGTCTTCGTACCGTCCATGCTTTATCACAATCGCTCAACCCGTTTGGTCCCTACACGTTTCACAAAGTTCCGGGACAACCCCTTCAAACTCACCCACCGTGCCAGATACGGCTCGGAAAAATAAACGGCCTATCCAAGGCATTTGCCACTACCTGCCATCAAGTTTCAGTCGGATAAGAACATTTCCGAGAAGTGTCTCCCCCTCCAACTCCTCCTGCCTTGGCTGGATGCGGTTCGGACCAACGAGTGGCACATGTAGGGAATCTACTCCTACTATCTAGCAGGTTTCACTCAAATCGGATTACCCGTTCGACTGAAAACTGTATTCCCGGGAAATGCCCGGTTCTCCTTTTCCAACTCCGCCCATGGTGGTCGAATCCGGCAAACGCACATGATCCCCAAGGTCAGATCCGGCCCGGACCCCAAAAGACATCTAGGGCACACAAAATGTGTACCTTCACAAATTTGATCGCAATCCCTCGATTTGTTTGTTTCCTACATGTGTCACAAGGTCCCCCGCTCCCACCCCATGGTCGGATGCGGTTTTGACGGGAAACATACGCAATCACGTACAAGAGAAACAAAACATGCGGTAGTTACCTCAATGCCTCGGGTTTCCTGAAGGTTTGCCCCACAGCTTTCACAGTGAACTGGGCTAGACAGTTCAGAGTTGTAACCAATGTCGCATTTTTCGCAGATTAACAGTTTATCATCCCCTATATTCGCAGGATAGTGGTATTCATGAGACATACTTCCACCAATGTTGCCGGTGGCTCCCATGACTGAAAGAGAAGGCGCTTGGACTTCTACACTAGTTTACGAGTCCAAAGCTCAAGACTGTAGTCTCTCCAGTTACTATTATATCGAGACAGGGAATGTGCTACTAATCCTTTAACATGGTGACCTATACATGGTGCAAAATGACAAATTTTTGGGAAGGCAGACCTAAACGCCAAAATTGTTTTGCAAGGTTTAAGAGCATTTTAGCTCTCACACAGGAGCTCAAGACTGTAGTCTCTCCAGCTACTATTATATCGAGACAGGGAATGTGCTACTAATCCTTTAACATGGTGACCTACCTACATGGTGCAAAATGCCAAATTTTTGGGAAGGCAGACCTAAACGCCAAAATTGTTTTGCAAGGTTTAAGAGCATGTTAGCTCTCACACAGGAGGAAGGCTGCATTCCCTAGCTTGCTTGACCCCTACGCGAATGGGCGATATGCTGTAGATTAAACCTGCTACTTTATGTTTAATTTTTTTGACGAGCTTTGGGAGGTGAATGTGAAAAATCCAGAGCCTGTTAGATGTAATGTCGGAAACTCTTGGAGAATAAAACAACAAAGTAGAGAAGAGCGAACTCACAACAAAGGTCCAAAAGCCCCTTATTCCCTCTTCCATTCGACTTACTAACTCGTCCCTTTTAGAATTACGAATCGGCGCTTCAGGTTCTTTTATTCCTTGCAATACTTACAGCCGTAAGCAATCAAATGAAAAACACTTACTGTTTCCAATAACAAGATTTACCCATTATTGTATGTTTGACGATCATTTGGCTTTTCCACGATCTGCCGCTGAGCTGGTAACTTTCTCAGATCCTTGCAATCTCGGTGAATGCGTCAAAACAGGGAGAGATCTATACCGAAGTTACTCATTTATTGCGTTTTTTGTCTCTGTTCTGTTCGCTATTTTCTCTCTGTTTTATCTTTTTCCCGTTTTTGTCAAAACACGGAACCCGCCGTTTCTCATTTTCCCGTTTTGTGCGCTGTTCCGTGTTCTCTGTTCCGGTGTCTGTTTTACAAAACACGGAACTTGCTCTCCTAGCATGTTTTATCACTGTTCAGAAAGAAAACTGCAGAGAGATTCAATCAATCAATCAATCAATTTATTTAATTCGTGATATTACACATCACATAATAAAATTACACTAACACAGGAAATTTCTTTACTAAATATATACAATCATTTTAACCATTCGGTGGCTCTTCTTTTCACAGATAGAAAAGAGAGAATTGCAGAAGTTTGGAGCATAAAGCTTAAATTTGCAATTTAACAAATTTTCCGCTTGAGATATCCTCAGGATCCTAAATTTGCGTTTTCGTCAGAACAGCGACAAAACACGGAACAGCGTAAGCAAAACACCGTTTTTAACCCAAACCCAAACTGTGAACACAGAACACTGAAGAGGAACCAGAGACAAAAAACGCAGACATTGTAAGGGCATCTGGAACGAATCTTACTAACCTTTCAGGTACTTAACACCAAGTCGCATGAAAATTTTATCATACGCGTCACATACTCTATCGTATGTTTCCGTGGCATTTTCTAGCGTCTTGTCGAATGTATACAAATCTTTCATCAAAAATTCTCTCCCACGGATCACTCCATATCGAGGTCTTGGCTCGTCTCTAAATTTGTTGGTAATTTGATACAGCATCAGTGGAAAAGTTTTTCCGGGAATCTGACCATAGGAAGAGACGAGACTAGTGATGGCTTCTTCGTGCGTCTATAAGAAACATGAATATAGTGCGTTTTTGCAGATACCATGGTATCTGATACCACGGTCTAAAGTCGTTTCCGCAGTTACCGTGGTATCTGATAACACGGTCAAAAGACGTTCTTGCAGTTATCGTGGTATATAGCCAGTTATCATGGTATCTGATATTCCGACCGTGGTATCTGAGACCCACTTTCATCAATTTTTGTCAAATTGGTGGGAAAGAAGTTTGGTACTTAGTGATGTTACCGGATATGAGTTTCTCTTTTGGGATGACATCGAAAAGCGCAATTTCGGCAATTGACGTTTTTACAGAGCAGCCGTAGTATCAGAAACACGGCAACTGCTAAAACGACTAATTGCAGATCCAGTTACCGTGGTAACAGACGCCATGGTAAAAAACGCAACTATTATCAATCCGTATTATGAGCATTTGCTTGCTGGGTGTCTTGTTCGGATTTTTTAAACGAAATATCAGGCTAAGGATCAAAATCTAGTTCAACCCCCCACATCACCTATGTAGAAGATTCAGAACTGGGTCAGAGAAGAACAGTTAGTATACTAAGCCCTTTTTTTGCTGCTCAAACCATGCTCAAACGCTGGGGCATGCTGGCACGGCGTTAGTGTGAATGGTGCTCATACTTATGTTTAGCCCTTATTCCCCACAGGACTACCAGTGTACAACTTTGATAATTAGACGAACCAGTAATTTATTTTGACTATGAAAGTGTTGTTACTGGTGAATTATTGGTGAGGAGCACCATGCTCACCCCAGCCATCATGCCCCAGCGTTTGAGCATGGTTACCAGAAAAGAATTAGTCTACTAGATTGCGCCGGAGGAGTGCATTCCCAGTGGGTTGCAGAGCGCCTACCGAATGCATAGCGGAAACGCCAGCTATCATGGCAACCCTAGGCATACTTTCTATTAAAGGACCTGTCTTGCTTATAATAATAACGCAACCTAATCCCATAATCGCTCCATATATTTCTAAAACCGGAGACCCCAATTTCGTACGGTACATTCTAACCCCCCCAACAAAACCACGCTGATTTTCTCTTGCCGTGTTTTGCTACCTTCGATGTGTATCACACTGTCGACGGTTTTCTGCGAGAAGTCTTTCCATCAGAAAAACCGGTTATGTAAATTGTTTCCCTATTTTCGCTACAAGTCAACGGGTCTATGAAAAGGCTTAAAACAGCCAAAACTGTGGGTTATTTGTTGAAAGCACAGCCTTGTTTTAAGGTGTTCAAACATTTTGAAATACTGTAAGTTGAAGAGTAAATAGTGCGAGGGGTCCTTTAAGGCCTATTAACCGCTCCGAAGTGCGAATTAAGGTAATGAAGGTAAAAACAGAGGAAGAGCCGAGTCTTACCGGTCCAAGAACATATTTCCTTTGTTTCCTGTCATCTAATGTGAACAGTTCGTCGCCACCCGTTTCGTACCTTCCTGAAACAGACTTGAGTAAAGCAAAATTAATGGTTCTAAATATAATACACAAGGGGAAACAATAACAGGATTTTGCCCTGCATCTTACTTAACCAGCATAATTTCCATTCTCTTATAACCCATTGCCTTGCCAAACCACTCCCAAATAACACTAAAGGTTTCGATGGGATCCCAAAAATCTAACATTTGATTCAAACAATTAGGTCATGTCTTCGCCATTCAGTCTTCGTAAAGATTTCTTGAAGATTTCTACTGTTAAACAACTTTGAGCTTCAACCAAATTTCCAGTTTCCGCCGAATTCGTAACCATTTGTCCAGCAAGAAAACTAAGTTCAGATATGGATTCAGCCACAGATTTCCTTACCCCCTCAATGGGGCCTTATAAAACATACATCTTTTTACCGTAAACTCGAAACCCCTCCTCGGCCTCTAAAGATAGGACTAAAGGAACCCGTCTACGAGTTTGATCTGTACTTTACCAGTGAATCCTCATCGAACAACATCCCCGCTTGAACAACATATTCCCTCGTTTGAGCAGTATATATCAACCTTCGACCTTCGATTATTACTAGATCTCTCCGACGTCCATAGAATAAACAAATGAATGTCGTCATCCACAGCGAAGAGCTATACGGGTTTGAGAATAAAGGGATAGGGACCGCTATAGCCGAAAATTGGTCGACAAGCTTTGTGTCCGGTTTTCGCCGGATTCTGGGTGAACTACTTATCCGGCGAGAACATAACTTTCACTATTCTAATTCGGCATGTCTCTTACCCCTAAACCAACTATCTCAATAGCTTTTAAATAATCGTTTGTTTGCCCCTTAATGTCAAACCCCCTCCCCCACCCTTAAATATAGGGCTACAGGGCCCCATCTACGAACTTGACCCAAAGGATCCTCCGACCAAGTTTCAGTAAAATATCTCATTCCCTTTGAGAGTCATCGTACTTACAGGCGGACGGAAACTTTTACCATGTCATAAGTGTACCTCCACTTACGTTTTTGGGATCCCAAAAACTAAGTTATATAAATTTTCCTACAAAGACCTGTCCTCTCAAGCAAAGATGCCTCCAGGGGCGTCCGAGCCTTTCTTCATTGGGGGGGGGGGACCTGGTAAAATTTACCAAATCGGACAACGATTTTGTAAAGAGAAGTTAGACGCGGCTTCACACCCTTCCACGTCTATAGCCCACTATCAGGGATACGCAGGGGCGTCACTAGCCTTTTACCGTTCAGGGGGGGGGGGATGTCCACGTTGCGGCAATGTGGCTAACGGCTGTACCCAGGAAAAATTAAAGCGCCACCGGAGAAACTTTTTTAATCTGCTTTTTTCTGAAATAGCGCTGAAATAGACGCGGACTGAACAAATGATATGGTGATAACCGAATTCGGTAACGAATGGGACATAAACAAATAAATACGTCAAATCACCGAATTTGCAAATGGACACATCGAATGTGGTGAAATAAATGCTGACTAACAAAGGTCCGGTGATTACCAAATTCGGTAACGCACGGGAACTTGTAAATGGACAGACCGAATGCGGTGAAATAGATGCCGACTAAACAAAAGTCGGGCGAATCACCAATTTCGATAAAGAATGGGAACCAGTAAACACGTTATTTTCCGCCTTTGGCCAAAACTTTACCGAATCCCCCAAATGTACGGGGGGAGGGGGGGGGGTTACACTGCGCTCCCCTCGGGACTTCCCTGGATGCCTCTTGTGTTTTCATAGACAGGATATACTATTGACAAGGTTCAACCTTTCTTAGAGTCTAATTTCCGCCAAATAAGCCTATAATTGGTAACTTGGGAAAAAGAAAATTCTTAAGGGGAGTAAGTTCTATTTAATCCATTTGTGCTCACCTGTTTCTTTCCATAGCTCAGCTGAGGTTAAAGTTGGAAGAGATAACTTCTGAGCGCCTATATTTTTCAGTTCTCCATCAATAACTTTAGTTAGCTTGTCAATGCTCCTCAGACCAAGTGGTAAAAGGCAATGAAGCCCATGTCCAGTAGGTGATATTATACCATTTTCAGCTAAGAGCTACAAAAAATGGAATTATGATGCATAGAATCCCTTTAGTACCAAAAAAAGTCTGAACTGCGAAGTGGGCTTTTCAGAAACAAGCTATTAGCTGTGGAACATTATGCTATCTCTATATTTTCGACTTATGTCTTAAACTCGAGGGTGTGTTTAAAAAAAAAACCCTGCATAACCCCTGAACCTCTGACTAACATCTGAAATTCAAGACGAACAAGCGAAAGGAACTGCCAAAATCAGGTATAAGTTTAAAGATTGGGTCTAAAGTAGCTTAAGACCTAAGCGGGACAGATACAAATCATGTGGGAGTAAAACACGTTTTAGAACAAAGCGAACTGCTGCCATCATCAATAATGTCTCTGACCTAACAGGGTTATGAAGCCTGGTTTAAATGACTCGGCTTGCCTTTGAACTGGGATGGGTTTACGACTGAAGCTGGGTAGTGCCAATTTTTTTAAACAACTTGGATTGTCTTTGACTAAAATGAGTGCCCAGGATATCGGTGAGGCCAAAATAAATGAATGCAACTTAACAAAAATCACCCCCTCCCCTTCAGGCCACCTCTGGAGATGATCCAGACCAGTAACAGATGTCCGCCATCATCACTTACAGAGCAACACAGATCCATTGGACCTTAATCGCTCCAAAGTGCAGATTTAGGTAATTAAGTAATAAGTACCAAACTGAAGCCATAAACAGTTTTTCTTCTGATCCATAAGCTCTTTGTTGCCCAATTTCTTCTGAATCTTTTCCTTGCCAGGTTACGGAATGAAGGTATTTGCATTACTTCTGTGGCCGGGCTGTTGGAATATCCCAGCAGAAGAAAAACAACATAAAAAAAAATCACAATTTTCAACCAAAAATACAGAGGACCTGTCTTACCTATAATACTAATGTAACCTACTTGCATAATCACTCCATATATTTCTAAATCCAGAGACACTAATTTTGTATGGTACATTCTAACCCCTTTAATAAAACCACACTAATTTTCTCACTTGCTGTGGTTTGCTACCTTTGATGCACATCACACTGTCTGCAGGAAATTTTTCCATCACAAAAAACAGTTATGTAAATTGTTTCCCTGTTTTAGCTGTAAGTGAACTGGTCTCGGAAAAGGCTTAAAAATGCCAAGACTGTGGGTTATTTGTTGACAGCACAGCCAAGTTTAAAGTATTCAAGTACTATAAGTTAAAGAAAGAGTAAATAGTGCAAGGACAGCAAGGGGTTGTTTGATGTCACGAGAATGCTGAAAATCTTGCTAGTTCGCTGATATTAAGTTCTTATTTTATCATTTCTACTTGAACGATCTGCCCCCCCCCCTATTTCGTTTTGTTTTTTGCATCAATAACAACAATAGTTGCATTTTTTGTCTCTGTTCTGTTCGCTGTTTCTCATTTTCCCATTTTTGTAAGCCGTTTTGTGTTCCTTGTTCTCTGTTCTGCTGTCTGTTTTGCAAAAGACGGAACTTGCTCTCCTAGCATGTTTTATCACCGTTAATATAAAAAATTGCAGAGAGATTCACAGATAGAAAAGAAAGAATTGCAGAAGTTTGGAGGATAAAGCTGGATCTTAAAGTATGGTCGTTTTGGAATATAACTTGCAATTTAACAGATTTTCCGCTTAAGACATGCTCAGGATCCTAAATTTGTGCTTTCTTCAGAACAGCGACAAAACACGAAGCATGGAACAGCGCAAGCAACACACTGTTTTTACCCAAACCAGACAACTGTGAACACAGAACACGGAACAGGAACCAGAGACAAAAAACCCAACTAATGTAACAAATGTGCCATGTGGACTGCATGTGCATATGTGGAGAATGGTGAACATTTATTTGAATGTACAGTAGAGGTATGCTTATGTGAACAGTTACTTTAATGTGAACAGTGCAGTTTTGAGCTAAATGGTAGAATGCAGATGCAAAATACCTATACATGTGTTTTCAGATGCCCTTAATTACCTACTCTGGCTAACTAGTAGTTAGATTTAAACACAGCAAGTGCATGAAAATGGCAAAGTCCACTGTCAACAAACGTTCACATAAGCATACCTCTACTGTAAATCACTTGTACTACACACTGATAGTCAATATGTCAAAGCAAAAATAAAGAGAACCTTAGAAGACCTGCAGTGTGTCTCTATCTGTTTTTGGGGCTCATTTTTCAAGATAGTAACTGGCTTAAAGACATTTCGGAGCCTGAATGCCTTACTCATGCTTTCGAGCCCTTTTGAATCTACTGCGAGAGCTGCGGAACGTGAGCAGCATCTGTGGCCAAGTGAACGAACTGAGGAATTCAATTTCGGTTTCATCACAATCATTGATAGTGGAAGAAAAGAGTCAGTGGTTAATGCTTTGCTTGTTTACTAGTATTTGCTCCTTTCAATTCACATTCACAAGTTTTGGCTAAATCTAGGTAAAAAGATGTGAAGTTTCTCTGCTTAACGCCTGGCTTGTATGGCTGTGCGGTAGTGATCTGGTCACAGTGCAAAGTACCTTCCATAATTCAGACATCCTGTTTCAGTCCGACCCAAGTTTCAGTGTTCAGAGACTTTCAAGAGACCATGATGGAGGAACCAGGACCTTCCTCAGAAAACACAGTGAAGGTTAGAAAATATCATCAATTTTCAGGAGTGTCTTTATGTTGTTTGATCTTAGCTCCTAGTCTGGATAGTTCACCCTACTCCCATCCTAGTCAGTCATACACAAATGCTCAGTTTTGGGCATGTTGCCACAAGGTATAGTAGAAGTATGCTTATGAGAACACTTCTCTAAATTTGTTTCCATACCTTGTCTTTGTGTCTTTAATCTTGCTTCTAAAACAGTCAAACATAAAGGAAAAATAACAAACTTGATATCATTGAACTGCTAAGTGTTTCAGCAATCCTTCTGGCACTAAAGAACAACTAAAATATTTTTTTGAAATAAAGTTTCCAATTTAAAACTTTTCCTTATTCCTTTTGCTGGTTCTGACTCATCATCATCGAAGTAAGTGGGTTTGAATAGAGCCATCTGTTGGTTCCGACTCGCTATTCTCGCAGTGAAATTATGTGCCACTATCTCGACCAGATGTCTCGCAATTCCCTGTCACTCATAGTTATTTATTGCATTGTTTTGTTTGTGTGTGTGTGTGATTAATTAGTTTCACGTAACTGTATGAATTAACACAATTAGCTTCATCAGTTGGGGAAGAGCAGGGGTCAGGGTACTTACTAGTTTCGTATTTTGCTGTGACGAACTGCCTGAATATGAGCATATTTACATTTGTGTTTGTTGTTATGGGACCTTTTTCTTGCGTAAAAATTTTTTTTGCCAATGCGTGCACTAATGCGAATGTTGGGGGTTGTTTTCCCTTGGCTGGCTCTGGTCTGTCGACCGCCCGTCGAGCTTGATGGTCATTTTCGTGCGGATGCGGACAATCTTTTTGTCATTTTCTTGTGAACGGATGAACGGGCCAACGCTGCTCCGAGCGCAGCATTGAGCTGAACAGTGATATTGTGTTGACCTTGCACCAGTGGCTTCACAACTCGGGGGGGGGGGGGGTTGCCCCCCCCCCAATGCTGTCAGAAAAAATAAATGAGTTGGTGCGAAGCTCCACAATTTTTCATCAAAACAGTTGAGTTTTTTCATGAAACCGTTAAGTTTTTGGGATCCCAAAATGTATGTGAAGGGATACCTATGACATCGCAAAAGTTGTCTGTCTGTCCGTCCGTCTTTCAGCACAGTAACTCCTGAAAGGAATGAGATATTTTGATGAAACTTGGTGTGAGGATTCTTCGAGTCAAGGGAAAGGTCGAGTTCGTAGATGGGCCTGATAGCTGCATATTTAGGGGATCTTATAGCATATTGTAGCTGCACATTTAGGGGAGGGGGAGGGGTTTCAAATTAAGGGGCAATTTTTTTTTTTTTGAAAGCTAATGATATAGTCTGATAAGGGGTAAAACAACACGCTGAACCCAAATATGAAAACCATTTTCTTGCCAGACAAGTAGTTCATCCAGAATCTGGCCAGAGCCGGAAATTTTGTTAAGAGTAAAAGTTCTATCTGTAGCTGATTAGATGTCTGATTTAGGGGTAAAGAGACATGCTGAATCCAAATATGAAACTGATTTCTCGTCAGGTAAGTAGATCGCCCGGAATCTGGCCAAAACCGGAAATTTTTTCAAAAATAAAATTTTATTTGGAAGTTGATTAGAGCTTCTATGTAAGGACAGGGAAACATGCTGAATCCGAATATGAAAACTATTTTGTCGCCGGACAAATAGATCGCCCGGAATCCGGCCAAAACCGGAAAATTTTTTACAAGTATAAGTTTTTTTATGAATTTCATTAGGTGTTCTATTTACGGGTAAGAAGACATGCTGAATTTATGTGTGACTATCATTTTCTACCTGGACACATGTTCGCCACAAATCCAGCTGAAAACGGAAAATTTGTTAAAAGTTGAAGTTTTAGTGCCATAAGGGTGAGGAGATATGCTGAATCCGTTTACAATGATCTTGTAGCTAATCTATTAGTTTTCCTTTATTTGGACTCTACTGTATGCCACAGTTAGCAGGAAACTTTTTCTATACAAATACTTTCTATATTCTATATAAATCTTAATTTGGTTGAACTGAAAAAGTTCTAAAATCATGAGAAAAAAGAATTTTTGTCTTAATGTATTTGACAGACCTAAGGCCAAAAATATTTGCAATTCTGGTTAGATTAGATTAGATTAGATTTATTGTATAATTCAGGTACAAAATTTCGTAGTTGTCCAACCAAATTGTTTGACCTTTGTCAAGTAATATATACAACAATTGTTAAAATCAAATTCGTAATCAAAATAAAAAGTAAACCATTGAAGTCAACAACCGAAATAAAATTCATAACAAAATAACTAAGACAAAATAACATTATTATAAAAATCAACAAATTTCGGAATGAAGCTATTACAATATCTTTCCCGGTTACATGCGATCGGCATGAGCTTCGGGACTTTGGTGGATACTTGCCTTGGTGGCCTTGGGCGTTCAACCTCAAAATCCGGGGGTAAAAGGGATCGGAGAGTTGGGTGTTCAAGGAGTTTTAGTCCAAAATTTTGACACAACTTCTGCCTCCTATTAGACAGCGCATCCAGTCCAAATAAAGAAAGAAGGCCAGAGTACGGTATTTTAGGGCCCCTGTTCACAATTCTTAGGGCACGTTTCTGAATATTCTCTATACGATCAGATTCATCCTTCGTAATACCATAGTGCCAAACCGGACAAGCATACTCCACAAGAGGACGAACAAACGTACAATACAGACGCAACATCTTTTTTTCAGGGACCTTAAATTTAGTTAGTGTTTTTAACATAACAATAGACGCATTAGCTTTTCTAATCATGCTATCAGTGTTTTTCTTCCACGAGAGATCAGACGAAACGACGACTCCAAGGAGATTAATTTCCTCCGAGAGGAGGCCATCATCTAACTCAGGGTGGAAACTTGGCTCATCCGATAAAAAAGAAAAGGTCAAAACCGTTGTTTTTTCCGCATTTACAACCATATTTGAATTTTTTGCTTCCGTTGCTACATCCTGGACTATTGTCATTGCTTGGCTTTTAAAAGATCGATGCAATACTTCCACAAGTGACAAATCGTCCACGTACTTCCATCTCTCATCAGCATCAATAGCAGTATCATTTATCATAATCAAAAAACAAAGAGGTCCCAACACGGTTCCTTGTGGGACACCACAGTATATAGCACTAGTAGATGAATGAAGGCCTTTATATTTTACAACTTGCTGCCTTTCCGTTAGAAAACCACGCACAATTTTTAAAATGAAATCCGGAATATTTTTCTGTCTCAGTTTTTCCAATAAAATATTATGATCAACTAAATCAAAAGCTTTTTTAAAATCTATTGCAATCAAATTTAACCACTTCCCTGGGCAATCCAAATTTTTCAAAATAAAATCAATCAAGCTAACAAGGTAATGTGTTGTCGAAGTTTTTGGTAAATTCCCAAATTGTTTTTTATTTCAGTGGTTTCTATTTCTTTCAGCTGAGACCCAACAGCAGCTTGGAACTAACAAGATCAGAGCTGCTCACTCTGCTGGGAAACATGGAAGCTGAGCTTCAGGCCAGGGATGTGGTTGTTGCTCTCTTAAAGGTATGTTAACATATGGTTATTTTTTAAATATTCTGTCAGCCGAAGCTGACTGCCAATCACGTTTGACAGTGCAAAAGCAATACACCAGCTGAATCTTATTAGAGCTATATTTCAGCCCTTCTTGGCAAGGGTGCAGGGATGCAAAACAAAGAAGACTTGACGATGATTCGGGCCTATGCTTAGTTTTCCTTTTGTCGTTAATACTAAATCTGCTGTTGATCACCCATAGGTTTTGCTAGTAAAAGTGAAAGGATGAGTGAGTGAAAGATTGCTAGTAAAGTGCCAAGAAAAGCAGAGATATCGGTAGATTAAATTTCAGCACACTTATTCTTTTTGTTGTTAAAACTAAATCTGCTGTTGATCACCCATAGGCTTCGCTAGTAAAAGTGAAAGGATGAGCGAGTTCAGGATTGCTAGTAAATACCAAGAAGAGCAGAAATATGGGTAGATTAAATTTCAGCTGACTTATCCGTTTAACGCAGTCAACTATCCTTAAAGAAGTAAATTGATGTGGTGGAATATGCGGGAGGAACCATCGCCAGTCGATACAGTATTTAATGTGAACACAACTTTACCTTTTGTGGCTGCAAATTCCTAATCTCAGCCAACACCAAATTCGCTCGTTATAGCAATAAGTCCGTCAGTTTGAACGGTCAGAGAGCGTTGAAAAACTCAATGGTTTTCCTACAACTTTTCGTATTTTAAGTATTGCTGACTGCTGGGGAGAAATGGTGTAAGATCTCAGATAAAATACTGAAATAAGACAAGTAGGTACTGCCATTTAGTTAGCTACATTTTTGTTTCAACTTCTTATTTATATATTAGCTGAATTTTCCTTTTTTTTTTCTGATTTTCTTGTTAAAGTACGTTTTGAGCTAGCCTAGTCGCACCACTAGATGATCCCACGTTCGTACCAGGTCCTGGTTTGAACTAGCCAATTGGATGAGGGTGATCTAGACATTGCAAGCGCCAGAGTGCCTCCGATTTAATTCCTTAATATTGATGACACTGAACATATGATTTTTCCACGATTCTTCGGCCCTTATTTGGTTAAAATCCGCTTCAGACGATAGCTAGAAATAAAAGACAAAAATGCTCCTCGGGCAGGATTTGAACCCGCAATCTTTTGGCTTGTTGCACTAGCAATCTGAGCCACCAAGGGGCTTGCGAAAGTGTCTTAAAAACCAGTTCAATCACCTCTTGGAGCAGGCTAAAAATCAGTGATCTCGCTCGAGGCACGTTTATCTGAACAGGTGAATTCCCATGTCACGTGATTAAATACTTCTTTGATTCGAAAACGTAAGTGACAGGATACCTATGGCTTCGCAAAGTTGTCAGTCTCTCAGCGCGATAACTCTCGAAGGGGTTCAGATATTTTGTTCAAACTTGGTGTTATGCCCGGGCCACATTCAGTCACATTCGTACGTAATTTGGTTCGTTAATTTGGTTATTACCCACTCTTACGTTTCATCCTGGTCACACCTGGAACGAAGAAATTCAAGGTATATTACCACCATCATCACCCAAACGTAAACAAGACTGGCTAAAATCAGCGACTCTGGTCTGTGATTGGTCCAAACACTCCGGAGATACGTTTCAAGATGGCGGAGATGAATTTTTCCATCTCGACAATCTTACGTTTTCAGCGTCTTTTCTTCTCAATTACGACCGTAAGACCGCCTTATTACCGGCGTTTTTACTTGGTGTGACTATAGTGGGGCCCGGGCATTAGGATCCATTGGGTCAAAGTACAGTTCAAGTTCGTAGATGGACACTGTAGCCCTGTGAGGGGAGGGTTTTTAAATTAAGGGATGACAAAAATGTATTTTCAAGCTAATCTAAGTGGCGATTGAGGGGTAAGGAGACGCGCTTAATCCAGAACTGACATTCGTTTTCTCACCGGACAAATAGTTAACCCGAAATTCGGGTAAAACCGAAAATTTCGTAAAAATAAAAGGTCTATCTGAAGTTGAAAAAAAGTTCGATACGGGGGTACAGAGAATTTGTTTTCGAATTTTCCTTTTCCGCCGGACAAGTAGTTTGCCCAGAATCCGGTGAAAACCAGAAAATTTGGTCTTATCTGAAAATTCAAACTTTGTTCGAGTAGAGCTTTCGATATAGAGGTAAGAACATCCTGAATCCGTATTTGAAATTGAAGCATATTTGAAGGCCGAAGGGCAAGTGCCATAATCTATAGCGATCGCAGTTTCTGTCCGTCTGTCGGTCGGTCCGGGTTTTGCTAGCTCGGTCACTTCCACATAAACTAGGACGATGAAACTTGGCAGGCATATCACGGACCTGAAAATATTAAGTTAGAAATAGTCACTTTTCCGATCCATTGCATGGGGGGGGGGGAGTGGAAGGAGGGGGAATTTGAAATCTTCTGGATTTCAAACTTTTGAACGGGTGATCGGATCTTAATGAAACTTGATATTGGAAAGACCTCGTGTGTCAGTCGACCCACTTAAAACACGGACCAGATCCGGTGACTTTGGGGGTAGCTGGAGGGGGAACCGGTTACCGGATATCTTGGGAAACGCTTAGAGAGGAGGGGCGTAGATGAAACTTCCTTCGGCCTACTGCCATATTGATCGCAACTTTTGTCTGTAGGTTGGTCGGTCGGTCCGGGTTTTGCTAGTTCCGGCGCTTCCACTTAAGCTAGGACGATGAAATTTGGTAGGCATATCAGGGACCCGAAAAGATCTGGAATTCTGGTGATCCCAAGAGTTCAGTACTTCCTGATGCACTAGGATGATGGAACTCGGCTGGCATGTCAGGGACTAACAAACTAACTTAAGAATAATCGTTTGTATGATTCGACCATCGTGGGGGAGCTGAGGGATGTGGAATTCCAGATCTAGTGGCACCCATAACTTTAGAACGGGCGATTGGATTTGAATGAACCTTGACAAGTGGAAAGAGGTGTCGTCTCAGATGTTCCATACGAAGTTCAGACTGGATCCGATACTTGTGGGGGAAGTTGGAGGTGGCACCGGAATTTTCGGTGAAACGCTTAGCGTCCGGGATCGGGATGGAATTTGGTGGGAAGAACAAGTATAAGCCCTTGATCATATTGGAAACCAGATCATATTGGGGCTCTTTGGGACAGTTGGAGGGGGTTTCCCGGAATTCTGTGATCGCGAGTTAGGATACTTCCGGATGTGCTAAGGACATTCAAGCTTCGCAGGCATATCAGTGACTCGTCCGAATAGACTTGACGACCTGACACAATGCCCTAGGAAGACTTCTGTTGCAGGTCAGAGAAAATTCTGATGTCGATAAAAATTGGTTGGATGAGGTGGGTGTACCCGAGAAAGACACAGTGAATCAGGAAATACTGTTCGTTCTCGCCTCGGGTGGATAGTCCTGTCGGAATTTAGTCAGAACAGG
Organism: Branchinecta lynchi; assembly: GCA_023053575.1. Taxonomy (NCBI): domain Eukaryota; kingdom Metazoa; phylum Arthropoda; class Branchiopoda; order Anostraca; family Branchinectidae; genus Branchinecta; species Branchinecta lynchi. The sequence continues at coordinate 11,256,955 of JAKZAP010000007.1, forward strand.
ATTTTTTCGAATGATCCTGACAGTTTGATATGCTTTTAGCTGGAAATTATAATGCTAGTAATAATAATATAATTGCATAAAAAATGCTTTCGCCTATAGAAATTTCTCAAGACACTATGTACACTAATATGAACTTCAAATAAAACGCAACTCAGTACAATTACCACTTAGAGCGGTCCAAAAGAGAATCAGTTCAATTCTTGTAATATGTCCTTTCGATAGAAATATTACAAGTATTGAACTGAAAGATAAAACTACTCCCAGGCAGGATTTGAACTTCCGCTTAGATTGATATTCCCTGGATAACCTGGATTGTTGGTGAGGCTCCAACATGGGAGTCCCAGACTTCAGTATTTACTGCAAATATCGTTGTTAAAGTTACTTGTGTGAATCCCAGTTTAGCAGGCTGGTAAAAAAAAAAAAAAAATCAGCTGACGGTTTAAGCCTGAAGGAATACTTCGAAAATATTATAACACCTAATTGACTAAGAGTAGAGAGGGCAATAATTCGTTTCAAGGCCCTGCAATATTAGTTGTGTTTTTGCTGATACCATGGTATCTGTTACCAAGGTAACTGGATCTGCAATTAGTTGTGTTTGCAGTTATCGTGGTATCTGATAAACGGTGCTCTGCGAAAACGGCTATTGCCGAAATTTCACTTTTCGAAGTCATCCCAAAAGAAAAACAGATATCCAGTTACATCACTAAGTGCGAAGCTTCTTTCTCACCAATCTGACAAAGTTTGATGAAAATGAGATGACTTTTGAGATACTACGACCAGTTACCACGGTCGGACCGTAGTATCTGAATATCTGCTACCACGATAACTGGCCGGATACCACGATAACTGCAAAAACGACTTTAGACCGTGGTAACAGATACCATGGTTTCAGCAAAAGCGCAAATATTGTTCATGTACGCTCGCTCTTCGGGAGCCATCCTGTATGTCTCCTCTGTTGGCAACAGTTGCTGTCATCAAGCCTGATTACGCTTTTCTTTGTAGTGTGAAAGAGTAAAGCAGCTACTAGTGCAAGCTAAATACGGGCAGCTGAATTGGAGCAGCCCCACCGCCGCACTTCAGCGGGATACGTTTGCTGTTGTCGGAGGGATGAATGATCCGAGTATTGCAGCTAACCCTATCATAGAGGAATCTCAAGGAGCACTTGATAGATTGGTTGCTCAGCAGAAAGCTGAGCTGAAGAGAATGGTTTTGCTTCTCCATGAGTCGGAGATCAGGCATGAAGGGGTAAGTGCCCCTTGTATTTGAAGTAGGTAGAGCGTACGCGTCGAAAAGTCCATTTCCCAAGGTATACGATTCAGTCTAGCCAGGGAATTGATCTCGATGGAGATTTGCAGGGAAAAGAGACACACGTTTTGTCTTGCTTGATTATTCATTTGCTGCTGGCAGACAGATATTAAGGACCTGTCCGAAAGGTTTTTGGTGCTGTAAATGCTGTATTTTTCTTCCCAAAAGCTGTTATCTTTTTATGGCACTTGCCCTTCGGCCAAGTGCCATATAGCGATTGTAATTTCTTTCCGTCTGTCGGTCCCGGTTTTACTAGTTCGGGCACTTCCAGATAAACTAGGACGATGAAACTTGGCAGGCATATCAGGGACCGGACCAGATTAAATTAGAAATAGTTGTTTCCCCTATCCGGCTGGAGGGGAGTGGAGGGAGGGGGAATCCGGAAAAAATAGGAAAAGTGAGATATTTTTAGCTTACGAACGGGTGATCAGATCTTAATGAAACTTGAGGTATGGAAGGAAGTCGTGTCTCAGATGTTCCATTTTAAATCCAGACCGAATCCGGTGACATTGGGGGAAGTTGGAGGGGAAAACTGGAAATCTTGAGAAACGCTTATAGTGGAGGGATCGGGATGAAACTTGTTGGGAAGAAAAAGCACAAGTCCTAGATACGTCATTGACATAACCGGAACGGATCCGCTCACTTTGGGGCAGTTGGGGGGGGGGGGCCGAATTTCTAGTGGTCCCGAGAGTTCGGTGCTTCCTGATGTGCTAGGACGGTGAAAATTGGCAGGCGTGTCAAGGACCCGACCAGATTAAATAGGAAATAGTAACCGACCCGACCATCTGGGGGGGGGGTGGAGGGAGGGGGAAACCATAAATTGAGGTATTGTTGACTTGCGAACGGATGATAAGATCTTGATGAAAGTTGATATTTAGGATGACCTCGTGTCTCAGACGTACCACTTTAAATCCGGACTGGATCCGATGACACTGGGGGAAGCTGGATGAGGGAACCGGAAATCTTGAGAAACGCTTCCGAGTGGAGGGATCGGGATGAAACTTGGTGGGAAAAACAAGCACAAATCCTAGATACATCATTGACATAACCGGACCGGATCTGGGCACTGTGGGGGAGTTGGAGAGGGAGGGGGGGTCCCGATTTCCGGTCCGGATTTCTAGCGATCCCGCGATTTCGGCATACTTTCTGATGTGCTAGGATGATGAAACTTGGCAGGTATGTCAGAGATCCGAACAGATTGACTTGAGAATAGTCGTTTCCCCGATCCGACCATCGTGGGGGGAGTGGATGGATGGGGAGTCCGGAATCTAGTGGCATGCTTAACTTTTGAACGGGTGATCGGATTTGAATGAAACTTGTCAGGTGGAAAGAGATGATCAGTGTTAAGTCTAGGTCGGGTCCGATGCCTGTGGGGGATGGGTGGGGGGCGGGGTAGGGTGGGGGGGACTCAAGAAACGCTTAAAGCAGAGGGATTGCAGACCATCCGGAACTGCTCAGAATTGAGTGAAACTAGATATCCTATTTCTATTTCCGAACCGCATTTTTGGATGGCGGGTGTATTTTGTGAACGTTCTCATCCACTTTCTTGTACCGCCTACTCGTAACAAGTGCCATATGAGCTCGTAGCTCTTGTTTTCTTCTCTGACACTTCCAGACTACCAAAATTTAAGTTAGGAAGAAGAAGAAGAAAAAAGTATTAGCTGTGTAAAGCGGACAGAATGGATCAGCTACTGATATCCAACCTTCTTATCTTCTTATCTTTCCTTTCTTCGTTGGCCCTGATCGCCAGTTATCTTAGAAGTTGAAATGTTTGCCGAATTGTCAGTTGTCTTTTTTTTTGCCGCCGAAAATACGAGAGAACCGCCGTACACCCCAGCTTCTTCTTGAAAATTCAGCTTAAAATTTAGCATTCTTGCTGAATTTTTCGATGAATTTTATGCTGAATTAATGCTGCATTAAATGAGCGAAAATTTTAGTCCGAATGCGAAATGCTGCATAAAATGCTGAATTAATTCAGCATTTTCGTTCGTTTCGGAGCTTTCGGACACGTTCTAAGTAAATAAGACGATGGAAGTTAGGTTTGCTTGAAAAGGCTATCGAAATGGCGGTGGGGAGTCTCTTGTGCACACACAAATGTTTCTCTTGTTAAAAAACAGTCAGAATTGATCTGATCTGAAAGTGTTTTCGTATGTTAAACAGACACAAAAAGTCAGATGTAGCTTGCCGTGCTGTAGTCCAGATTGATTAGACACTGTAACTTCTTTTATTAATTTGCTTCTGGTAGACAGAGGTTAAGTAAACAAGTTCGATGAAGGTAGGTGACATACGTCACCTTTTAAAGGCCAAATAAATGGCGCTGGGAAAAGCTCTTAGATTACCTGATACGAACATATTGCTGGATACCTTTTTATGGCACGTGCAGCTTCGTCAAGTGCTATATACCGATCACTTTTCGGCCGGTCTGTCGGTCCGCTAGTGAGGGTACTTCCAGAAGTGCTAGGACGATGAAACTTAGCAGGCATGTCAGGGACCCGACCAAACCAACTTGGAAATAGTCACTTTCCTGATCGGACCACAGTGGGGGGAGTGGAGGGAGGGGGAGTCCGGATTCGATGAATGTGGGGAGGGGGTCGGAGGGGGGAACCGGAAATCTTATGACAATGTTAGAGTGGGACAATTGGGATTAAACTTGGTGGGAAAAACAAGCAGAAACCCTAGACATAATAATGATGGAACCGGACAGGATTCAAGCACTATGGATGGGAATTAGAGGGGCGGGGGGGGGGGGGGGGGGGTCCGGAATTCGGGTGATCGCTAGTTAAGATACTTCCAGATGTGCTAAGATCCCGCCGAAACCTTAGGTCTGGTTCAAATTGGAGACTTATTGTTTCCAAGAAGATGTTTCAGAATATGAATCAGTAGTTCAGTATCTAGTGTAAGTACAAGCTCGGTAACTAAAACTCAAGTATTACTTAAGTGCAATTGTGGTCTGGTACTTAATACTTGATACATAAGTACAAATTTGAAGTACTTGTCACAACACTATGCATGACCTTTACCTTTCACAAACTGGATTCTTGAAATTCGTTTAGTTTTCGGGTGTGGTGCAGTACGTTTCTTGTCTATAAACCCTTTGTCTCTTCAGCCAAGCTGTATTTCCGACAAGTACGTCTTGGGATATTCACGCTCCGCCCAAACACTTCAAACCGCGCGTTCGTCACGGGGCCCCGAAGGGGCCTGGGACACTTTTCCCTTGCCCCCTTCCCCCTTTGGTTTCAGCGAATTGAAGCCTCTGAATTTTTATTTTATTTATTTATTTATTTATGACCCGCTTTTTGCGTAACAGCGGAGTATAAAATACAAAGTAAAATATACATATTAAAACACTTAAACAAAACAATGTAAATAAACACGACAACATTCTTTTCATATAAAAAAAAACAAAACACTAAATAGACTTAAAATTTGTACACAGTGACAAGCACATTAATCGGGTTCAGGAATGAAAAACTGGCTAATAATTTCATGGGCTGAGAGGGCAGGATGTTTGTGGAGGGAAAATAGATTTGAATGTGAACGAAAAAGTGTATTAACACTATCCTGAACATTAAAATTCGAAACCAATTTACGATTACGAAAAGATTTTGGAAGATACATCAGAAATTTACAATACTTGAAAAAACAACTTCTCAAATTTTTAACATCTTTTTTCCTTAGGATATGGTAAACTCCGGAACAATTGTGGATATATGGGCCGCAAAAAGCACTATACAACTTTCCGAGCGCCTTGCGTGAATATTTTCCTCTATTTGGGACCAAACGCCCGTAACCAAATCTAATGGAATTTGATACTGATTTTAAAATAGAGGAGCACGTTAAAGATAATGTGGATTTGAAGGTAAGCCCGAGCCATTTCAGCGACTCAGACGAAAAAATAGAAAAAGAACCAATTGCAACAGAAGAGCGCTCAGAGGTTGTTGTGCGACCGAAACAAAGATATTCACATTTTGACAGATTTATCTCAAGTCCGATGTCTGAAAGTTTGTTTGCTAAAATTTTCATATTTTTAGAAAGAGTGGATTTTGTACGGCTGACTAGGAGGATATCATCAGCATACGCAATGTAGCTGATCGAAATCTCCTTGAACAAATATGCAGGAAGAAGAGAATCCAAACAATCAGAAATCGCAGACTTAAATATATACGGTGACAAAACTCCACCTTGGCGAACTCCATGGTTCACTGAAATATTTTCCGATAACTGACCCTGCCATTTTACCCGAATGCTGGAATTTGCGTACCAATACTTTAAAAGGCACAGAATAGAAGAATTGACTCCAGAACGAGCAAGCGAATACAAAGCTTGAGAATGGACAACATTATCAAAAGCCCCAGAGATGTCTATGGAACAAATGTGGATGGTTGATCTGTTTAGAGTGGCCTGTCGCATTATTTTGGTTAGAACGTGGTGAGCATGCGCACAACCCGTACCATCCCTGAAACCCAGTTGCATATTTCCAAAATTGCCTTTTTCAAGAAGTTCGGGAAGAAGGACATACTCAAAAATTTTACTGACTGTACATGATACTGTAATCGGACGGAAACTATTGCACAGTTCAGGGTCCTTGCCTCGCTTAAGGACAGATGTTACGGTTCCAACAAGGAAGCTATTCGGGACCTGAGATTGGGAAAGAAACATTTGGAACAGTAGTTGTAGATGTTGGATCAGAACAGGACATTCAGTTTTGAAGAACTCTGAAGAAATACCATCAATATCGACAGATCCAGTCTTTTTTAGTCTGTAAACAGCCTTTTCGACAGCATTACTAGTAACCGCAAAAACAGAAGACTGAGAAATTTTAACAGGGAGAAACCTTGAAAGTAAAGAGTCGAAAAACTGTTGCACGCGCATATTGCACTGAGTGAACAAGTTGCGATAATGGTTTATCCAGTCAGAGGAGGTCAATTTTGACGGAGACACTGCACAACACTTGTCCGAAAGAAGAACTTTATTCCAAGACTTGCGGTCTGTAGGGGCATCAGCGCCATTTAAACGTGCAGATTTCAAACAAAACTTATACTCCCGCTTTGTCTTCTTTTTAAGGTCAAACACGGTTCCACTGATAGGGCGTCCACAAGCTATCCATAGTCTCAACCAAAATTTCGCATGATTTTTGGCTTTCTTAACCTCCGGACAAACTCTCCAAAGCCGCTTTCGGGTTCCAACCCTAACATTTTCGAATGGTACGGCTACGTTAGCGGCAGTCTTCAAGCAATGAACGACCTCAGAGTAATAAAAGTTCAAGTCGATGGAGGAACCAGTCACATGGAGACTAGTCTGGAGTAAGTGGAACGGAATTTTCACAGCTGTCAAAAGGGTGGTCAGTGTAGCTATATAAAGTACGGGATCTAAACGATTCCAGTTCCTTTTCTTGATCCATGTCTGAGGTTGAGACGTAGTGCTTTTAACACAATCGGCGGGGAGTGCCAATTTGAAAGTCAACGGCAGATGGTCATCTTCAATTTTTTCGTCGTCAACTTCAACCGTTCCATCAGCTACAGATGGATGGGAGACTATAAGGTGGTCAAGGTTCGAAACGGTTCCGCCACGATTGTGTCTGTAGGTATACGGCAAGGACTTTTCTACGATACAATACCCGCTAGGAAGAGACTCGGTAAACAGGTCAGTGCGTATAGAAGGAGCCAGGATGTTGGTATTCAAATCACCAACGAGAATCCAGTTAAGACCTTTGCTACTGATGTCTGAAAGGAGAGACTTGATCTTGTTACAAGATTTAGCAAATAATCCAAATGAAGCGAGGTTGCGACGGTCGCACGGAAGATATGCGTTAACTAGAACGAGGTCGCCAAACTGTACAGCTAGCATCAGTCTATCCGAAAGAAAGACAGTTGGAGGTCTGAGGCAACAGGAAGAACGGATAAAAATTGCTAGTCCACCGGAAGGACGGCCTCTCGTTTTTCTAGCAGGTTGCACGAATATATAGTGATCGACCGAACGGCGCAGACTGTCGGCACTAGTAGTGGAAAGAAGATGCTCTTGAAGGAACAGCACATCAGTTTCGGAGAGTAATCGATCCAGTTCAAGGTCCTTATCTTTCGTCCCATTTATGTTCAAAGACACACATCGGAGTACATTTGAAAACCGAGCCATCACACCGTTATTTTCAATGCGTTTTTGATTTTCGGGCACCGAAAACTGAAAGACACATGGTCCCCATCACAATTGGCACATTTGGGGGGTAGGCTACAAGGCAAGTCTCTTGAATATACGTGACATCCAGAGCATCTAGCACATGAATGTGAAACACTTTCGGTTGATCTTATCTTAAATCTGATGTGATATTCGAGTTCAGCACAAAAACTACATCAAAATTGTGTTTCCCGTGAAGTAAACACGAAGCCGTAAGAAAATCTAAAATTTCCGCTGCAAGCAAAAATAAAATGTAATTCCCTAAATAACACGAATTTTGCACCCCGCTAGGTCTCTCAATTTTTGATATGTTGTAAAGTGGTTTTGTTTCTCTACACGATGGTGTAAAAATCATTTTTGTTGCAATTTTCCTGCGGTCAGGTCATATTTGATGCTAGATTGAACAATACTTTTGAGTAAAATATACATTTTCATGGTCTCAATGAGCCCATCATAATTTTGCTTCAAGGTTTGTGGTTACAGATGAATTTCTAGCGCCCTTAAAGTGCGCATCATCACAGACAAGTGCAAAAATAAAATACTTTCTACCAAACATTAAAGTCTCGTGATTTCCAAGGGCACACGATCATTCTTATCTCAAGGGTTTTGCTTACAAATGATCACAACTAACCCGCGAATTGGCTAATTCCTACTTTCATCCTTTGACCCAGCCCTACAAGTGCCATATGAGCGTCTAGCTCTTGTTTGTATCAGCCAGTATTTCTATTCCCATTCGCCTCTAGCCTTGACTTTAGCTTCGCGTGGGACATATCCGGAAATCTGAAAGGTCTCCAATGTATTTCCTGCGTCATGCTAGACGATAAAAAATCGACCGGGTAAAACACTCTCGATACCTTTTTCACTAAATGTGTTACAGAAATGGGAGTGGGGAGGTACAGTGTTGGACCTGAGGAACTGCCGAGCATATAGTTGGCTCTCATGGTAGACAGTATCACAGCACCTCAGCATGGAGTAATTTTTTTTAGCACCTTTTCGTACGAATCTCAGCTCTTGACAGAAGCTTATTGCGTCAGTTAAGCTATCCTTCCATGTCCCTTGCCTTTGATGACAATCCTGGAAAAAATTTGCATAACCGGGCTTCGGACGTATAAGCTCCTCGGAAACAATGATCGGGCCCATGGTACATCACGTACAGAGAACAAACGTGGCAAGGGTGATAATCAATGTATTACTAATATAGGAAATAGGATACACTTAATTAAGTGAAGAATCTCGGGAACGACAATGAATGGAAATAGGTAGGTAACTACTGAAGTAGATTAGATTACTATCATGAGTACGACATGTTCTTTAAAATTACCTCCCCCCCCCCCCCCGTGCACATAAACCTACAAATAATTTATATTGACCCTTTGGGAACGTGGATATTTTGATTTTCCTAGCTATCCTGGAGTCTGTCTGACGCTTTGGAGCAGTAGGAAGCGGAGGCCAATTCAGTTAATTAGTGCAATTATAGCCGTCGTCAATGATTCTAGCTTTGCTACGAAATAGGATTAAAGACAAACTTCAGGTATCTGCTGAGTCGTTTAATGAGAAGTGCCAGCGTGGACTTGATTCGAAATTTGGCGTCGAGGGATTAAGGGCTTGCCTTGCATGAATCATGGTGCATAAGATTCAAGCACCGCCATCTAGTATTGATGTCTTTGGCGTTGTCGGTAAAAGATTGCTGCACTAATGCTCCCTCGCACTATGCACCCTTCCCAAAGAAAAGGGTTTTGAGTCAATGTTGCCTGCACTGACCATGAGGAAGCCAGGTCCGATTCGAAGGAGCAAAATCCGACCAATATAGTATGAGAAGTTTTTGTGGTTTTTGGGATCCCAAAACGTAAGTGGAGGGAAACCTATGACATCGCAAAAGTTGTCTGTCTGTCCGTCCGTCCGTCGGTCTGTACGCACTATAACTCTCGAAGGGAATGAGATATTTTGATGAAACTTGGTGTGAGGATTGTTTGGGTCAAGGGTAAGGTCAAGTTCGTAGATGGGCTCTGTGGCCCTACATTTAGGGGTGGGGGAAGGGGTTCAAATTAAGGGACAAACAAAATATTTTTAAACAGCTAATGTGATAGTGGATTATGGTGTAAGAAGGCATGCTGAGCACGATATTGAAATCATTTTCTCGCCGGACAAGTAGTTCGTCCGGAATCCGGCAAAAACCGGAAAGTTGGTTAAAAGCAAAAGTTTTATTTGAAGTTGATTAAATGGTCGACTTAGGGGTAAGAAAACATGCTGAACACGATGGTGAAAACCATTTTCTCACCGAACAAGTAGTTCGTCCGGAATCCAGCAAAAACCGGAAAGTTGGTTAAAAGTAAAAGTTTCATTTGAAGTTGATTAAATGTTTTGTTAGGGATAAAAAGACATACTGAACACGATGGTGAAAATGATTTTCTCGCAGGACAACTAGTTCGCCCGGAATCCGGCCAAAGCCGGAAAATTTGTTAAAAGGAAAAGTTTGATTAGATGACAGATTAAGGGGTAAGAAGAGAGGCTGAGTCTGTATATGAGAATCGTTTTTTACCCGGACATGTAATTATTCCGGAATCCGGTTGTAAAGTCGAACTTTTATTCGAAGTTGATTATATTTTCTTTATAGGGATTCGACGCTGAATTTGTTTCTGAATTTTCTTTTTTTACTGGACTAGTACTTTGCTCGGAATTCAGGCGAAACTGGAAACTTGACAGAGGTAAAGCAGGAAGTTTCGGTCAGTATCGTCAAAATAGATAGCGCTTATAGAGGTATATCTGAACTTGGTTTTCTCTGGTGATTAGCCTGGCGAAGACTGGGTCTGGCGAAGACAAGACCCTACTGTCTGAATCAAATATTAGGTTTTTGGGATCCCATCGACACCTTTGGTCTTGTTATCTGTCAAGGTCTCGTTTCTGACTAAACTTTGCTCCCATAACCTGTGATCAAACAATAAAAAAAGGGAGGGAAACAAAATGTCTAGTAACTTAAAGATTCAGAGGAGTTACCAAACGCCGATAATTCAGTCTTAGAAGTTGAAAATCCTATACCTCAGTGATTTTTTGTTTTGTTTACGCTTTTCGATTATGATGTAGAAATATCCGTTTTCGTCGGATAGGCTGCAATCTCCTGTGCACATCACCGTAGGGTTGCTGTACTGCACAGTGCAGAAATGTGAGAATGCAGAGGTTTCAGGAGCATTACAGCGTTTATTCCAGCCGAAAATTGCATGGTAGGAACAAGAGTGTATTCAAATCAGGGAAATGTTGGTTTGCACAGTAGTTGTAAGTTCTTTATTTTGGTATACGAGTTTCGATACGAATGAGCATCGACCCTTTTAAACCAGACGAAAACTAACTTCTTCCAGAGGTTTAAGAGGCCTTATCCTTGGCCTTGGCATGTAATTGAGCCTAAAAGAAAGTAAGTACAGTCGTAAATAGTAAATACAAATCGACCGGTTATATCCAGGTCTGCTAGAAAATGTGACGGGCGGCTAAGTTCAGGAAGACGGATAAAGAAATTCCTTTGTATATAGAGCATTTGACGGGAAGACGAACGTTCGGAAATTAATAATAATAATTATTTGTAACCAACTGCACAAAAATGATGTGAAAACATGGGAGTAAAAAAGAGAAAGAAACAAATAAACAACAGAAGAAACACCAGTACAACAAAATAGACACAAAAATCAACAGAATTAATGGATGAGCCCGTGAAATGGTGTAAGCCGTTTATATCATGGCCAGATAAATTATCATGAAGCTCCTGGAGTTTTGCCGAACGTTATATCGGGGGCTTTGTATTTTCGGATAATTCTCCGATTTCGATACGATATAGGCAAATAAAGGAGGTATCTTCACTATTTGTAGTAAGATCTACGTAATTTACTTGTCACTCCTTATTAATAGAATAAAAGCGCCAGAAAGGTATTTGTATTACTGTAACTGTTGTTTTAAGATCAATGATTGATTGATTGATTACCTCCTTATCCTGCTTCCCTCTTGGCAAGGGAGACAATAGCTTCATCCGTGTTCCTGAGAAATAGCTTTCTTTGCAGGATCTCGAGTCTGAGAGGACCGTTCGGCTTAGAGTTGAAGAAGAATTGAAGTTGCTAAGAGAGACAATGGAGATGGAGAAAGAACGGCAGAAACAAATAATCCTCTTGCTTCTCGCAGAGAGGAAGAAGATCATTGGGAAGTTCGTTGAGGAGCGAAAAAGGACCGAGGACCTGGCGCAGGTGAGTGAACAAGGTTTTTGAGGGGAAGTATGCGTATTGGTAAAATGCAAACTGATGTTCATTATTTTCTGTGTCATTTTTGTGTGCTTTTCTTTCTTTAATTTTTATTCTCATCTTTATTTTTATTTATTTTTCTCTATATATTAACCTCGATAAAAAGTAAATATAAAAATTAAATAATTCTTCCGTGTTTTTGTCTATTATTTCTTTTCCGTTTCTCTTTTTTTCTTTTCAATGTATATTTCTTCTTTTTTGCAGTTAATATTCTTCTGTATGTTTAGTTTATTTATGCTTGTAATGTGATGTAATTATTGTAATGTGAATTTTGTAGTGTAGGTTAGTGTATAGGTAGTGGACCCCCAACAAGATAGCTTCAGGGGGTCTTGTTTCTTGCTTTATATTTATTTTATGTAGTCTTACTAGCACGAATAAATGAATGAATGAATGAATTCTAACAGTCAAAAGGTTGGTTCCGAGAATAGTGGTCCGAATCCGAGTGAAAGTAGGCTATTCGGTTGAGCTGATTGCTGTTATTATTGTGCTGTTTTTTCTCATGTTAAAACATCACCTTATTACAAAAAAAAAAATATTTATGTAATTTGTTTTATTTGATGGTGCAAACCAGATACGTCAGCTGACGTATCCTGTGGTGTTTCCCACAAGTTCGTTTTTCCAACTTGAGCGGTTTTGAGCCTGAAGTGGACCCTTGCCAAGACCAACTGAAACTTCTCCGTCGCAAAAAACTTTGGTTCGGACTATGCCCACGTCCGTCACGCCAGGCGCTTGAACATCAACTGGTATGTCCGCGCGTGTCCGCGCCCTCCGAGCCGCGCCATAGAAGCGGAAGCCCGCGCCCTGCCTTATCCGACTTGTATTGAGGGAGGTATTCCTAAATTCTTGATTTTAAATTATAACCTATGAGAGCCAGTGGCGAAACTAGTCCATTTTCATGGGGGGGGGGGGCAAGCCCAGGTTTTACCGGCATGATGTAACGATTTACCGACAAAAAGTGCCCTTGCCGCTCGTTCCCCACGAACGCATCTTACAACCATTGTTCTAACGTATCAATTGAGATGGTTTTCTAAAGAAAGTCAATGAATTCGCCTTTCACTGTCTGGCACCAATGGTTATCACGTGGAACCAGGAACATATTGTGCAGTCAAAAGTCTTGTAAACCAGAAAAGTAGTGATAGAGACTTGCAACAGATTGCTTCACTGCTAGATTGACGTGGCTGTCTTCTTCGCTTATAAGCTAAGCTGATATTTGGTATGAGGATGCCTTGGATCAAAGTACAAGTGAAGTGAACGGGCAATCCAGTTTTATGGAAACTTGATGGCTGATGGAAGCAGATGCCCTAAATGTGCTGCTTCTGTGTCCGAACGAAATCCGACAACTGATTTTAAGGTAGGGCTCAGAGTAACTTTGCGATACACCTCAAAAACCAAACGGGTGCATGAGTCCTAGGATCCTTGGATTCAACTGAAACTTGCCCAAGATGTTCAATTTATCCACGTCCGAGAACAGTGTTGCAAGGAGGTCTTGGAAAAATATTACTAGTAGGGGCGAACGGATAGAGTGATTGGGATAAAACTTGAAAGGTAAAAAATCCATCTGACCTAGACATGTAATTTGAGGCCCAAACCGGATCTGACGTCCGTTAAGGGGTTACCGGACCGGTAGGCCCACTGGAAATTTTTTCGGAAATGCTCTATTCGTGTGATGCTTGATGGTTGATTGGTGGTAGACGCATATGCCAAATATCTGCCACTTACGTGTCCCGGATCTCTTCTTGCCATTATGGTAGTGCTGTTGGGGGATTAGAGGTGGGTCCTGGACATATTCTTAAACGCTTAGGGACCAAATGGGTTGAGCGGTTGAGATAAACTTGGCGATACTGCGCCCATGTGTCCTAGATGTGTTTTGCGGATATCCTGGTCTGATCTAACCTCGGTGGGCCTAGTTGGTGGGATTATAACTGACGGAAGTTGTGTACCATTTATTGGATTTATGTACAGCCAGATAAGCGATTCAAACGAGCATTTTTATGGCACTTGAGCTTACTCAAGTGCCATATAGCGATTGTTATTTCTGTCCGTCAGTCGGTCTGTCGGTCCCGGTTTTGCTAGTTCGGGCACTTCCAGATAAGCTAGGACGATGAAACTTGGCAGGCATATCAGGAACTGGACCAGATTAAATTAGAAATTGCCGCTTCGTCGATCCGACCATCTGGAGGGGAGTGGAGGGAGGGGGAATCCGGAAAAAATAGGAAAAATGAAATATTTTTAGCTTACGAACGGGTGATCGGATCTTAACGAAACTTGATATATGGAAGGACTTCGTGTCTCAGACCCTCCATTTTAAATCCAGACCGGATCCGGTGACACTGGGGGGAGTTGGAGGGGGAAACCGGAAATCTTGGAAAACACTTAGAGTGAAGGAATCCGGATGAAACTTGGTGGAAAGAACAAGCAGAAGTCCTAGATACGTGACGGATATAACCGGAACGGATCCGCTCAGTTTGGGGGAGTTGGGGGGGGGGGGGGAGAAGTCCGAATTTTTAGTGATCCCACGAGTTTGGTGCTTCCTGATGTGCTGGGACGCTGAAAATTGGCAGGCACGTCAGGGACCCGACCAGATTAAATGGGAAATAGTCATTTCCCCGATCCGACCATCTGGGAGGGGGAGTGGAGGGAGGTGGAAGCCACATTGTGTGGTATTTTTATCTTGCGAACGAGTCATCGGATCTTGATGAAATTTTATGTTTAGGATGACCTCGTGTCTCAGACGTCCCACTATAAATCCGGACCGGATCCGATGTCACTGGGGGGAGTTGGAGGAGGGAACCGGAAATCTTGAGAAACGCTTAGAGTGGAGGGATCGGGATGAAACTTGGTGGGAAGAACAAGCACAAGTCCTAGATACGTCATTGATATAAGCGGACCAGATCCGGGCACTCTGGGGGAGTTGGGGGGGGGGGTCCGGATTTCTAGCGATTCCGCGAGTTCTGCATACTTCCTTATGTGCTAGGGCGATGAAACTTGGCAGGTATGTCAGGGACCCGAACATTTTCACTTGAGAACAGCCGTTTCTCCAATCCGACCATACTGGGGGGAGTGGATGGATGGGGAGTCCGGAATCTAGTGGCGTGTATAACTTTTGAACGGGTGATCGGATCTTGATGAAATTTTATATTTAGGATGACCTCGTGTTTCAGACGTCCCACTATAAATCCTGACCGGATCCGATGACACTGGGGGGAGTTGGAGGAGGGAACCGGAAATCTTGAGAAACGCTTAGAGTGGAGGGATCGGGATGAAACTTGGTGGAAGGACAAGCACAAGTCCTAGATACGTCATTGATATGAGCGGACCAGATCCGGGCACTCTGGGGGAGTTGGGGGGGGGCCGGATTTCTAGCGATCCCGCGAGTTCGGCATACTTCCTGATGTGCTAGGGCGATGAAACTTGGCAGGTATGTCAGGGACCCGAACAGGTTCACTTGAGAACAGCCGTTTCCCCGATCCGACCATAGTGGGGGGAGTGGATGGATGGGGAGTCCGGAATCTAGTGGCGTGTATAACTTTTGAACCGGTGATCGGATCTTGATGAAATTTTATATTTAGGATGACCTCGTGTTTCAGACGTCCCACTATAAATCCGGACCGGATCCGATGACACTGGGGGGAGTTGGAGGAGGGAACCGGAAATATTGAGAAACGCTTAGAGTGGAGGGATCGGGATGAAACTTGGTGGAAGAACAAGCACAAGTCCTAGATACGTCATTGATATAAGCGGACCAGATCCGGGCACTCTGGGGAAGTTGGGGGGGGGGGGGTCCGGATTTCTAGCGATCCCGCGAGTTCGGCATACTTCCTGATGTGCTAGGGCGATGAAACTTGGCAGGTATGTCAGGGACCCGAACAGGTTCACTTGAGAACAGCCGTTTCCCCGATCCGACCATAGTGGGGGGAGTGGATGGATGGGGAGTCCGGAATCTAGTGGCGTGTATAACTTTTGAACGGGTGATCGGATTTGAATGAAACTTGTATGGTGGAAAGAGCTATCGCCTCGGATGATCATTGTTAAGTCCGGGTCGGGTCGGGTTATACCTGTGGGGATGGGGGGGGGGGGACCCGAAAACTCAAGAAACGCTTAAAGCAGAGGGATTGGGACGGAATTTAATGGAGAGAACAAGCATTAGGCCTAGATCCGAATTTGACGGAGCCAGATCGTTTCGGGGCTCTGTGGGGGGGGGGGGGGTAGAGGGGGTTTCCTGGAATACCGGTAGTCGGGGGTTAGAATAGTTCCAGAAGTACTAAGACAATGAAACTTTGCAGGCATATTAGCGACCCGACATAATTGACTTATTTATTTAAACTAGGATACGACCAACTAGGGTCAAACAAATGGGTGATAAGAGTCGATGGCCTCGACATGTAAAAGATGCGTTCGAACAAATGCGACCACGGTTGGGGGAATTGGGGGGGGGGGGGGCTTTTGACATGCACAAAAACCAAACGAATGGCCCGAATGAGATGCAAGTTCGACAGTGCCGAGTTTATGCGGCCTAGATTTGTTCTTTGGCGTCCGGGCCGGATGCGGCCAAGGTAGGGGGGGGGGGGGGTACTGGAAACTTACAGATAGGCTATGCTCCAATTTCAGTGAAACTTGATGGACAGGAAGAGTGAATTAGGAGATATGACGTTTATGTTTTCAAGTCCTGTTCGGCCACAGTGGCGGGAATTGGAGGGAGATTGACGGAAACTTTGAGGCTCGCATAGGAGTCAAACGAGTGCATCAGTTTAAATGAAACATAGAACGAGAGAGCATATACCCTAGATGACATATTTTGGGCAAGGATCCGGATCCGACAACGTTGGTGGGGGGAGGGGGTACCAGAATTTTCCAAAAATGCTCAGACTCGACCGAAACTTTAGCGGTGGTATAAAAGAAGATACTTTAGATGATCCATGTTGTAGTCCGAACCAGATTCGGCCACGTTTAAGGTGAGATGGAGGGAGTACCGGAAATATTGTAGCACGTCTAGGGATCATACTAGTGGATTTATTAGGCTGAAACTTGGAAGTTTGAACAGTCATGTGCATTTGATAATCGAGACGATGCCGGAACTGCTTAGAAGTGAGTGAAACAAACTATCCTACATCTATTTCCAAACCGCATTTTTGGATGGCGGGTGTATTTTATCACGTTCTCATCTACTTTCTTGTACTGCCTACTCGTAACAAGTGCCATATGAGCTCGTAGCTCTTGTTAAGTGAAGATTTGTATTCACGCTTCGTTTTAGATTTCAGATTAACAAGAGCTGTAAGCTCATATGGCACCTGCATGGGTTAAGACGTATTGACTGATCAAAAGTAAGTTTCGACTTTGTGGTTGGGATACGCACTCTAAGGGAGCTAGAACTTCATTTGTAAGCAAAACCCTTGAGGCAAAAATGATAATGGACTGATGGGCATCATGAAAATGCATATATTGTTTAATAGTATTTTTCTTACTTTGCGGTCAAGATTGGTACTTTAAAGAATAATCGGATTTGCCCCCCCCCCCCGCCACCCCTCCAATTCCACCCACAATACCCGGAGCTAATCCGGTTCTGTAAATGCCAAGTTTCATGGTCCTAGCACATCTGGAAGTACCCTAACTCGAAAAAGTGTGACAAACCGCCCTCAATTTTCAAGTTTCCACCGCCCTCCACTCCCCCGCATATAGTCGGATCGGGAAACTAATTATTTCCAGGTTAGTTTGGTCGGGTCCCTGATATGCCTGCCAAGTTTCATTGTCCTGTCACATCTGGAAGTACCCTAACTCGAAAAAGCGTGACAAAAAACTCGGACAAACCGACGGACCGACAGACGGAGTTGTGATCGGTATATGGCACTTAGCCAGAGGCTGCAAGTGCCATACAAATAGTACCATAGGGGTAAGGATATATGCTGAATTCGTCTTGAGGTATATTTTTTTGCGGGACAAGCAGTTCACCCGGAATCCGGCCGAAACCGGATGTTTCGCAGAAGTAAGGCAGGAAGTTTCGATCAATTTCGTCAAAGTAGATATGACATCTGACGTAAACACAATTGCTGAATCAATACCTGAACTTAGTTTTCTCAGATGACTAGCCATTATTTCTAAATTTTAATAGTAATGTTCAAGGAGTCTGGTGAAGACCGGATATCTACGAGACGCAATTGTCTGGATCAAATATTAAATTTTTGGGATCCCGTCGAAACCTTTGGTCTTGTTATCTGTTGAAAGGAAATGTTCTTGAAGACAGACTATGTCATAGTCATTGAGTAATTGGGTCAGAATTGGAATTTATCAGCGACTTTTCCGTTTATATTCCATGATAGAACCGAGGATAGAACCGAGATAGGACGCATCGTTATCTCGAGATCTTTTAGCAGGGACTGAGGCATAAGGCACTTGTAGCTGTAGCATGGGTGGTTTGAGGACTTGCAAAGAGCAGATTTTGTCGGTTTCGTACAGAGCTGGAGAGACATGGAGGGCAGTTTATGGGTGGGAACAGAGAAATCACTCAAGAACAATTCAAAGAAACAGGTTTGCCGGGGTCGTTGGTTTACCGTCAAGGAACAGAAAGGAACTAAGAAGTGTTTGGTTAGTGCATTTTCGGATTCGTCAATAGCCAATAAAAAAAAAAATCGCCTAACAATTCAGATAATGCAGTGTATTCAGTTCAATGACACAGAAATAAGTTGATCTTTCAGTTACGCTCTAAAGATCTTTTTGTAGCTTGAGCCTGAAGTAAGGTCGGAATTTCGCAAGAATAAATTTGACCCGTTTTTTTCCTGCTTCGCAGTCGGCTTTAAATATATCAGGGATAAGCAAAGATATTGTTTTTGGGAAAATGTGATAGGATAAAAGCTTATTCTACCTGCTCTTTGCAAGTTTTGGTGCGCTTCAGTCGCATTGCATCACTCTTATTAATAATCAGTGATTAGTATTCTTGCTTGCATTCTCCATTTCCAAGTACGACAAGGACGAACAACCGCCAAGTTTTTTTGTTGTCATAATTATCCATCCATATTACCTTTCGCCAACGATCCTCTTCCACCAGAACGAGTTTATTCGGAGTTTGTGTGTTTTGGCAGGCAAATTTTCATCCGAGTACTAGGAAGGAGTAATATTTGGTAAAAAATTATGTTTCATAGGGAGAGGGTGCTTTTTTTATAATGATAAACAGCAACACGTGGCTTATGACGTCGTCGAAATCACCAATACTGTGTCTGTACTCATGTACGCACTACACACTTGCCGCGTGCTCTTGAACTTGATTGTCACAGTTCAGTGGAATGAAAACAAGCTTCCTCCCCGGCCACGTGTTGAAAACAAATTTTGCCTAGCTTAGTGTACCGTCTGCAGAAATTACTTCTTTGCGAGTCTTTGGGACCAGCTAAACCTTATCAGTATACACTGTAAAAAGATTCTCCGAGTGAGGATTAAAGTTAACTGTGTAGATAAAATTAAGACAGATAAGATTAATCCGAATTAGAGATAAGATTATCTTTTTAGAGACAATATTAATCCCAGTAGTAAATACTGCAAGATTTTTTTTACAGTATAGAGAGGTATGCTTCTTTGATCGTCGCGTAACCTTCAACGGCCGAACAATTTTTTGAAATTCAAACTTCTGCAAACATTAATGCACATTCGTGAAAGTCAGATTAAAGCCATGACACTCTTTTTGGGATCCCAAAACGTAAGTGGAGGGATACCTATGACATCGCAAAAGTTGTCCGTCTGTGCGCACTATAACCCTCGAAGGGAATGAGATATTGATGAACTTGTTGTGAGGATTCTTTGGGTAAAGAGTAAGATCGAGTTCGTAGATGGGCTCTGTAGCCCTACATCTAGGGGTGGGGGAGGGGGTTTCAGATTAAGGGGCAACAAAAAAATATTTTTAAAAGCTATTGAGATAGTTGATTTAGGGATAAGGAGACATGCTGAATCCGAATATGAAAGTTATTTTCTTGCTGGACAAGTAGTTCACCCGCAATCGGGCGAAAACTGAACACAAAATTTGTCGACCAGTTTTCGGCTATAGCAGTCCCTACCACTTTATTCTCAAACGAGTATAGCTTTGTGCTTGGATGCCGAAATTCGTTTTGTTTATTGTGTGTGACGTCGGAAAGATCTAGTGTAATCGAAGGTCGAAGGGGTTGATATATAATGTTCAAACGAGGATGTTGCTCAATGAGGATACACTGGTAAAGTACAGGTCAAGTTCGGAGATGGGTCTTTTAGTCCTATATTTAGAGGCAGAGGAGGGATTTCGAATTAACTATTCCTTCACGAATTAACGGTAAAACATGTATGTTTTATAAGGTAATAAGATATTCATTAAGGGGATAAGAAGGTCCACTGAAACCATATGTGAACGTAGTTTTCTTGCCGTTCATCAAGAATTCGGCTGAAACTGGAAATTTGGTTGAAGTTCAAAGTTGTTTCTGAAATCGATTAGAGATTCGGTATCGGGACAAGGAGACATGCTGAATTCATTTTTGAACTTTATTATAACAGTAAAAATATTCAAGGAATCTGAAGAAGACTGAAGGGCGAAGACATGACACAATTGTTTGGATCAAATGTTAGATTTTTGGGATCCCATCGAAACCTTTGGTCTTGTTAATCTTCTGTTCAGTTGCTTTTGCATCCTCAAACGGTGAATCTACGGCTTCGGAAGAACAGCTTTCAGTTACTTTTATTCCAACAGAGGAAATAGAACATTCGGAAGTAAAGAGCAGATGCAGTTAAACAAATCTGATTCCATCTTTTGTATCAAAAGATATTATAATAATAATAACGCTAGTTTATTTAGCCGAAAGGCCATACAAGATTTTATACACTTTTCACTTTACAAATAAACAGTTACACCTCTAGAATACACTTCTACTTAATCTAACCTTAAACTTTCATTCCTGAGACTGAATCCTTTAACCACATATTTACAAACCTCTACGATACATTTGGGGTTTGTAGATTTCAGGATACGGGGAAGCGATACCAACCCACCCCCAACAAATGTTACTCTCAAATGCGAAAGCTCTTGGCACTCTAATAGGAAGTGGTTCAAATCCTCCTCTTGCAACTTGCAAAGAGGGCAAATGTAAGTCTCTCCCGTGCCAGCTTTCCTCCTATTGAAAAGTTTATTTTTACTAAGGATTATTTGTCGCATTTTCATTAAATCTGGATTCCAATTTCTGTGTTTTGTTTTATTGGAACTTTTACGTTAACTTAGTTTTTGGTCAGTAAATGATATATTTAGATAAAAATATATATATATATATACAAGAAAGTCGAAACACTTGGCTTTTAGCAAATATAATTGTGTACTATGATATTCCAATTTGATTGTTTTAACCAACGTAGTCCAAAATTTAGAGAAGTGTTCAAAGACTCATACCTTGCCCTCACAGCTCAGGGAAATGAAAAAGACCTCTTCCACCTTCAGCTGGATTCCCTTCCAGTTTGGAAATGTGCAAACACACGTAGAAAAAAAAATATTCCTCTGTTTCTAATGTAATATCTGCAGAAACCAGGCGTGTTTAACACACGCCTGCGAATTGAAGCTCCCCCTCCCCCCACCCCCCCCACCCCCCCACCCCCCCGAAAATTGGGATCTACTTTCTCCGTCTTGCTTGAAACTGCAAGTCATAGATAAGCTAAGCTCGAGGCCTCGTGTATCTGGAAAGTTTTTGAAAGGTCTTCTCCGCTTTCCAGATTCTCGCTGAGGAAAAGGCACGAATGGACGTGATGGCTGAGGGCCTTGAGGAAGAAACGAGGAAGACTCTGAGACTGGAGTCGGAAATTGAGAAGCAACAGCAGCAAATGGACTCGGAAAGGCAGCATTTCAAAATCCAGCTAGTGAAAGAGGAACGCAGGTAAGATGTGTTTATACATGTCTAGGAGGAAATGCTGCGCCAGATACAGCTCCAGTGCAGTGTTTCAAAATGTATTCCCCTTTTCTAGCCAGAGCATACTCTTTTTAAGCTCATTTTCAGACAGAAAAGACTAAATGGTGCTTGCTATAAAAGACGATAATATAGATAAATAATAAATAGATACAAAGATAAATCGGATGTCGCTGAGCGGATCTGATAACCGTAAGAAGTTCAAAGTTTCGTGAACGGTCAGTTGCTGAAGAGTGAATCAGTTCTCACAAGCTCTGCGTTCTCTTTAAATGGCCTGTTGTACCCATATTACTGATACAGTCGACGTTCCTAGTCGTTCCATTTGATCTCACTGCTAAGATTTTGGACTTCCGAAGTCATTTTTGTCCGTCATAACCACACTGCACCGACTTTTGCATCTGCAATAAATGTTTCGATTTTGAGAAATCCGCCACGATTTTTTTCGAGGCGGATATAGCTCCCGCTTATTGTTTCCGAGGAACTCTTTTGTCTGAAAGACCGGCTTTGTCTCAGTGTTTCTCATCAAAGCTAAGGGTGCGCGGCGCGTAACTGGCTAAAAGAGGGTTTTCGCGAGCCGGAAAGCAAGTGGTTTTCGCACTACTTCCGAAAGTTGCCGAACTTTCCAATACGTTCTTCGTGCTTCGAAAACCGAAGCAGCTTTCCCGGAAAGTGATTCCACGAGGACAGTGGAAAGCTCCGCGGAAATTTGAATGTTTCGGCGGGAATTTCAAAGGTGTGGGAAAAAAACAGTGCAAGTATCACTAATAAACCAAGAAAAATGGCAAGCGTTATTGGGGTGGCTTCGATGGAGTATATGAGAATCAAAGAACCATTAAGTGAACCATATTTATTAGATATAGTTTGTAATTTAACATTTTCCCGGCGACGTCAGCTTTCCATGTGTTTTTGCGATCAGTCCAGCGGGAAAGTGTAAAGTTATTATTCCAGGAATCGCTTTCCAACAGTTTTCGCGATGCGCTTCACTCTCGCGAAAACCCTCCTTAAAGCAGCCGGAAGGTTTTTCACACAACACTATGTCAAAGTAGGATTGGTGCAGAAACTGTATCTACTACGACTTGTGCGTTAAAGTTTATCTGAAGGCTTATCATGAACATTTACCTGCTCAGCCTTCTCAACACAATATTTGTCGGTTCGAACATGTATTTGAGCGTCTCTTTCGGTCGTCATTGGCGAAAAAGTTTTTAAAGCAATTATTTGTTAGATATTCGAAGGTAAGTAGTAAAAATATAAATATTTAGTGTCACCGAGAGGAGGGGTCGAAGCCCAAAAGTAAGAAATATGAGAATAAATAAGAACCGATGCTACGTGGTTTAAAATATAAAAGCCGAAACGGTCTACACTTCTGTCGCGCGGTCCTACAGGTCGAAAAAAATGGACGGCCTTTTCGTCCGGGAATAGCATGACGAAACAGGGTATGTTTAAAAAAAAAAGGTACAGAAAAAAGAGCAGACGAGGTCCTCCAAGCATCTCTCCATCCCCATTTTGTTTAGGGAGTGGAGGAGCAGCCCTTTTCGCCAAGGAAGGTTGGTTTCTACAGAGAAACAACGTGTTTTCTGGTGACAGCTCAGGTTTATTTCCAGACTGTTCCGTGAGTCGAGTTGTCAACGTCTGTGTCACAAGCTTTTTAAGCTACGGAATGTCGTAGCGACGACTGGAAGTGACCATAGTTCCGTAGTAGGCTCTCGATCGGATGCATCAGATTCGGCTTCTTGCTCTTTTGATTTTCATGATTTTTTTTTGTAAAATTAGTCCTATATCAGCTGTAGTCCAGCTTTTACATAAGAAGATAGATAAGTGTGTTAGCGTATAGACTACAGTCAATCTAGCGTCAAATATGACTGGACAGCAAACAGATGGCAACAGAAATGATTTTTACACCATCGTGTAGAGAATAAAAAACTGTATTACATATCAAAAGTTGAAAATCTTGCGGGGTGCAAGTTTTTTTGTTTTTTAGCGTTTTAAATGTTATCTTTTGTTTTTCAGCTGAAATTTTTCTATTTTCTTAAGGCTTTAGTGTTTACTTCATGGGAAACACATTTCTGAGTAGTTGTACGTGCTCAACTCAAATATCACATCAGATTTAAGATACGGTCAACAGAAAGTTCACATTCGTCACCATACAAGAATTCATGATTCTATTATAGCACAATTGTTTGTCCGTAAAGTAATCGCAGCAGAAATGGTTGAACCGTCTTGCTAAGAATAAGAAACTGTTCAACGTGTCAAAGTAGGAAACGGATATGTCTCAAGTAAAAGCTCGTGTTTATAGCGTTTTCTATTTTTTGCTTCTCTAGGTGGTATTTTCGGTTTTCCAAGAGCATACAGTTCGCTTCATACGATGCATGTTTTGAGGTAACTTTCTGTGCTGAATTTGAATATCGCTTCAGATTCAAGATATGTTCAACCTAAAAATAATAAGTTTCCTTGGAATTCTTATTATTTGTTTATTGGATACTACCGTATCATGATAAGTCAAATTCATCAGCATAATAATATTGTTCATCATCTCTCAGTTATTAGTTAAACTCAAATCACAGGTAACAAAAATCACGTTGTTAAAAGGCTGAGAAAGCTTAGGCCTACCCCGTCCAGTCCAGTGCAAAGATATGCAGATATGTTCCACCACTTCACTTAATCATCATCGAGAGTGCTATTATAGGGTTATTGCGAGATTCCGGAATACCTTCCGTCGAGCGAGCGCATCTCGAGAACAGTGGGAAAGCGATTTCTCGAATCCCTGTCCACTCCCGCCGGACCGCAAGAAATTGAGAAAGAAGCACAATTGATGAATTGATGAACAGTTTCAAAATTCCTGCCACACCGTTCAATTTCCCACGGCACTACCCACTAACTTTATGGAATCACTGTCCGGGAAGCTGCTTCGGTTTTCCAAGCAGCGCGAAAACCATTGGAAAGTGATTCCAACTTCGCTTTCCAGCTCGCGAGAATCCTCCTTATATTTAGTCTCGTTGGAGTCGAGAGTAGTCAGCACTCCATGCAAATATTTTTGATGGAGCGGCTCAAACCTAGAATACTAACATTAGGATCCCTCGACGATAGGCAGGTTAGCAAAACCTCCGTCTTCTCGGACCATTCGAAATTAAACCAGCACGAAGATGAGACGAATGGACACACCGAAAAATCGGCGTGCACCAAGAAGCCAAAGAAAAGATATTGCTGATGTAGCGAAAAAAAAGCGACATACTGCGGATCAAAGACGGAGAAGTAAGAGCTGACTAGGACGTACCGAGGTAGACAGCCCAACGTGGGTGAATCTGTTTCAGCTCGAAAACAATTTCCCTAACCAGCAACGCCAGATAGTCACCACGAAGCCCTAAATCGCCAATCTCTGTAACGAATGAATTCAGAACAATCTGTCCCCAAGACCAACCATGAGTTAAGACTACGAACGAAATGAAAATAATAGTTGAACTTCGTAAATATGAAAAAGATCATCAAGAGGGAAGTAATAAGAAACACCACATTCACTCCTGCCATCTAAGGGGTCCAAGACACCCAGGTCATCTAAGGGGTCCAAGACACTAGTTCCTTCAAGCTTGAAATAACTAAAGGCATCGAAGAATCGAAGAGGAAGTTGAGACGCAGCTTTCATACTACTTCTACAAAAAAAAATATCTCACAAATCTGGTAGGACACGAAAAGGCTGGACCTTGGATTATGGATAGGCCTATAGATATGCGACTGATCCCGCCAGTTGAGGCAGCCACCTTAAAGTTCCCCAAGAAAGAAGTCTGAAAAGACAACCTTAGGTTTCTGAACCTACTTGCTAGAGGCAACTGTCGGCTCAAAGCTATCACTAGAAGAGATGCCGCAGGGTAACATGGCCCGACGAGAACATCAACAACAGCGGACGGGGACATATATGTAGGCTGTATATTAGATATGTATACATGTATATATATTACTGATTACTAAGTTTATGGCATAACCATTAGTAATTGCTGCTACCCGTAAAACTTAGTATTGAGTTATATCCTTGGATAACTACGATTACTGGGTAATGCAGTCTTAGACCTGCTCAGGCTAAGCTTGACTCACCCCACACGTAGGGATGAGTAGCCAATAAACACAGCACGGTTTGTCTTAGGGTCGAAAATCGGCCTCCATGAAAACGAATGGATTATTCATATTGTAAATAAAATATACCCCAAGTTATACACGGTATCTGCAGACTCATGAGCCTAATCAGAAAAAGTGCGACGGTTATATGATGCCTTTGAAATTAAGTGACTTCAACCAAATACAAAATAATTAAATAAGTAGTAGGCTTTTAACAATATCTATACCACAGTTATTAAATCAACCATTCGACACATCCCTTTAGGTCTTTATTCGGTAAGGTCGAACAAAGGGATAACGTAATAGAAATATTCATTTCTTAACTAATGATGAATGTGAAACAGTTTCGGTTGGCCGTATATGCAATCTGATGGGATATTATGTTTTACAATTTTGTTTTCTATAATATGGTGTAAAAATCATTTCTGTTGCAATTTGTTTGCGGTCAATCCTTATATTGACTGTACTAGTATATTACGGGAAAGGGTTTGAAGAGGAAAGGTCTTCACTTCGTCCATTCTAATTACTCCCGATATGCAAGATTCCTCCGCTCTCCCCCCCCCCCCCTTACCCTAGCACACAATCAGGCACCCGATTTCTCTGGACAAGCTTCCTGCCTTAGTTTCAGCCGTAAGAACAAAAAAATCTCCACAACATCCCGTCTCAGCTTTCGCATTTGGTTAGTCATTTTGAGTGGGTGTAGTGTTTTAAACCATTTTTTGTTTTGTTTTAGTATGTTTGTTGGCGAGGTCGCTGAAGCGCGCTAGGGACGATTGCGATAATTTTTCCGTAAACCGTTTTTATTCGGTTTTGTTGCTCTCACGAAATTGAAAATGAGAGGAGCCTGGTGCATAATAAATAGGAAGAGAATGACGCCGGGAGCGGGAGATTGCTTTGTGACACACATTTTCCCCGGCATGATAACAGGAGAGAAAAATACTAACCATAGGCCGACATAATTTGTGTCCTGAGTTGTTCCATAGCCTAGTCTTAATTTCCTTCTCCAATATTTCAGCTTTTTTTCAGTTCCGGGGGTTATTTACTTGTTTATTCTTTAAGGCACATGCCATACTTATGATAGGAATTCATTATACTGCATTTGAAATTCCATACAATCTCGTTTCCGAGATTATACACTTCATAAGTAAATCCTACACTGTACAAAAAAAATCTTGCAGTATTGCTACTGGGATTAATCTTGTCTCTACTGAGATAAGATTATCTCTAATTCGGATTAATCTTATCCCAGTAGGGATAAGATTAATCCCAGTAGTAAATACTGCAATTAACTTTAATCGTTACTCGGATAAACTTTTTACAGTGTATCTCCTCCATTTGCATTACACTGATTATCACGCTTACTATGTGTGTTCCTTTGCGTGCCGTATGATGCGGCCGATGTTGTTTCCGAAGAGCGTCGTTTTTCCGAAGACTGGTTATGCACATTTTGCCAAGATTGTCATCTAAGGCACATGGAAATAGGCTGAAAATAGCCTAAGCTGTGTGTAATATTCTGTAAGCATTGCTTAGTTGTAAAGTGGTCAACTATCTCAACAAATCTGAGGAGAAACACTGTGTAGTGAGAGATGTCCTTTAAATACGGTACACATGCGCTATTGCGCTTGGTGTAAAAGCTTACTTGTTTTCTTTCTCAATGTACTGAAAGTAAAATCAGCCGAATCACTTGCCTTCCGGCCAAGTGCCATATACCGATCACTTTTCCGTTGGCATGTCGGTCATCCGGTGATCGCGAGTTAGGGTACTTCCAGATGTGCTAGGACGATGAAACTTGGCAGGGCAGGACTTGATATTTGGAAAGACCTAGTGTATCAGATGTCACACTTCAAG
Source organism: Branchinecta lynchi (assembly GCA_023053575.1). NCBI lineage: Eukaryota > Metazoa > Arthropoda > Branchiopoda > Anostraca > Branchinectidae > Branchinecta > Branchinecta lynchi. Next base: position 11,284,553 of record JAKZAP010000007.1, read on the forward strand.
TCGGGAACGGATCCGGTGGGGGGGGGACCGGAAATTGTGTTACAGGTTCAGAGTGGACGGGTCGGGATGAAACTTGGTGGGAAGAACAAGCACAAGCCCTAGATACATAGATAAGAAGACCGGACCGGATCCGGGCACTGTGGGGGGAGTTCGAGGGAGGGTTCCGAAATTACGGTGACCCCAAGCTAAGAGGCTTCCACGTGTACTAGGACGATGAAACTTTGCATGCATATCAGGAACTCGTCCATTTTAACTTAACTTTCCCGATTTGACCACCGTGGGGGAGTGGAGGGAGGGGGAATCCGGAATCTTGAGGCATGTCCAACTTGTGAACGGGTGATTGGATCTTTAGCCCGTTCACAAGCATGTCTAGCCAATCACGGATGCCTAGGCACGTGCCTAGCATCGCCATTCACACCCACGCCTAGGCACAGATTTTGGGCCAGGCAGTGACTTCCAGGGTCTAGAACTCGGTGCCTGGCTTGGGCACGTGCCTAGGCATCTGGCTTGGCTAGGCATGCTTGTGAACCCGATGAAAAATTTGTAGCCTGTGTAGTAGTATGGTAGTAGTGCGAAAACGTTGCATGTAATACTATGTAATAGCAAAGAATACTATCATTTAATGTGCCTCAGACTGGTTCAATCTTATGTAGTAGTATCCAGGAGCATCCTGTCTTGCCATAGTAGCATACAGTCTTGCTAATAGTAGCATATAGTAGTATGCAGTAACACGATAGCCTTCAAGTAGGAGCATGTAGTAGCATCGTTAGTACTGCATGAGACTTTTTCGCACTACTTCATAATACTATTTTGAGATAAATATTTCATCGGGATCGCGGCTTTAATGAAACTTGATATTTGGAAAAAACTCATGTCTCAAGTGTCCATTTTCAAGTGCGGACAGGATCGGATCAATGTGGGGGGAGTCGGGAGGGGGGCTGACAGTTTTTGACATGCTTAGAGTATAGCGATTGGAATGACACTTGTTAGAAATAACAAGCATAAGCCTTAGTTGGATACATCAGTAACAGAACCGGACTGGATTCGGGCACTCGGGGTGGATTTGAAGGGGGGGGGGGGCTGGAATTCCGGTGGTCACGATTTGAGGTACTTCCAGATGCGCTAGTACGATGAAGCTTGGCTTGAACATTATATACTTGACGAGATTGGCTTAGAAATTGCCACTTCTCATATTTGACCATCCTTTAAATACTCATTAACCGCAAAGTACAAAAAATACTTTTAAGCAAAATATACATTTTCATGATCCCATGAGCCCATGATCATTTTTACCTAAAGGGTTTTGTTTAGAAATGAATTTCTAGCACCCTTAAAGTGCGCGTCTTATCCGAAAAGTTAAAAAAAACTATACTTTTGACCAAACTATATATATGCATGTTCCTAAAGGGTCCAGGATTATTTTTGCCTCAAGGGTTTTGATTACACATGAATTTAAAGCGCCCTAAAAGTGCACATCATCAAAGCCAAGTCAAAAAATAAAATACTTTTGACAAAACAATAAATTCTCGTGATTTCCAAGGGTTTATGATCATTCTTTTCTCAAGGATTTTGATCACAAATGGTCACGACAAACCCACGGACTGGGAAATTCCTACTTTCATCCTCTTACCCAGCCTTGCAAGTGCCATATGAGCTTCTAGCTCTTGTTTGCTGAAAATCTGGCGGTTAACCCATAGCTTTTAATGAATATTAAGTTGAATTTCTCGGTAGAGTACTCATCTTTAGTAAGTTATGTGTGAACCACAATACTATTTTGGACAGAAATAGAAATAAGAAGCAAGGAAATCATAGGAGGCGAAAACAAAGTTGTTGCTATAAAAAAAAGTTGCAATGTGTCAACTCCGTAAAGACGTATAAGTATATGATGGCACAGCCATTGGCTATAGGTGGCTCGAAGCTTAACTTAAGCTTTCACTTATATCCTCAAACGAAACGTAAAATACATGACTCATCGTGGGTACCTTCATTTCATAGGTTTCTTGTCGTGCGTAATATATGGATTTTTACTGATATTCGTAAATTACTTACACAAGATTTGAAGAAAGTTTCACCTTACCGTTAGATGGCTTCAGATATGTTGTCGTATAGTAGGTTCTTTGGAGGATCGGAATTTGCTCACGGCTTTCTTTTTCTCCAGGGCGCGAGAGCTGGAAACCAGCGTTGAGCGACTTCAAGCGGAACTCGAATCCATGCGTCAACACTTGAACCACTCAGGAAATTATTTACAGCAAACGGGTACCATGCTTCCTCGTACATCACCCCCTCTGAATACGTCGCAGAAGCAGCCACCCATCACCCCTCCTAGAGTATTACAACCCAACCCCTTGATGACGTCACGATCTGGGTCCAACCTTCCCAGAGGTGGCTCCCCGAGTGTGGACGAGCTTCCGGTGCCGCCCCCCGCCGTTCTTGTGGGAAGCAGTAGACAAGGACAGCCCATAGCCACTGTAAACAGTATACCTGTTGTCCAGCCAAGTAAGTGGATAAAAGACCAGGACCTTTTGCTGGAATATTGCCGGTAATAGCATAGGTTATTTTCCAGGAGGCCAATACCAGTAAAATCACCGACTATTTATATTTCTAAATCAGCTGCTCCCCAGGACGCTGCATATCCATTATTCATTCCCTCCCCGTATGTTTACTCAAAATTTTCATTCACACTACAAAAGTTGTTAGTTCTTTCCCATACGTTGGACAAGAGTAATGACCGGCCCTACCCCTAGGCCTACCAATATACCGCCCTATCTCCCACAGTGGCAGACTGTCTGCCTTACAACTCCTACAAGTAATCAAATCCCTTATTTCCTCCCTTCAAAATACTCTGCTTTCTGCAAATGTATCGTGTTCTTCAAGACTGTGCTAACTGAGATTTGTTTTAAAACTGAGTTAAGTATACGATTGGATAGAACATAGCTTATTTGGTATTCTGTTAAATTGTGCTAAGTGTTAGATGACGACATGAGTACCATCTAACAGGTAGATTAGTTTTAGTATCTGAGTTCCTACTTACCGGCATACACAAAACTGGGCCAGAAAATTATGAAAATGTAGTTAGCACAGTTTTGAAGAACATGGTACAAATATCTTTGGTCTTTGCATAAAACCTCAGAGACTGAGAACCGTCCCTGGCCACCTGTCAAGATTTTATTTCCTGGCCCAACAGACGACTTTCCACCATCTTTCTCACATCACTCACCGGAAGCCCAGGCCCATCACCGTTATTTGGAACTCCTGGCAAACGACGATGGTCTAGTACCTACTTCACCTGGGATGCCCATGAATCTTTTTTCCTGTGTGCTTTCCTTGTCCGCTGCCTTGGCGACTCGAACTTGTGGCACCTGCAGCAGCTTCTCCCAAAATGAAGTCGTACTTACCGTCTATTGTTCTTTAAAGTGCTTATACCTAGGAGTTATTGAATTAGTCTTATTACTGACGCATGTTACTCTTTTAAAATACAGTCAGTGCAGCTGCTCTAACATTTCGTACCTACAAAATCTCGATTCTCAGCTGCGAAATGTATACCCGGAACCACAATTATTACTGATTCATGTTACTTTTATTTACCTTAAAATTTACCTTAAATTGCAGCTTGGAGCAAAATAAGGATTTCTCCTGTAGATTTGCTCCGTAGTTGACTCCGGTTGGCAGGTCCGTGTAACGATTTGACTTGTGGTTAGCTTCAAACATTGACAATTGCATCAACAGCATCCCAGTTCAACTTCCACTCGATGTCAGCCCACTCCTCATCAACGGATTTTTTGAACGATTCAACTGTTTGGCAGTTAACTGTTTTTTCGGAGAGGGCATTCCAAAGGGGTATGGCTCTGGTAGAGAAGAACTGATGGCGTATTCTAGTTGAAGCGTGGGGTTTTTGGATCCTTCTACTATGTCCTCGGGTTTTAGTGGCTGGATTTGGTGAGAAGACATTGGAAGACTGGCTAGATTGGAGGATCTTGTAGGCCTGGATGACATCTCCTCTTTTTCGTCTGTATGTTAAAGTTGGGAGCTTCAACCTCTGCAATCGCACGTCATATGGGAGATCTTTCAAGCCATGGACCATTTTTGAGGCTCGCTTTTGCACACGCTCAAGAAGGAATTTATCCTTTTTGAAAGCAGGACTAGCCAGAACCATGCCGAACTCAACCCTCGGCCTGACCATAGATTTGTACAGCTTGGATATAACAAAGGGGCTACGGCTTGTGAATGTCCGGCGGATAGTTCCCAGGGCCTGGTTTGCACGAGACGCGGAGTGCTTTGCATGCAGATCGAATTTCATTTTGTTGTCGATGATGACACCAAGGTCCCTCTCATGTGTGACCGACTCCAGGTTTCGTCTAAGACCATGTTTATCGACCATTGAATATTCGTTTTCTGGATTCTTACTGCCAATGTGTAGCACTTTGCATTTTTCAATGTTAAATTCAAGCAGCCAGGCGTGCGCCCAATCGGAAAGGCGATCTAGATCATTCTGCATGGATGAGATCCTGGTAGCGTTTTCGACTGGGCCAATAAGCTTAGAATCGTCAGCATACAGGTTTATGTTGTTTTCAACCACCTTAGGGGCATCATTGAAATAGAGGTTGAAGAGGGTAGGTCCCAATTTGGTGCCTTGCGGTACTCCACTTGTAACTGGTTGGAGGCTTGAGAACACAGTGGTTTCAGTATCAACGGCTATTTTGACTCTCTGTGTTCTATTGGTTAAAAATGCTTGTATCCAATTATAAAAATATATTCACTGCAGCTGCTCTAACTTTTCGTACTTGATAGATCCCCAGTTCTCGGCTGCGAAATGTATAGCCGGGACGATTTTTGTCTGGAAAACCTGTTTGTGTAACTTAATTTCTAATGGCTTTTTCTAATGGCTTAATAATAATGGCTTGCCATTGGCTGCGCTTTCTTCCACTTGGCTTCCGAAAGAACCATTATTATATCAGAGACTGGTGCACTATTTCTGGGACTGGACATGACCAACCTCCGGTACGGGAGTTTTGGAAGCTTTCAGGCAGGAGAATAATTCGTCTCTAACTGACTAAGTGGATGTTAAAGAGACTGTGACGTGTCGTTTCTGGGACCGAGGGTAGAGCAGAGATGGGCGAATCCGATGTCCGGATTCGAATCTTTTGCGTGCCAGGCTGGATTCGGACTCAGATTCCAAACCCTGAATCGTACGGATCCGCTCAAGTTTCTTATCTTTTCCCAATCTTTACGCACTGTTCTTAAGGTACTGTGCTTAAAGAGCCCCATATTGTTTCCCTATAAATAATGTACCCTACTTTATTTCCTTAATAGCTTGTATTCTACATGCTAGCATTGGGTTGTCATTCATGCATATAACATATGAGACAATTACATAAATAGACATTTCGTCTATACGTACAACTTACGAATATCATTTAACATGACTGGAATTGAAATGTTGGGTGAAATAGGGAACGAAAGTCGATCAGTCGAGTTTATGCTTGGTCTTACTAGTCTCTGGGAAGCAGCGGCCCTCTGTCTGTGTCACGTATTGGGCCTGCTAGTTGCTAGGATCTCAAAATCAGGTAAAATGGCACGATGCGCATGTGATGCCAGACATTCGCTCCCAAACACCATTGTCAGCTGATGACGTCTTTCAGCAAGGGTTGGCAGGTCAATCTTGACCAGGCCATCGTTGTGAGAAAGACAACCCGGGCCGAGCATAATCTTAACAGCCCTTTCCTGGATAGCTTCGAGTCATTCAGTCTGTGCATTTGTGAGTCCAGGGTTTCAAGCCGGGCAAGCTAATCCAGGCAAGGTCGAATGTACGTGCAGTAAATACTACGTAAATCTCGCGACTGGATAGCAAAGCGTCTCAGAACCACACACGACTTGAGGATTCCTGGTCGCCGAGAGGAAACCTATACTATAACAACCACACATGAAAACCTGGAAATATGGTTTACACCGTCCAGTTAACCGTCACATTTACCCAAGGCATCAGTGTTTTTTTTGTCACCTATGATTTTTAAGCTATAACCTGTGTACATGATTTGAATTTTTGTTAAAGTCGGATTCTAAAATGGTGGATTCGGAGTAGGATTAGTAGTTAACGCTGGATTCGGATTCGAATGCTTTCACGATCGGATTCGCCCATCCCTGGGGTAGAGGAGTCTTAGAAGCTTTTAGGCACGAGCATAATGTGTCACTAAATTCACCAACTTGACCGCTTTCGCGGAATATCGTCAGGAGAAAATCGTCTTAAAATATCATTCTTTCCAAAAGTTGGTCTATCCACCCACAGTTTAGCATCCGAATTTTTATACCAGAGACCTCCGGAGGGGGGGGGGGGGGGGGGGGATCTTTTAGAGAATATAAGAGAATTCAAACGAAAAGTAGCTTTTGCAGCGAAGACGTTTAATTTGACTTTTTCAAAATAATTTGCTCGCTAGCCTAAATGTGTGAAAAAAATACTTCTCATAAACCGTCGAAAGTTTTTAATAAATAAAGTTCCAAATAGGTTTACTCTGATTTCGGCTGACATGGCAAGACTGTGTCTATCATACCTTAGTTACCTTCCTCCTGTTCAATCCAAAAATTGTGACATGGACGATCGCAAGGTTTCAGATTGATGTGACGGATAGTGATTTGAGCCTGCCTCTTCTGCTTTTCAGCTTACCAGGTTAGTCCCCAAATGAGAAAGGTGGTCAGGGTCTTGGTCAATCACTCTGCGCTACCATTTTGGTCCCTGAGTATCAACAAACTAGTCACGATTCAACGTCCCTCCCCCCCTAGTCCCCTAGACCCACACAGAACACCGAGTCCCTCGCGAAATATTAAATATTTCTTCCTCATCGTAAGGTTGCCATGAAAGGGAGTGCTGCTCGGACTAAATGCAATACAAGCCTCGTCAGGCTACAGATTAATTCCGTAGACAAACGCTTTGAATTAAAAACATCAGAGCCAGGCCCTAGATTAGCACAGCAGTAACCAGAGCTTGGGGATAAAGACCGAATGATCAAAGTCGTGATGCTGGGAAATTAATGGTAGTGATGAAAACCGAGAAGATGTAGAAAGAAATTGATGATAGAGGTAGGAAATAAACTAGGACGATCATTACAGAACTAAGTGCCGTGGTATGGAACACATGTCCCAGATGTTCGGTTTCACGTCCAGGCTGTATCCGACAACTGTGGGGGAAGTTGGAAGTGGAGGGTTGGGAGTAAGAGCGCTTCCAGATGGCCTAGGAGGATGAGACTTGTCAGGCTTATTAGAGACCTGACCAGTTTGACTTGGCGTCCTTGGCGAGTGTCACTTCCCGTACCCAATCATCCAGGAGGAATGAAGGGAGAGGGAAGCAGAATAGACGTAGCCCAGCTGCGGACTAACAGGCATTCCATGCTGTGTTGTGCTTATCAGATTTTTAGCACCATGTTTTACTTTGTTGACGCCCATGTCCTATATTTTGTATTATCTTGTTATTATCATTTATTTTTTCAGCCACTGGCATCGCAAGACCCGTCAGTCCGAACATCATAGGAGGAACTGGAACCATCCGGCCAATGCCTTTGGTAAACATCGGGGGCGGAGATCACCATAGAAACTTGCCGACCTCAAAGTATTTTAATTCGACTGAGTCAACTCAAGCTCTTTTAGCCGGGATAGAGCAGACTTTAGCTCAGGTCAGTTTTTTTTATTGATCGGGCGAGACAGCAATTCAAGAGTCTCGAGATGCGAGAGATTTGTCATGAAGGATTCATGGGCAACAGCCTAGGCTGTTCCGGCCGCTCTCGGAAGAGGGAATAGCATTGTCCGAAGGTCCTTTCATCGAAGACAGAATGTTCCTGGATTCATTGGACTGTACGAATCTGATCATTTTAAATGCGGGGGCTTTCAAGCTGTGCCGTAGGAAGACGGCGGGGTGGCGTAGCAACTGCAGCGGCTCAATAACAGCTGTTACACTATCAAAAACTGGAAAACACTAAACGCATGGATGCGCATCCTGAAAAATACGTCTTTCTTTGCTTTGTTCTTGTAGTGAGAACTGGTCGCAAAAATCGAAAGAATGTATGCTTGCGCCTTCTTATACACGAAAGTATTAAAACAAAAATTAATTAAATGTAGAGATAGAGGAAAGTTTAGGCGAATTTTTTTTTTTTTTTTTTTTTTTTATAAACATAAGATGTTATGACCGTTGGCCTCACCGAGGGAAGTGGAAGCGTAGTCACCTCGCCAAATCATATTGGACAGGAAGAACCGAAAAGATGCTACGCGGCAAATAAAAAAAATAAAAAAAAAGGCTTTGTCAAAATAGGATATTTCTTTGGAATTTTCGTTTTGTAAGCAAAAGCACTGGTACTAAAATAATCATGGGCCCTTGGGTCATGAAAGTGTATCTTTTTCTTGATTTTTTATTTTTTTTTGCATTTAGCGGGTAAGATGCGCACTTAAGATGCGTCACAACTGAAAATGTGAGCAAAATACTTTTTGCACAAATGATCATGGGCCCTTGGGGATCTTAAAGATGTATCATTTCTCACAACAAAATTTTCCACTTTGCGGTAAGATTGGCCCTTTAAGTATGTCGGAAAGTAATTTGAGCAAAAACTTTGAGGAATTTATGTGTTGGTCAAAAATATTTGTTTCACTTTTGCAGTTTAGATACGTACTTTAAGGGGGGCTGAAAACTCATTTGTAAGCATATACGTACTTTAGGTACAGGTGTTCATGGGCCCTTGGGAATTATGAAAGTATATCGTTAGATGAGAAACAAGTCGTCGTGTCAGTTATCAAGTTTCCTTTGGGTCCGACCAACCGTTCAAAAATTATGCGTGACACGAAATTTTGGTAGTCTGGATTCCGATTCCCTCACCCCCCCCCCCCCCCCCCACCAGAATCATCGGATCTGTTCCGGGCATGAAGTAGGACATCCGCGAACCGAGCTCTTCCCAACTGTCAAGTTTCATTTGTGTCCGATGCCCGTACAAAACTTGTGCTTTCCTCGAGACCCTGGATTCCCCCCCCCCCCATGGTCGGATTGGGGAAGTGACTATTCTCAAGTCAATCTGGTCGGGTCCCTGATACACCTGCCAAGTTTCATCGTTCTAGCACATCTGGAAGTAGCTTAACCCGTGATAACTGGAATTCTGGGACCTATCCTCCAACCCCCCCCCCCCCCCCACAGTGCCCAGATCCGATCCGGTTATGCCAAATATGTATTTAGGATCTGTGCTTGCTCTTCCCACCAATTTCGTCCCGATCACTTCAATCTAAGCGTGTCATGATATTTCCCCCGCCCTCCTCCAACTTCCCCCACAGTTGTCGGATCCGGTCGGGATCGGATATGGGACATGTGTGATTCAGATCTGGTCACCCGTTCGAAAGTTACGCGTGCCTCAATATTCCGGATTCTGCCTCCCCCCCCACTCCCCCCACGATGGTCGAGTCGGGGAAGTGACTGTTTATTTCCAAGTCAGTTTGGTCGGGTCCATGATATGCCTGCCAAGTTTTGTATTCCTAGCACATCTGGAAGTACCCTAACTGGCGATCACCGGACCGATCGACAGACAGACCGAACGACCGACGGAAAACGGATCGGTATATGGCACTTGGCGAAAGACAATTGCCATAATGAGTGATGTATTCTTTTATGTTGGATGTGGGTTGTATGGCTGATGAAGCAAACTAAATTCCTTACTATGATGGTTTCTGTACCCTTTCAGTGTCGCTTGTATATCATTTTCCCTTCGTACCGCGTATGATGTAAACTTCTCTTAGTATTTAGTAACAACCGATTCAGGTGGGGCTATATAAAATTTGGTCAAATTGGCGAGTCGGTTTTGTACAATCCTTCGAAAATACAGATTTGCCGGATTTACTACTATCCCATAAAGAATGCCGATCCCTGGACGAGACCCTGACAAAGCCGTCACAGTTATATAGCTGGCAATGGTTCCTTCGGATATACTGAATGAGGGATAATATGCTCAGCTTTAGAGCTAACATTACAAGAAACATCAATTCTTTCAGGTATCTCCCGACCGGTCGACTGCCCGACCATTCCCGCAGGCCACTCCTTCAACTCAGTCAGCTCCTGCTACATCGCGCGTGGCAGTTCAGGCTTCTCCTGGGTCGAAGGTGTATACAACTAGTCAGGGTGGGAAAGTGACTTTCCACGTAACGACGAGCGTAGCAACGCCAAGCCTAGCAACCATTAATGCTAATCATTCTACTGCCGTAGCTGGGAAGAAACCGATACCGATCGGCAGAGGTGAGTGGGGTTACTGTGGGAGAGTTAAAGTTCTTTGTCAGATGATAGGAGGTAAGTCAGTCATGTCACCAATTGTTGAATGGTCCTGGCGGATGTGCTTGTGGATTTCAGGCCTTGGGCTCGACTGCAAAGCCTTGCTAAGATATTTGGTTTATCCGTGGAATTAGAGGCATGGCTCCATGAGACTCGCAGAAAAAGCCTTTGTAAAACTGATACCTGGTGAAATCCTGAGAAAAATAGCTCCCAACCACGCACTAAAGGTGGCCGTCTCGGCCCACAAGCTGAAACTGGCGTAAACGCCGTTACGTCACTTTTTTGCGGTATTTTCAAATGCCTGAATTTACAAATAAATCTCAATTAATTTGACATCAGCCTTAGGCTCCTTGCCATTCAGAAGGATCTTCATTTTTTTTCACTTGCTTAACAAATAGCTCATTTTGTTATTTGGACTTCAGTTGAGACGCAAATTTCGAATTTCTCGCCAAATTTTTAAGCGACAATTTCGAAATTCAACTCGCAAGTTGTTTGTCAGATTCGGCGGCAGTGCTACTGTGCTAACCAAACAAGATCAAAGGTTTCGGTGGGATCCCAAAAATGTAATACTTCATCCAGACAATTTCCAGACTCCTTAAACAATTTACTACTGAGATTTAGAAACAGAATAAAACCATTGGCTAATCATCTGAAAAAACCAAGCTCAGATATGCATTCACCACGTGTGTATTTACCCCTAGGTTATACGTCACGTCTACCTTGACGAAATCGATGAAAACTTCCTGCCTTACTTCTGCCAAAGGTCGAAACTACTTGTCCGGCAAAAACTAAAGCTCACAAATGAATTCAGCATAGCTCCTTACCCCTATAATCAACTTCAGATACAAAATTTAATAAATTTTCAGGTTTTGGCCAGATTACGGTCGAACTATTTGGCCGACGAGAAAATAATTTTTCATAGACGGATTCAGCATGCCTCCTTACAACTACGAGCCTCTAATAAACTTCAAATAAAACATTTACTTATTAAAAAATTTCTGGTTTCAGTCGGATTCCGGGCGAACAATGTGTCAGGGTAGAAAATGATTTTCAAATATGGATTCAGCATGTCTTCTTACCCCTAAATCGAATATCGAATCGACTTCAAATACAAAATTTATTTTTAACAAATTTTCCGGTTTCGGCCGGATTCTGGGCGAACTACTTGTCGGACGTGAAAATGATTGTCATATTCTTGTTCAGCATGTCTTCTTGCTCCTCTCCAGTTTCATTAGCTGTTTTTGTTCACACCTTAATTTGAACCCTCCCCCCAACCAAATGTAGGGCTACGGGGTCCATCTAGGAACTCGACCTGTCCCTTGATCTAAAAAATCGTCACACCAAGTTCCCTTCGAGAGTTATCATGCTCACAGGCGGACGGACAGACGGACAACTTTTAGAATTCATAGGTATCCCTCCACTTACGTTGTGGGATCCCAAAAAAACGCCTTAGTCTCGCATTTGGCATGAATGTTACTCCTATAGATAGATAGATAGATCAGTGGACTTCAAAACCCCAAGGGCCATATACACAAAAATATAAAAATGAATTTAACTTAAACAGTCAAACTCCTTCTTAATTCTAAACATTTTCTATCTATACACGCCCCCTCGAGTAATAACGGTAGGGTTGATATCACTCAGAATTTCGGGAAGTGACAAAAATACACCATCTAGATAAATATTTCTTAAATCAGAGAGCTTCGGGCATCTACTGAGAAAATGGTCCACATTTTCTTCCTCCTCCTCACAAAGTGGGCAAGCATACCTCCCATCAGGAACCACACTACCTCTCTCAAAAACCTTGGCTGCTCTGAATCGGAAGGCAGTTTGCCCTTAGTTAAATCCAACGACTTAAAACTTTAACAGGTAGATTAAATTTAAACTACACTTCCTCTCCAAAACACGCTTCACCCACTTGATCAATTAAAGTTCTAAATCTTTTGGCCCTTAACTCTACTTTGCTCAGCTTTAAAATAGACTTCCTACTTTGGAGTCCCGGCTATTAGAGAAACCCGCTTTGATTGTTCGATTCTACTGCATTTGAAGCTATGACTGCTCCGTTCGACTTAACCGTCGGCTGAGTCTGGTTCTGGTTCGTTGTTCCTTTCCACCATTTTGTCTGTGAGGCTGAAAACATCGTTTCTAATTAAGCATTCTCCAAGAAAGGCACGAGAGGTTTTTTTAATCGTAACATTTCGATGTAATTTTATCGGTTTCCTGGGTTAGTATTTAATTTCGAAAGGCTTTCGCTGTAAATTGGATTTTGTAACCGATTCAGGCCAGTAAAAGAAAATCATGAAGATGTTGATATTTGGGAGGCACAAAGGTCGTAAGGGAGTGAACTCTATATAGTTTCCGATAGGAGCGATTTCCGATTCGCTCTGTGAATTTCGCCTCGAAGCAGTTTTTGCGCCGGTGAAAGCAAATTTTTCGCTTTAAGCCTTTTGATCTGGAATTCAAATTTTGCAGCCCACAAAGAAATTCGTAGTCCCACTCGGAAAATCGAATATAATAAAAGCATTGAACTTCAAATATTTACAATGAATTTTCGCATGTGTAAACCGAGCTTAATCCTCGTGTTCTCACTAAGCAGTCACTAAGTTCTTTTGGACACTTCCGCAATAGTTTTAGAGTATACACTGTGTAGAGAGCTTGTTCTCAGTTATGCTACACTACTGTAAAAAAGTTTCTATATAAAGTGCTTGTGCTCCTTTGAACACTTCTCTAAATTTGTTTAAATCACAGCTTGGAGTGAAATAAGGACTTTTAAGAATCACCCCTTGTGATGACTGTTGTGTCTGTGGTTGGTTACAGTCTAGCGGAAGATTCTGGGGCATCCCAGTCAAATCTCCATGGTTTGTCTCTCTACTCAGCATCCAAACGACGTTTTAATGTTTCTCTCGATTCAGCAGCAACAGTGTCTTCCTTGAGGTTGCTCCAGCGGTCTAGCCTTCTAGGTTTCTTGTGACATACAGAAGGAGCTGAATTCTCCTTTAGTATTTTTTTTTTTATTTGTACTTGAAGATTCTCGTTCTTCTGATGTGATACTGTGCCGTTCATAAAAGTAGCTAAAAACTGCTGTAGTTCTTTGTGTGCTGTAGCATGGTTGAAATAATTTACAAAAGAAACAGCGACAGATTACAATATATTCAAAAGACTGACAGTTTTTCCTGATTGCGTTAAGTAGTTCGGTTTTCGCGCCGAAAAAAGTTAGAGGACGTCCGGAGGAACGTACCTCTTCTATCGTGTATGGCGAAAGTCCTCGCTGCTGCAAACTGTGAGTGATTTTTTTATTTTATTTTTTCTTAGCCTACATTGTACATTTCCATGACCCATGGGCATTTTTGATGCATTGAATGAGTACGTATTTTTCGTACCACAAACGAACATGTAGGGATACTCAGTTCGTCCTTTCTTATCTAAACAGTCGTTTTAGTAATGTTTTTTTTTTTTTTCTGAGCGAACCACATCCTTCTCCCTGTTGAACTTGCCAAATCGCCTGTCTGCCTCTGAAGCCTCGACTTCTTGCGTGGACATCAGCTGAATTTTTTGGAAGGTTTGACCACAATATTGTCCGAAATAAACCCGCTTTCACGTTGACGCGTCGTTGCGATGCGTTGTGTATGCGTTTATCTTGAGTTGCGTAGCGTATCTTTCACACCTGCGCGAGAGGCTTTTATGCTGGATGCATATTTAAGTTTTACTTTCTCGGTTTCTTCTGCTGAACTTTCGTTTCTTTCATTGAAAGGTTTTTCTTCATCATTATAGTAAGTTTTTCTCGAGTTTTCTTCCAAAAACTTCAGCTTTTCAGTGAAACTGATGCGCTGCGTTTTATTTGTCTTCGTAAGCTCTGCGTTGCGTCGCCGTAAGCGCGATGCAGAGGTTGCGTAGGTCAGTGTGAAATAACGCGTTAACGTGAAAGCGGCTGAATGCTTCCGTATTTGCAGGCGTTCCTCCTCCAGTCCCGCCCAACAAGCCTTCTATACCCCCGAAGAAAGACTCGCGGACACTCATGAGTCCCTCAAAAGGCGACTCGGCCCCGCTACACGTCCGTCCCGGCCAGCCGCAGACGCTGGAACCGGGGCAGCCAATCAGCGTAGCCGTTTCACCTCAGACGAAAGGTGGCGCGCAGAATGTTAAACTCGGCATCACAATCGGCAAAGATAAGATCCAAGTCAGTTCTGGTCAGCCACAGCAGGTGAGCGTCGCTTCGGACCCAAGCCCCGACCTCGAGTCGCTTAGTAAAGAGCTGGAAGATTTTCAGCAGTTACTGTTTAGCATGGCTGCCACAGGTACTTTGTTTGTGCTGCTGCACTATTTGTCAAGCTTTTTGTGTTGGTTTGCTATGTCATTTGGGGTCGAATATTTCCACCTGGGTAGCTGGTCCCCAGTGCGGTATAGCACTAACGCCTGTTTTAACATCCAATAGCTGCGCTAGAAGTAACTACTAATTCAATTAAATTTTCGGAGGGTGGGATGCAGTACATTGAAGGGCGTGCTAGGACATGCATGTTAGGGTCCCTTCAGTCTGATAGCCAAGAACTTATTGTACGCCTTCGTAATCTCTAATATTTTCTTCCCTTCTGTTGTTGCCTTACGTTTCGTTTCTTCAAGCTGAACCAATTTCAGCCCTGGATTTACGGAGAATGTTTACGTTACATAAAACTATGTAAGCTTTTCACGTGGACATAACTGATGTAAGGGTTCCCGTGTGAATAAGGGATATACAAGTCTGAAGTGACCTTTAGAACGCTTCAGATTTGGACCAGATCCTTCAAGAAAAATCCCAGACTTGTAGAGCTGTCGATCGTGTATACAGGTTTTCCAACTGTTGCATATTTGTTTCAGCCGTGCCAACTCCCTTTGTGTACACGCTTCGCGATCGAAACGGAAATACAACGGTTTGTCTCGGTTTTGCGAAAAGCTAATAAGTTCGGAAAAACTCACTTAATAAGAAACTGTTTTAAAACTAACTTCCCGACCTTTCGTTTGCGTAATCTGCACTTGCATATTCTTACCCTAGGGCGGAAGGAGAGGAATGAAATGAAATTGTAATTTTCGGCAGAACTGGGCCATAAAAAGATATTATAAAATAGAAAAACTCCGCTTTCTACTCGTTTTACGAAAATCTAATTGTTTGGGCGAACTCGCTTAACATGGAATAGTTCTAAAATAAACTCCCCAAGTTTTAATTTCTGCAATCCCCTCTTGCATATTCTTACCCTAGGGCGGAAGGAGAGGAATGAAATGAAATTGTAATTTTCGGCAGAACTGGGCCATAAAAAGATATTATAAAATAGAAAAACTCCGCTTTCTACTCGTTTTACGAAAATCTAATTGTTTGGGAGAACTCGCTTAACATGGAATAGTTCTAAAATAAACTCCCCAAGTTTTAATTTCTGCAATCCCCTCTTGCATATTCTTACCTTAGGGCGGGAGGAGAGGAAACGAAATTCGAACTTTAGCGCCATTACATAGCAATTAAGTAAGTAATTTTATTGATACGAAATTCACATGGAGTTAGGACGGATTATAAAACAAAAGGAAAACGAGAAGGTCTCAAGCAGGATGCAAAGGGAGGTTAAAACCAGTCGTACTTCATAATAAACTTCTCTAAATTTTATCCTCCTTTCCTAATTACTGATTTGAATATTCAGCATTTTCCACCGAAAGTTTCCTCTTACATTTTCTTTGTCCTGTTGTTATCCTTGCTCAGTCCTTTGTATAAGAACATTATCAGTTTCCCGGCGCCTAGGCGAGGCTTTGTGCCCTTCATTATTGCTAATCCTTATAATTCCTTTTTGGGATTGACTGTTGCCCGGTAACCGCCAAAGGCTTATCCTGCAGAGAAAATATGACGGGAATGCCCACACATGACTTCCAAATAAGGTCGGTGAAAGACAGCAGAAAATACGGTTTGCCGTTTCCGCAGTTTAGTGAAAAGTTTCTTGTCAAATGAATCCGGGCAGTGGCGTACATGTTGAGCGTGTTCCACCCTTCTACAAATAGTAACTATTAGTTACTATTTCCGTTCCAACCTCACCAAAAGTTACTACGCTGACCGTTCCAACCTTCTCGAAAGAGTAACTATTTGCTTACCACGCTCGGGAGCGTAGTAAGCGTTGTAACTACGGATCTCTATATATTGATTGGTCGGATTCGCCAGTGGAATGATATTCTGCTGGAAAACAGAAAATTCGTTCCAGCCTTGACGGCAAAAAGCCAGAATTCGTGACGTCATGCGTAGTAACTACGGTAAGTAGGATGGAACACGCCAGAAAATGGTTCGCTCCTCCCTAGCTAGATTCTGTAGTAATATGGAAAAAGATCGTTGTGTCAGGCTTCGTTTGGGCGGGCAGAGTCTTACTGACATCGGCGAATGGCGAGGACCAGGAAAGCCGAGCGACAGAACTATGAAAACTAAATGCCGACCGAGAAAATGTCGTCCCTAAAGTCATTACCTTGAATTAAACCCTAGATTCTTCGGTGCTATCAAGATCACAAACTTGGGACCCGTTGGGATCCCGTTCTGGAATGATTGTCTCTGCGGGCAAGGTGCTGTTCCAGCCTCTGACCCTTTTCGTTTCGCTGAAAGCGTTTAAAGAATATCGTTCCGTGGGCATGCGTGAGTCCTCACCAGAGGGTGGGCCGGTATTTCTTAGGGAAGGGGGAGGACTTACCTCGAACTCCTGGTCCTCCTTTTTATGGCTGGATTTCTATGGCCATGATCATTCTTATCTCAAGGGTTTGGCTTACAGATGATCGGAACAAACTCACGAAAAGGACAGTTCTGTATTTCATCTTCTGAACCACCTTTGCAAGTGTCATATGAGCTTCTAGCTCTTGTTTCATAACCGGAGTTAAGACCGGCTATAGTGAACAAAATCTTCCAGTAGAGCTTGTCACACAGGTGTCCTAGGTGACAAGCCTTCGGATATTTTCCCCTACTTGGAAGCCGCTGTTGCGAAGCAGCACACCTTCATTGAAGCAATATTGGTATCTTTTCCTCCTTGCCGCTTCTAGTAAAATGATTACCTTTCCTTCATCGGAGAAAGAGAGATCCTGTGTGGGAAGCTCCCTTGCGACCAACAGGAGAATAATGCCTGTCAGGAAAAAGCTGGAGGTGCTGCCTTCTAATTGACCATGGGAAATGCCACCTGTTCGATACAATTCGGATTCTTCTTGCAAAAATAAGATGTTGCGTCGAAGAGGATGTACGAGAAGAGATATCTGTCAACTGCCAGTGATAAAGGGTTCGACGTGGGCGTATGATAACGTGGGAAACTACGGTAGGCTTTCGCCTCGAATGGTTAGTTTTACCGGAGAAACAGGCATTTAGGATTGAACTCGTTTAGATTACGGTAAAATGTCTTAATTTATCCACAACATCTTCATAGAATCTTTGGGAATAAAATGTGGTGAATAGCATAATCTGCTGTTAATAACCCGTTAAAACCATACGGGGATTCTAGAAATCAGCTCAACTATTGTCCGCTTTCGTAGCAACTCCCTCGGACAAACCTGGCAAAAAGGACCTCAGTCCGACTAAGTGCGACCTTTTCATCGATCAAACGAGTGAGATCTTGCGTGAAATGTAGATTGAGAGACTGGTTTCATGGAAAAGGCATGATTGGGGAAGGATACTGGGGCCTCGAAAACTAGCAGCGGAAAGGCATAACTGCTTTGCTTTGTTGATGGTTCTGATGCGCTTAAGTTCGTCTTCCATGGTTGGGTCGCGCCAGTGCTGGATTAACCAATAAGCAGAGTAGGAACCTGCCTGTGGGATCTGCTCCTTTTATGGACCCCGTGACACCAGATCAAGTGATATTGATTTGGTGTTACAAAACAAGAGCTACGAGCTCATATGCCACTTGTTCCGAGTGGACGGTACAAGAAAGTAGATGAAAATGTCACAGAATCCCTCCTTTATCACCACCCCCCCCTCCCCCCCAGGATCGGATATAGAAACAAGGTTCTAATTTCACGCGAGCCTGAGCAATTCCGGCATCGCCTTGGATATTCTAGGGCAAATGTTTCACCATACTAGTTTGATTCCTAGGAGTGCCGTACTATTGCCGGTACGCCTCGCCCTCAAACTTCCGTACCAGGGCCGAATCTGGTTCAGCCACATATACAGATTATCTAAGGCATCTTCTCGTACCGGCTATCAATTTTCACTCAGGTCAAAGCTTTTTTCGGGAAACTCCAGTACCACCTCCCCCACCGTGTTCAGATCCGGTCCGGACCCTAAAACATGTCATCTAGGACACATGATCTCTATTCGTTCTAAGTTTTATTCAAATCACCCCGTCCCTTTGACCGCTACGCGAGCTACAAAATTTCCGCCCCCACCCACCTTCCAACTTTTCCCACTGTAGTCTAATACGACTAGGACACATAAACTTCGTGTCACTGACACCTTCCCTTCTTGTCCTCCATGCCTGACTCGAACCGGAACATATCTGCAAATTTCCGGTTTCCGCCTCCTCCTATACCGTTGCCGGATCCGGTCCGGACGCCAAATAACAAACTAGGCAGCATAAACTCGTTACTGTCCAACTTGCATCCCAGTTGGCCCGTTCGTTTGGTTTTTGACCATATCACAAGGTTTACGGTCCCCCCCCCCCCTCCAGCTACCCCAGACAACGCCGCATGTGGCTCGGAAACATGTTTTGCATATCTAGCTCATTAGTTCTTATCACCCATAAAGTTTCACTCGAATCGGAGCACCCGTTAGCAAATTACGCAAGTCAGTAATCTCCGGATTCCCCTTCAGTTAACCCCCCCAAAATGGCCGGACCAGCAAATTTCCTAGGGCATTGTGTCAGGTCTATAAGTCTATTTAGTCGGGTCGCTAATATGCCTGCCTGGTTTCATCGTTCTTAGCACATCTAGAAGTACCCTATCTTGCGAACACCGGAATTCCCGTAAACCCCCTCCGACTCCCTCTAAAAAGCCCTGATATGGTGTGGTTTTGTCAACAATCTATTTATGGCTTATGCTTGTTCTTCCCACCAAATTGCATCCCGATCCCTCGGTGCTTGGCGTTTCGCGAATATTCTGGTGTCCCCCTTCACCCCCCCCCCCCCCACAAGTATCGGATCTGGTCCGGGCTTGACATGTAACACTCTTTCAACTTTTCTTTCCATCTCTTTCCAAGTTTCATGCAAATCCAATCACCCGACAGTTATGACTGCCACCATCCCTCTACTCCCCCCACAATGATCGGATCATGCAAACGGCTGTTGTCAAGTCAGCTTATTCAAGTCCCTGATATACCACCCAGTTGCATCGTCCTAGTGCATCAGGAAGCAGCGAACTCACGGAAAATCACCGGATCCGGTCCGGATTTTGTGTGGGTCATCTGAGACACGAGGTCTTTCCAACTACCAAGTTTCATTCAGATCCGATCACCCGTTCAAGATTTATAGTACCTCAAGATTCCGGATTCCTCTTCCCTCCCTTCCCCTCATTATGATTGGATCATGCAAACGACTATTGTCAAGTCAGCTTATTCAAGTCTTGATATGCCCATGATTTCCGGATGCATCGTCCGGATGCATCGTCCTACTACATCAGGAAGTAACGAACTCACGCATAATCAGAAATTCGCCCCCCCCCCCACGAACTCCCTCCATAGTGCGCGAATCCGGTCCGGTTATGTCAATGGTATATCTAGGACATGTGCTGGCTCTTCCCACCAAGTTTCATCCTTATCCCTCCACTCTAAGCGTTTCCTAAGATTTCCGGTTCCCCTCTCCAACTCCCACCGAAGTCACCGGATCCGGCCCGCATTTTATGTGGATCGTCTGAGACACGAGCTCTTTCCAAATGCCAAGTTTCATTAAGATCCAATCACTCTTTCAAGAGTTATAAATACCTCAAGGTTCCGGAATACCCACCCTCCACTCCCCCCACGATGCTCGGTTCGTGAAAGTGACTATTTCCAACTAATCATTTGGGGTCACTGATATGCCTGCCAAGGTTCACCCTCCTAGCTTATGTGGAAGTGCCCGAACTAGTAAAAACCCGGACCGACAGACTGACGGACGGACAGAAATTGCGATCGCTATATGGTACTGTGCAAGGACAAGTGCCATAAAAACTGGATCTTGAAGTGCTGCAGCAACCTTTTGGTCTTCTTCGGCTTTCCCAAGATGACCTTAACGCGAAAATCGATTTTTATTGGACGATCGTGGACTTCACTCTTATTAACACATGTCTTCTTCTCTAAGGAAGTACACAAGTGCTGGGGGGGGGGGGGCGAAACGAAGTGTGTGGGGTCCCTTGATGCGTTTCTGTGGTTGTGTTAATGTCTAGATTTATATTTTAAATTTCAGTCCCACGTAGCATCTTTTCTTATTTATTCATACTTCTGAATTTTTGGCCATCACCTCTCTTTCGCTCGTAAATGTTACGTTTTAGTTAATCGTTTAACGTCCACCTACTCTTTCTACTTTCTTCGAACCTAAACTCTCCAAGTTTCAACTATTCAAACATATCTATGTTCTTTCAGTAATTTTTTTTTTTTCAAATTATAAAATGTGTTTCAGTTATACCTGTCAAACTTTCAAGGTTAATTTAAATGCCCTTTTTGTATTTGCCAGTACGTTCATTAGCCCACTGTAGTATTATGAGCTAGCAAATTATGAATCATCGTGGTAGGAGTGGAGGGAGGGGGATTCCCAAATATTGAAATCATGCGTAACTTTGAAATGGGTTGTCGGATTCCAGTGAAATTAAATAATTGAGCAGAGAACAAGTCTCTGATTTTCTTTTTCATGTCCGGACCGGATCCGACAACTGTTGGGGGGGGGGGGGGGTGGAAGATACGTGACCCGCTTAGACTGGAGAGATCGGGATGGAACTTTGTGGGAATAACAAACAAAAGCACTAGATACAATCTAATCTTTTCACCGCATAGTAAAAAATAAACTTTTAAACAAAATAAACATTTTAATGATCCCCATGGGCCCATGATCACTTTTGTTTCAAGAGTTTTGCTTGCAAATGAATTTCTAGTTCCCTTAAAGTTCGCATCTTAACTGCAAAGTAAAACAAGAGCTGTAAGCTCATATGGCAGTTGCAAACACATGTAGTAAGTAATACACCAACAAGAAAAAATGAAGAGCTGAAAGTTTAATCTATGGTTTCACTTTAAAATGAAATAGGTGAGAGAAAGCAAAAGAAAAGAAGAAAGAAAACAAAAACTAAGGCTGGGTCCGATTCAATAATAGTCAAAAGTATTTTTTTCACTTTTCCGGTTAAGATGCGCCAAACTTGCAAGGCTGGGTCAGAGGATGGAAGTGATGGTCAAATTTTTTTTTAACTGTTTGGTTAAGATGCGTACTTTAAAGGTGCTAAAAATTAATTTCTAAGCAAACCCCTTGATGCACAAAGGAGTATGTACTCATGGCGATCTTGAAGAAGTGAGTTTTGCTTTAAAGTATTTTTTCGTAGTTTGCGGTTAAGATGAGTTCTTTAAGGAATTGTCGGAGAAGTGTATGTCAAGTTCCTAATGCTCCAGCAAATTTGTATCGTCCTAGCACATCTGGGAGTACCTTAACTCACGATCACCGGAATTCCGGACACCCCCTACAGCTCCCCCCCCCCCTCGGTACCCGAATCCGGTCTGATTCTGTCACTGATGCACCTAGGACTTGTGCATGTACTTCCCACCAAGTTTCATCCTGATCGCTCCACTCTATGCGTATCACAAGTCACATCTCCCCCCCCCCCCATTTCGGATCCGGTCCGGACTTGAAATGGGACATCTGAGACATGATACCTTTCAAGATATCAAGTTTCATTATGATTCGAAAACCCGTTCGAAAGTTATGCATGCCACTCATTTTCCGGATTACGCCGTCTTCCTCTCCCCCCACGATGGTCGGATCGGGCGAGTGACTATTTCCAAGTCAATCTGGCCGGGTCCCTGATATGCCTGCCAAGTTGAATTGTCCTAGCCCACCTGGAAGTACAGTAACTAGGGATCGCCAGAATTCCGGAACCCCTCTCCAACTGCCCCCACAGTGTCCGATTCCGGTCCAGTGCTGTAAGTTAATTATCTAGAGGTTGTGCTTGTTCTTCCTACCAAGTTTCATCCCGCGATTCATCCCCCAAGTTTCATTCGCACGATTTCCGGTTCTCCCTCCGACTCTCCCCAGATTCATCGGATCCGGTCTGGACTTAAGATGAGACATCTGAGACATAAGGTCTTTCCATGTATCAAGTTTCATTAAGATCCGATCACCCATTGGAAAGTTATGCAAGCCCCTATTTTCTTGATTCCGCACCCTCCCCTCCCCCCACGACGGTCGGATGGGGCAAGTGACTATTTCCAAGTTAGTTTGGTCGGGTCCCTAATATGCGTGCCAAGTTTTATTGTCTTAGCACTTCTGGAAGTACCCTAACTCGAGAAGAATGGACCGATAGACCGAAAAGGGATCGGTATATGGCACTTGAGCCTCAAGTGCCATAAAAAAGTACTTTTGTTCAAACGATACATTTCGGCCCATGATCGTTTTTGCCACAGCGGTTTTGCTTTAAAATGAATTTGTAGCACCCTTAAAGTGCGCATCTTATCCGAAAAGTAAAAAAAAAATATACTTTTGGCCGAACGAAATATATTAATGGTCCCCAGGGGGCCATTATTGTTTTTGCTGAGGGGTTTCCTTACAGATGAGTTTCTAGCGCGCCCTTACAATGAGTATCATTACAGTGCAAAAGTAAAGTTCTTTTCACCAAACGATACATTCTCGTGATTTCCAAGGGCCCTTGATCATTCTTACCTCATGGGTTTTGCTTGCAAATTTTCAGAACAAACCCACGAATTGGCGAATCCCTACTTTCATCCTCTGAACCAGCCTTACAAGTGCCATATTAGCTTCCAGCTCTTCTTTTCTGTCCTTTGATAACCGAAGAGTGATCGACAATAAACCATAACTCATTCGGTTAAGCAACACGATATTTAGCAACACTGCAAGTGCAGTGCTGCTTTATTGTATGCTTTATCCAACTGTTGGAGGTGGGCAATATTGGAGAAAGTCACATCGTCCAGAAAACAATCACGCTTTTTCTTCCAGGTCCCTCTGACCTGATTTCCGAAGAATCACTGTCTACCTGAAGTTCATCCCACAGCCGAATTGGTCCTCGGTTGACTTGTCTCTGGTGAGACGGGAATGTCACAAGTTTAAGAAGTTCTCAGTTGACCTAAAGGATACCCGTACCTGAGTATCAGTTTATACCAGTGGAAGTCATTTCGTTTTGGTGTAGACACGTCAGTGCAGTATTGAAGATGCTTCGATGACCTAAACCAGTGTTGGCTTTACCTTTCGTAAGGGATAATGCTATGGTCAATATCCCGTCCAGGAAGCTGCGAAAGGTCAACTTCTGACATCGAGATTGATATCGGAAAATAACACCGAAACGGTCATTGAAAATAACCTATCCGAGCCGAAGGCGAGGTTGATATTTTGTAATGGCCATCGAGGTTGCATTCCGATATCGACCGAGATGGAGGTGTGTTTACTGTTACAACATTTTCGAACACGAGTCATCTCATCTCTGGAGACTGATATGACACTATATCATCCTCTCATATCTACCCCTAACTTTCTGTATGAAGACTATCGTAATATTACTGACGGTGGGTCATAGGAGGATATGCATTACATACCTGTTCGAAAAAAGTTATTTATTGATATTGAGACTTCAGTTACTTAGAGGGAGGTAGAACTGAACCATTTGCTTTCCACGGTGGACTCACCAGTGTATATTGTGACTACACCACCACAAAGTTACTAAAATCACAGTGATTGTGTGAATTGAAGGGTCAGTTGACGAAGAAGTCTATCCAGAAGAATTCCAATAATGGTAGCAGAAGTCATTATGCGTCGTTGAATCTTTTTTAGTCAGATATTTATATGTAGCTCCGGATGTACAGTGCTAGCGATTGGCTACAGTGTGCGAAAGTATTTTTGACGGTTAAAATAATGCGTTCGTAACGGCGATTATGTCGTTTGAACGCCAGTAGGTTCTGACGACGTTGATAGAAACCCGAAGATTATTTGGATAGAACTTGCAAATAATGGAGTTAATGTATTTTGTTTCTGAGTATGAAATCTGGACCTGCCTGTCGGATCAGCTTTCATATTTGAGTAAAAAACGAGTAGAGGGTCGTGTTTCCGCGATTCCGCTGTTTTTCTCGATTTTTTTTGCACGAGCGTGGAAATGAGAGGCCACCAAAAGGTCCTAGTTAGATCCTCTGTTATATAGGGAAACCTGTGAATATTGGGTTTCTCGTGTAGGATTATGTTGTTGTGACATTTTACCAAATATGCAAAAACTTCGTTGTGGGATATCCGCTCAGATGATTGTCGAATAATTGAGTTATTGTTAGTAGGTTAGCAATTTTAGGTTGAGAAAAGATGTATAGCTCAGATCCTTCTGAATACGGAAGGATTATACTTCGTACTGGAATGTTGTACTTCAATACTTCGTTTGGAATCAAATTGTGTTGAATCAAATAGCTTTAAGCTATACAACAGGGCGTCGAAATTAGTTAAGAGTCATACGAAATGTTTCCAAAAGACATCAAAACAAAAAAAAACAAATTAACATTAATGAATTTTGCGAGAAACGTTCTGAACTAAAACTCGGTAAAAAAAAAATTGACGAGATGCACTGTCAGAAGGTTAATAACAGACAACACAAGGATGCGCGGTTTCAGCAGACAACACTTGGGATGTTATTTGTTGTCGCGACAAACGTTAAGCATGAAGTGTTGTGCATAACAAGCGTTGCCAGGAAGAGCCGAAAAACCGCCAAAAAAGTATCTGCTGAATTTTTTAATGTCATAACGACAAAACGCTTTTTATTTTGCGTTGAAAGTGTGGCGCTGCGTTTACTGTTTGCAGAAAAACACAAAATCAATATAAACCGGAGATAAATGTGAAAGACCCTCATATTACTTTTTGTATTTGTGAATGGTTCGTGATTGGCCCTGAGGAACTGAGCAGCAGTGTTGTTAAAGTAAGAGTAGCTAGAGTGTATCAAGCAGCTAGTCCCATAGCCTAGGAGACCCTCTTTACTGTTGTGATGTCTGTTAATGTGGCCCTTAAGTGTTATAGAAGTGACAAACTAATGTGAGTTGTTAGGTCTTCCATCTAGTTAAGAACAAAAACGGTTCCATCATCCTAGCTAAAGAATCTAGGACCGTCAGAGAGTCTTGTGTTTGGACACCGGCTGGCTTGTGAACCTATCTACAATACGGCATTGAAGGTTTGCATGAGTCTACGTTGTAATGATAATACTTTGTTGAAAATGCCAATTTACCCTGAAAATTATTTATGTTCTTTTAATAGGGCAAGAGCTCTGTAACACAGTAGCAGTGAAAGATGGAAAGATATTGATTAGATGCTGATAGGTTAGAGGACAATTTCTAAATTAATTTTTGTCCCCTTATGACCAACGATGGCCTCGCCATCGTGTGATCTTTCTCGTATCAGATTACCGTCGTGATTAACATGATTTTTATCGTTTATTGACTTTCTTCGTCCATTCTAAAGAGTGCGTAGAACGACTGAACCAAAAGTACTACGAAAATGGATAGTGGAAAATGGAGGACATAAATAGGCAGAAAAGTAGAAATTCTGGCATTTTGCGTTTTTTTTTCTTCCGAACAAAGCCTCGCGTCTTATTGCTCGACTTTCCCTGTTCGTTGGTTAAGCTCCAGCCGCTCTTAATTAGACTTCGGTTCTTTTTGACTAGTTCCCTAGTTGCTTACGCAACGTCAACTGTGTAGATCTGACTTCCATTACTGCTATAGAAGTACGCCTCTTTGAACGTTAGTTAACCCTGAACACTGCCATTCGACACAAGTCAATAACCAGTCAGCCAATGTAGGGAAATTGAGGCTCTCCCTACGAACACCTTAATTTGTGTTTGAGTCTTCATTTTACCGTTTAGCCCAGAAGTGCTTTGTTTAAAGTTAACCAACGTTCAAAGAAGGATACCGCTACTGTATTTACAGATCTTTAATTTCTTATGCATGATCTGATTTAGACCGGTTCGGGTACTACCATCATAGTTTATGATATTATCTCTTATTTTCCCAGTTTAGTTTTTTTCCCTATTTTCAAGGATTCATTGTCGTTCTTTTAAGTTATTTTCTTTGGGTCATCGCATGTGTTCAGACAAATATGTTTTTAGCAGACGTCTGGGGCCAGAGTATCCGTTGAGTATTTTGCTTTGTTATGATTTAGTGTGTCTAATCAGTTAAATTGATAAACCCATACATGAAGTGCAGGTTATAAGAATATAGCATATTTATTTATTGAGTGACCTTGCAGAGTTGGAGGAAATGAAAATCCGAACCTAAGAAAGAAACGAGCTGCGTGTACCATCCTTCTAACAGTAGTAGCTATTTGTTACTATTTTCGTTCCAACTTCTGACCGCTCCAACCTTCTCGAAATAGTAACTATTGCTTATCACTGTCGGGAGCGTGGTAAGCGTGGTAACTATGATCTCTGTGACGTGATTGGCCCGATTAGTCCGTGGTACGACATTTTGCGGGATTTAGACAAATGCGTCCCAGCCTTGACGCCAAGAAACCAGCATCTGTGAAGTCATGCTTAGTAACAGCATCTGTGAAGTCATGCTTAGTAACTGCGGTAAGTAGGGTGGAACATTGGCTACTTATGTGCGTTAGGTCTTTTTTAAGATCTCGGTCGTGAGTATTTCTTATGGGGTCCTAAACGCAAGCAACAGTATAGAACCTGCCTGAGAGATTGCGAGCGTGTCCCACCCTCCTTACCGTAGTTGCTACTTATGACGTCACAGATTCTGGCTTCTTGGTCAGAGCGGTTAGAGTAGTAAATTTTCCCTAGGTTGGAACGGAAATAGTAATTAACAGTTGCTATTTTTAGAAGGGCGGGACACGCTTTGTGCTTTGTACATCCGTGCGTGGTCACTAAATTTCGAACGAACAGTATTGTTTAGCTAGTTACTAAAATGAGGCAGAGTTTATGGATGGGTTGCACAGCAATTCTTAGGAGTGGGGCGAGGCGGTTGTAAATCTGTAGATTTATGTATATTCAGATAGTAGTTTTTTAGTATTCGGATGGGGTAAACGTACATTCTAAAATCATGTTTGAAGGTCCCTTCAGACTGAAACAAGACCAAAGGTTTCGATGGGATCCCAAAATGGACCTATTCATCCAGACTGTCGGGTCTTGTATTTCCTAGCTGCTTCATAAGAAAACAAAAAGTTCGATTGTACTTTCTTTGTATTCTTATAACTGTTCGAAACTCCAAACACCCGATAAGTACATAACACGGTACGTACCTAATTTTTTGGGTTTCACCAGATTCTGTCAAGATTATCAACCAAGAAAGAAAACGAAGCAGTAAGTCGATTCAGAACGCAGCTTATGCCCCACTGTGAACAAGCTAAACCACTTGATCGTAAGCTCTGCCGAAGTTCCAGTTTTTGCCGGATTCCGACAGGTTCAACTGTCCGTTAGGAAAAGCAAGTAAAGTATACCGATCCGGCTTGTTTTCTTACCCCTATTCCGGCGCTCTTATTGATTTGAAAATAATACTTAGTCAAACAAATTTTCGGTTTGTGCCGGATTCCGGCAACTATACTTGTACGACGGAAAAATTTCAGGTTCTTTATTTTTTCAGGTATTTTACCCCATATTTGATCTCTATAGTCAACTTCCAGAAATTTCCTTTTACTTCTACCAATTTCTGTTTTTGTCTCCGTTCATGGGGAATTGCCTGTCGGCAAGAAAAATTATCAAAAATGGATTCAGCAAGTCTCCTTATCACTATATCAAACCTCTAATCAACTTCAGGTACAAATTTTATTTTTACTCATTTTCCCGTTTGGGCTGGATCCCCGGCGAACTACTTGTCCGGCTTGAAAATAAGTTTCCTTTCAGCATGTCCCTTTACCCCTAAATCGACTGCCTGACCAGGTTTTTAAAAAATATTTGCTTCACCCATTAAAGTTTAACCGAACAGGCAACTTATTTTTACATCTTAGATTCAAATACATTGAATTATTACAACACCTATTGGGGATTTTCATTCTGTCCACAGTAGTCTTCAGTAGGGACGTTGGGAATGTGGACGCGTTCACATGGTGAATCCGTCCACAATTCGCCCTCGAAAATCACTGCACTATCACTACACAAGACACCTCACTAGCTAGCACTAGTTTTTGTCACTGCAGACTGCAGACACTTCTTTGTTTATTTGATACACAATTTATTTACTCATTTGCTGCTGGTGTTGTTGCCAAATGTTCCAGGCACCATAGAGATATCACAAAAACGGGAAGAGCGGCAAGCACAATGGGATAATCGATTATTTGGAAATATCATAAAAACAAACTAACGCTTTTTCATCGGGTTTTCAAGATTATTTAAGCGAACAAGTGATGGGTAACTAGACTGTCGTATCCTAGCCCTTTTCGGTTAAACTTTAATTTGAAAAATCCTGTCTCACCCCTAAATATATGGTACGAACTACGAGTTTGACCTGAAATAATCCACACACCAAGTTGAACAATAATATTTCTACCCCTTCGAGAGTTGTCGTGCTAACAAAGGGGCAACTTTTACTAAGTCATAGGTATCCCGTCACTAGGTTTTTGAGATCCAAAAAAGCTCTTAACTTCTCCCTTCACACCGATAAGTTTACGGCCGTGACGTTGACTTAAAATTAATTAAAAAAAATAATTAAAAAATTAATTAAGAAAAAGAAAGGCCTACTAGTTCTCCGTTCCGTAAATATTCTGTGTTATCCCAGGGTTTAAATTTGTTCAGCTTCAGAAACGGAAGCTGAAAAAGGGAGAAGAAACGAAATAAGGTGAATCTGTATTAGGAAAAGATTAGCCAGTTTATCCAAGGGAGACCTTGGGTTTATGAACAAAAAACAAGTTGACTTCTATGAAAGTGGTGAAAAACTTCGAAGACAAGATTAGTTCGGCATTTTACCCTTATGCCAGTCTAAAAGAACCCGCTGCAGGTGTTACTGTTTAGGTTCGTTTATATTTCACTAATTGTACACAAAGTAAATTAACAAATACTTCCGGCAGAGGGTAAAGCACGAGTCACGCTGGAGTGATAAATGAAAAATAACTACATTCTAACCCCTCTAACAAAATCTTTTTGATCTTCTCACTTGCCGTTTTTCACTACCGTCGATGTTTATCACGCTGTCGACGGTTGTCTGCGAGAAGTATTTCCTTAAGAAAAACCGGTTATATAAAATTTTTCCTCGTTTTTGCTACGAGTCAGATGGTGTCGAAAAAGTCTTCAAACAGCTTACGCCATGGATAATTTGTTAAAAGCAGAGCCTAGTCTTAAAGTATTAAATTTGTTAATACTGGTAGTTGAAGAGTAAATAGTGCGAGGGGTCCTTTAAGTCTATTTTGTCGGGTCATAAATTTTCCTGCTAAGTTTTATCGTCCTTCGCACATCTGGAAGTATCCTATCTCGCGATCACCGGAATTTCCAAAAAAACTCCAACTCTCCCCAAAGAGCCCCGACATGATCTGGTCTTTTCAAAGACGTATCTGATGCTTATGCTTGTTCTTCCCACCAAATTCCATCCCGATCCCTCGACACTAAGCGTTTCACAAAATTTCCGGTGCCCCCTCCCCCCCCCCCCCCCACCCCCAGGACTTTACGTGTAACGTCTGATACAAAAGCTCTTTCCACTTGAAAAGTTTTCAAATCCGATCGCCTGTTCAAAAGTTGCCACTAGATTCCAGATTCCCCATCCCTTCACTCCCCCACGATGTTCGGATCGTGCAAACGACTATTCTCAAGTCGGTCTATTTGGATCCCTCGTCCTGCCGAATTTCATCATCCTATTATATCAGGAAGTACCGAAATTGCTGGATCACCAGAATCACCCCCCCCCCCAACTCCCCCCACAGTTCCCAAGTCGGATCAGGTTATTGTGCTTGTTCTTCCCACCAAGTTTAACCCCGATCCCTCCACTCTAAGCATTTCACAAGATTTCCGGCTCCCCCCTCAAACTCCCCCAAGGTCTCCGGATCCCGTTCGGATTTGAAGTGGGTCGTCTGAGATACGAGGTTTTTGTTGCATGAAGATCTGATCCCCCGTTCAAAAGTAAATACCTCAAGATTCCGGATTCTCCGTCCCTCCACGATGCTCGGACCGGGGAAGTCACTAGCTCCAACTTAATCTTTTCGGATCCCTGATATGCCTGCCTAGTTTCATCGTCCTAGCTTATGTGGAAGTGCCCAAACTAGCAAAACCCGGACCGACCGACAGACCGGCGGACGGACAGAAATTGCGATCACTTTAATTATGGCACAAAAACATGGACAGACAGGGAAATCTTGTCATCGAGCAGGTTTATCTCTAATTTCTTCTTCCGTTGCATATCTTAAGTTGAACAAGCTGACGTCAAATTTGTGCGTTACGTAGAACTACGTGGGCTCTACGTTGTTCTAACGACCGTAGGGGTCTGCGTGTGAAGGGATTATGGAAACATACGTAAGTTTTTACGTGTCGGTCTGAACGGACTCTGACTCTGATCTGCGGGAATTGACCGGGAGCGAGAAAACTTTTGAGAGGAGTTTTAGGTCTTAGGCCCACTTTAACCCGAGCCTGAAGAACACGAGTTAAGAATATGATAAACAAAAGGGGTAAATAGCCTCTATATCAAAGATTGTGGGCCTGAGTTATGGCCTTGGGAGCGACAGCTCGCGTGAAGACGTGGCAAGCGCGAAAAGAAATACGGATTAATAGGACTGACGAGAATATATCCGCTTTAATGTGATCCTTACCTGCCTACGTGCTCAAGTGAAGGGGTAGGCATGACACGTGATGCCTCCCTTTTCAGAGACAATCAATATCTGTAAGCAATACTGAAGCCTTTAAGTGACTTACTGTGCTTTGGCTTCTGTACCGGCTCCCACTCCAGACAAGGCTTAGTCAGTTTTGGTAGAGATGAATTCCGACTATGATCCCCTACAAGGATATGTGGAGGAGCCGTCGAGTGACCCCCGCTTCAGGGTTTTCAGAAGGCCAAACGATCGCATGCCAAGGGCCCTGCAGGCATGCCTGTTCCTGACCATCTTGTGAGTAGCCTATTATTATTTTTGTCAGGACGAGGGGCTGGCAACTAGTGTTTCTTGTAAATTATCTCTGGTTTGATTTGGTTGGAGCTTGGTGGTTTTTCGATAGGTTTTCGATTGGCTCACGGTCGGTTCTGGGTAGAACCCCTCTCGTTGAATCTCTGGGAGAGATCATGTTTCAAGGGGAATTGCTTTTGCCATGACTGTTCGCCAACGACGGACGCCAAATTTCTTCCATCGTGTTGTGTTTCAGTCAGATGAAAATTATTTTGTAAGGGGTTCACAGGTTTGGTTCCCTATTTGCCAACCCCTTCCTCCCGCCTTCAGTGTATTCCGAGGGATTGTGGGGGGGGGGGATTGTCTCGCCGTTCCTTCCCTCTATAGAAAGTGATTCTTTTATTTTTGTATTTTCGTAGCATGTC
Source organism: Branchinecta lynchi (assembly GCA_023053575.1). Lineage (NCBI taxonomy): Eukaryota > Metazoa > Arthropoda > Branchiopoda > Anostraca > Branchinectidae > Branchinecta > Branchinecta lynchi. The sequence goes on from JAKZAP010000007.1 coordinate 11,316,385, forward strand.
CCTGAGATAAGGCAGACAAAATTATATGACGTGCCTGCGCACATTTTGTGAACAGTTATTATTAATTTATTCCCGAAATTCTGATAATACAAAATGCACGGGATCGGCAAATTACAATTTGGCACAGATGAGTTCAAATATTGTCAAATTACAATTTGGTAAATTCACATTAAAATCGCGGATAAAATAAGGCGCAAATGAGTTCAAATAGTGTTCACTGCTATGAGCTGGCAGGTTCATTAGCTGAGCTTTCTTAGCTGCCCTTGAGATACTCCTTGTTAGTCGAGTATCCATTATTTTTTCATCTTCGGGTGGCAGGATCTCACGGTGCATTTCCGGGGCAAGGCACTTTAGTCCGAATTTCATTGTGAGATTGTGCCGACGCAACGCAATTAGGGCTTTCATCCCTAATTCTTCCAGTGTTTGTTGATAGGATTTGTATTTACCGTCCCCTTCTCTGTCACCGGCTCTCTTGAGGAATGTGCACTAAAGAAACTGATGATTTTACTGTCACGAACCCCACTTTAGGAGAGAAATGGAGGAGTACAGTGTGATGATTTACTGTCATCAGTTTCGAAAACCTACTTGGGAAATCATTAGAGCAGTGGCGGAGCACAACGCCGTAATCCCTCTTACTAACCTCTACCCCTGGTCGTTACCAAAAGCGACATGTACCGTTGGAGATAAGCTTAACAGTCCTTCCAGTGAGACGAAACGAAAGACTTTAGAGATTAGGGGTAGAGCCGACAGTCCTTAGCTTAAGTTAATTGCTGCCGAGTCAGTTCACTACATGACTTTTCGTCAGTATGGACCTCGGGGAGCCCTTAGATAACCTTCGTATTTTCAACGCACCTGCATAGTTCAATAGCGAAAGAGTAGCGGAAGTCGCTCGGGTGTTGAATTGGAATCAGACGAGGAACAAAAACTAGGAGTATCTGAGCCCTGAAGGTAATTAAGAGAGTCGTGACCTTTTCTGCTCCTACTTTTTCTGATTACTTTTTTTCCGTCAGGGGTATCATAGTGACTGTCTTGGTGTTGGCGACCACACTGACGCTGAGTGATCCAGTCGGTAGTCGGATGGTTATACGTGATGACTCACCAGCCCTCCGACAGATACTCCGGATGTCATATCCGATTTCAGGTAAGGCAGCCGGACTTGGAAATTCGATACTTTTAAGAATGTCCTGCTTCCGGGATCTTGGCTGATTGACTTCTTGAAGTGCCCTTTCTTGAAAGAGGATTCTCAACGCAAAAAAACGTTGTTTTTCTAACCTCATCTGAAACTCGGAGGAATGTCGTTTCAGTTCATTTCATTTGTCAGTATCAAAGAGGGGAACAGCAAAGTAAATATGAAATAAAAACATTGCTCCTGGTCTTGTCAATTGTAAATAAATATCATGTTAGTTAAGAGAGCTAAAGTTATAGTATAAGGATGAGGTTACCGTTCCATCTAATCGAGTCTATCGGAACTGTGCCAGTTAACTGTGTTAGTACGGGTGTTGAAATAAGGCAGTGAAGACATGCTGAATCGCTATGTCTAGTTGGCTTTCTTGCCTGATCAAAATTCCGGAGAAAACTGGAAAGAGAACCCCCTGAAAGATTAAAGAAAAATTTCCAACGTCAAAACAAAGTTGACTTATGCAAATCAGCTGAAAGATTAAGAGATCTCCCAACTCCTAGTATTATTATCACTACTATACTAACAGTTATTATTATTATTAATATTAATTCTAGCCATATTTGACGGTGCAAAACGGATAAGTCAGCTACATGTTTCAGCCCGTACAAGACTGAGTTACAAAAAGGAAAAGAAACAACAAAAACATGTACAGACAAGAGCTACGAGCTCATATGGCACTTGTTACGAGTAGGCGGTACAAGAAAGTAGATGAGAACGTCACAAAATACACCGACCATCCAAAAATGCGGTTCGGACATAGAATTAAGAAATAGGATATTTAGTTTCACTCGGTTCTGAGCAGTTCCGGCATCGCCTCGCTCGGATTATCTGGTGCTAATGACTGTTCAAACTTCCAAGTTTCAGACCAGTAAATGAAACTCGTTTGATCCCTAGACGTGCTATATGATTTCTGGTACTCCCTCCATATCCCCCATCCTTGGCTGAATAGGGTTCGGACTCAAGAATGGATCATCTAAAGCATTTTCTTTTATACCATCTATCAAGTTTCACTGGAATCTGAGCATTTTTGTAAAATTTCGGTACCCCCCCCCCCCCCCACCGTTGTCGGGTACGGTTCGGACCCTAAAATATGTCAACTAGGGTCTATGCCTAAAGCATTTTCTTTTATACCATCTATCAAGTTTCACTGGAATCTGAGCATTTTTGTAAAATTTCGGTACCCCCCCCCCCCACCGTTGTCGGGTACGGTTCGGACCCTAAAATATGTCAACTAGGGTCTATGCTCTCTCTGCATTCCAAGTTTCATTTAAATTGATGCACTCGATTGACACCTATGGGAGCCTCAGAATTTCCGTCAATCTGCCTCCAACTCCCCCCCCCCCCCCACTGTGGCCGAAGACGACTTGGAAACATAAACATCGTATCTCTTAATCCCCTCTTCCCGTTCATCAAGTTTAACGGAAATCGGAGCATAGCCTGTCTACAAATTTTTGGCTCCACCCCCACCCCTACGTTGACCGAATCCGGCCCGGACGCCAAATAACAAATCTAGGCCGCATAAACCCGGCACTATCCGACTCGCATCCCATTCGGTCCGTCCGTTTGCTTTTCGTACATGTGAAAAGTCCCCCCCCCCCACCAGTTCACCCAACCGTGGTCGCATGTGGTTCGAACGCATGTTTTGTATGTTTACTTCATCAATTCTTATCCCCCATTAAGTTTCACTCGAATCAGACCACTCGTTCGAAGTTTGCAGAAGTCAGTTTCCAAATCCTTCCCTCACTCCCCCAAAAATGCTCGGGTCTAGGAACGGAAGTTTTGGGGGCATGTTATGTCGGGTTCTTAAGTCAATTAAGTCGGGTCACTATAACAATAATAATAATACAAAGCAAGAGAAAAGTCTTTCGCCTCTAAATAACTAAATTTCCGAATTTCCTTCCCTCACTCCCCCAAAAATGCTCGGATCTAGGAACGGATGTTCCGGGGGCATGTTATGTCGGATTCTTAAGTCAATTAAGTCGGGTCACTATAATAATAATAATAATACAAAGCAAGAGAAAAGGCTTTCGCCTCGAAATAACTAATATGCCTGCTAAGTTTCGTTGTCTTAGTACATCTGGAACTATTGTAACTCGCGACTACCGGAATCCCGGGAAACCCCCTTCCAACTCCCCCCACAGAGCCCCAAAACCATGTGGCTCCCTTAATTCGCATCTAGGCGTAACGCTTGTTCTCTCTACTAAGTTCTGTCCTCTGCTTTAAGCGTTTCATGAGATTTCCGGTACCCCCCATACCCCTCACAGGAATTGGAACCGACCCGCACTTGACACAGAACATCTGAGTTGATAGCTCTTTCCACCTGACAAGTTCCATTCAAATCCGATCACCCGTTCAAAAGTTATGCATGTCACTAGACTCCGGATTCGCCATCCATCCACTCCCCCACGATGATCGGATCGGGGAAACGACTATTCTCAAGTCAATCTGTTCTGATCCCTCACATACCTGCCAAGTTTTATCATCCTAGCACATCAGGAAGTATACCGAAATCGCGGAATCGCTAGAAATCGGGACCCCCCCCCCCCTCTCCAACTCCTCCACAGTGTCCGGATCCGGTCCAGGTATATCAATGGCGTATCTAGGACCTTTTACTTTACCTATATGAAATCGTTCGATGAACTCTAGAATATAGAAGCAAAAATTGTTTTTCATAGAACAGCGTGTCCGTCGTATGAGGTATGAACAATGTATTAATGATACCCAGGGGCGTCGCAAGTGCATTTTCGGTGGGGGGTGCAGAGCTTACCGAATCTTTCAAAAATTTTACCGAATCCTAGAACTAAGAATTCAAGCTTTAAATTCTGGAACAGAAACGATTACGTAGGAAGAGTAACAATAAAGGACAGCATGAAAGACGTTAAGCCAACTATTAGGCGGCGTTTTGGCGAAGCCCACATGTGGAATATACTGCCGGGCATGATTGCAGTAACAGCTTCTATCTCCATTTATTTCTGTACGCTAAAATTTAACTGCTTTTCTGACAAATTCTATCATTTACCGTTGATTAAATACCGAGACTCTAAGAAGTTCCAGAAACCGGACGGAGCGACGTTAAGTGAGCGCCGCAGGCGAAATTTTTTTTTATTTTTCCTCCCAAATTTAATTTCCATCCAAATTCTAGCTTTTAATGTTTCAAAACCTCCATCCTAAAACTTGCTCAAATGACGCGCCCTTCCACAAAATAGAGAATATTACGAAAAGTGCTGCAGGCGGAATTTTCGAAATATTTATGATTAGATATTCTTTTGGGGATCCAAAATAAAAGTAAGGACTATCGATGGTATCATAGATCATCCCTTTTGTCTGCGACCAGCGCTTCATTCAACCTCTTCTGAGGTTCGAGTTAGCTTCCGAATCCTGGCAGTTTTAACGAATAAATTACCGAATCCCAGTTATTATACCGAATAAGTTCAGACGGATAGCATGTTCGGGATTCTATATAACCACCGAATCCCGGTTACTATACCTAATTGTTTTGGTGTCGAAAGACTACTGAACAATATTCTTATTCGGTATACTTTCGTCGCAACTGGAAGAAAGTCAGGATTCGTTGTTAACTTCCTAATCCTGGAAATTATACTGAACAAATTACCGAATCCTAATCATGATACCGAATAATTTTGAACCAATAGTTTATTCGGGATTCTGTGTAACTACCGAATCTCCATAAATATACCGAATAGTTCCGGTATCGAAAAATTACCAAATGATTTCTGTAAATTCTCTCACCAAATTCGTGATAACTACCGAATACTGGCAATCATACCGAATCCCGATCATTATACCGAAGAGATTTGTACATATAGACTATTTAGGATTTTGTATAACTACCGAATCCCCGTAAATATATCGAACAATTCTGCTATCGAAAAAATACCGAACAATTTTATTAATCATACCGAATCCCGATCATTATACCGAAGAGATTTGTACATATAGCCTATTTAGGATTTTGTATAACTACCGAATCCCCGTAAATATATCGAATAATTCTGCTATCGAAAAAATACCGAGCAATTTTATTAAAATTTTGGGCCTCCGGCCCAAAATTTTACCGAATCTCAAAAAGGTGGGGGGTGCTGCACCCCCCGCACCCCCCCCCCTTGCGACGCCACTGATGATACCTTTCAGTGCACTGTCAGAACTTCGATAATATTTAACCCATGCATGGGCACCCGTCTATTAAATGCCATGACGGAGGCTGAGAATATTTTATATTATGACCCTTTTAAGGAACATGTTCCACGAAAAAAATAGCTCAGTCGTCAAGGAGTTTAACTCTGAACAAGGACGGGTTTGGTTGGAAGGGTTGGACCCCGAGCTCGACTCCTCGTCGAAACGTTTGACAATCGACGGAGCCAGTGGGAGGTTCTGTTAAACCAGCCGCAAACGACTCAGCTGTAAAAGGGGTAACAAGAGAAATCTAGCCCTAGGGTAAAACACAGTAACCGTCGGCCAGTTAGCCCCAAATCACGCATCCCACTCCCGGGCAGTTAAAACAGTAAATAGGTGTTGGAGCGAAGGGTTTCTTTTTTTCACGAAAAGTTAATTCTCGTTTTAATCTGGGTATCGCGAAAAAAAATCGTATTATAAATATTCTCGCGATCGGTCGTAACATTTAACATATGGATGCGCGTCCATAAATGTTAGCAAAATTGTCAGTGTAGTAGCCCGTATCTCTTAAAATTTTGGCGACGCACATCCCCAGTGCCAGACTAAGAGGATTTCCTGTATCTGAAAGGAGTGTGTAGGCTGATAAAAAGAGTTCACTTTAACAACAATAATGGTACCAATTCTGTCTTGTAAGAGAGAACAGGTTCGGTTGCATGTACATTTTATTAAGAGACTGACTGTAGTGAACTGATACTTTCGAAATAATTCGGTTTTAAATACAAACAATTTGATTCGAGTAAAGCTTCTTTATGAAACTTGACCGACGTTCAGAATGAGTGAAAGTGTCGATTAACAGTGAACGGCTGATGAGCCTTCATATTTGCTAGATCCTGATTACTCATACTATAACCGCGTTTCACTCCTCATCCAGCTTACAGTGCTAGCACATGATCAGGATTTTCCTGCCCGATTTATTGCACTTTCATCATCAGGTTGAAAAATGTCAACTTTTCCGTATAGAATTAATAATAATAATAATACAAAGCAAGAGAAAAGGCTTTCGGCTCTAAATAACTCTAAGAAATTTTAATAACTCTGAAATTTTAATTGATGATGGTACCGAAAATCCGACCAGGAATTCCGACCCGCGAGCATCCGACCCTGCTCGTCTGTTCAAGAATCGTTTCTAGTTCATTTTACAGATCTAAATGTCACCTAAAATTGCCATTACTACGTTTTTATTCCCATGAATTATCATCTAGGAACATGGGAGAGTCCTGAAAAGGTGCAGCGAGACACTTCTTCGGAAACCTGGACAAAAATGGCCAAAAAGGGGGATGCTGTGTCAGAATCGATAAAGTATGCGCGAAACTCTCTTGACGGGAGGAGAATGCTTGAAGATCGATTACAGCAGGTATTTCTTAGTTTCCTTTTTTCATCTTCGGATCGCCCGACATGGGAGGTAGAAATTGGAAGTTCAACGACCGATTCTGATGTTGTTGTCGTTATTTAATGTTTTCTGGAAAGCGATACGCTTCGCTAATCTACTTGCTCAGCTTCCACCCAAGAATGGTGTACGTTTCTCATTGAGAGTGTGTCTAGTTCGGTTGCAAAGTATTTAAACCATCTCTGCTGACACAGGACAGGATTTTGGAAAAGGCCTAGTGATCGCTGATATAAGATGCGTCAGAACTGTCGAGCACTACAAGAGACCTGTAAACTTAACCCAGTGCCCAACAGAACGGTCTCCCATGGTACAAGCTGCCAACTAGGTCAATCTTTAAAGTTCATAGCTGACTTCCACGAGTCGAATCGAACGCGGCTTTGAAATCCCTGTTTAATTGGCAACGGAGACAATTCTTGCCAGACATACGCGAAAGACAAGCAAATTCAAGTTGGACAAATTATGTACGGAACGAATACGGTATAGGAAGCCATTTCGCGGCATAATTGCTGTGTGCCATAAAATCAAAATTCTATGCGGCATTTTCCTCAGAATTACGACATTATGCCGCGAAATGCGGTATAAGTGGCAACACTGCACTACCGTGCGAGTAGAGTAGAGAAGCTCTTCTTATGCCACCTGGCCCGGGGAGCGAGTATGAACCAACCACTTGCTTATTGCTTAACAGGCGGCCGGCCAGACGTCAAGACGTCCCAGCTTCACGAGTGTTTCTTTTAGTTTTGTTTAAACGAAGAATAAGTTTGAAGTGGTGAACAAGGTTTCTGTGAAGCTAATTGGGTCGGCGACAACTTATATTCCCTTCTGAGGTGTGGGGTACTAGTATTGCCAACTGGCTCGGCTTCAGGACAACGGTGTATAGCGGTAGTGCGTAGTTTTGTCGGCTTCAGTGCCAAACCATTGCAAAATTTCGCTCATAGTAGCTATATCGCACGCGGCCGTTTCCCTTTGAAATTTACCAGCTGATAGACAGCTTTACACTTTTTAGGAAAGCAGCAATAAAGAGAAAGAAAACAACCCATCTCTTAACCACCAGCGTGCTACGGCGTGGACACCAGATGTCACTAATATAACAAACAACGCCCTTGTTCTTGAAGAAGCTACCAGCGAGCTTGTCAAAAAGTAGGTTCAGTTATTTTCTTCATTTGACGACCTCCTCGCCTTAAGATTAGCTGCGTCTTTTAGCGCCTCCCAGTTAACCGACCTGGTGGATTTCCTACTATAAACCGTTTTCTTTCTTCGATTAACCAACCTGAAGTCCTTAAAGTTGTTCTTTGCAGGTCGGTTAACGTCTGTGAACTGGGGTTCAGTTCAATTCGCTTTATTTTCCAAACGTTCTTCGTTGAGAAAAATAGTATCGGAAATGTCAACATAGGAGCTCAGTTCAACCGACCTTCTTTCGCTCTGAGGCAGAAAATCCGAAATCTTTCATGATATGCTGGAGAATGCGAAGTAAACCGTTTTTTGGGTCTCAAAACATAAGTGGAGGGATATGACATCGCAAAAGTTGTCCGTCTGTCTGTCTTTCCGTCTGTCCGTCTGTTAGCACGATAACTCTCGAAGGGAATTAGATATTTTGATGAAACTTGGTGTGAGGATTCTTTACGTCAAGGGTAAGGTCAAGTTCGTAGATGGGCTCTGTAGCCCTACATTTAGGGGTGGGGGAGGGGGTTCAAATTAAGGGTCAAACAAAATGTTTTTTAACACCTAATGCGATAGTCGATTATGGGGTAAGAAGACATGTTGAACACTTGTGAAAAGCCTTTTCTACCCGGACAAGTAGTTCGCCCGGAATCCGGCCAAAACCGGAAAATTTGTTTAAAGCAAAAGTTTTATTTGAAGTTGATTAGATGACAGACATAGGGGCAAGAAGAGACGCTGAGTCTGTATATGACAATCATTTGTTACCCGGATATATAATTCGTCTGGAACGTTTGTAACCGGATTTTTTTTTATAAGGTTAAAGTTTTATTTGAAGTTGATTCGATGTTCTTTATAGAGATAAGGATATACACTGAATTCGTTTCTGAATTTTTTTTTTTTTGCTGGACAATTAGTTCTCTCCGAATTCGGCCGAAACCGGAAATTTGGCAGACGTAAAGCGGGAAGTTTCGGTCAGTATCGTCAAAATAGATATGGCTTATAGAGGTATATCTGAACTTGATTTTCCGTGATGATTAGCCTGGCAAATACTGGATCTGGCGAAAACAAGACCTAATTGTCTGGATCAAATTTATATTTTTGGGATCCCATTGAAACCTTTGGTCTTCTTATTATCGCTGGGCGAATTGATGGGATGCCAAAAAGATGAACGCTCACGAAACTGTTCACTTTATTTCGTTTGCTTGGTGAGAAGTAAGGATCTGATTGTTTTTTATTATCTGATCTTTTGGTCGTTTCTGGCCGAAAATTTACTCCATTGGAGCTCCTGCGTGAAAGACAGATGTGCGTGTGCATGTGTGGGGGAAGGGGTAAAACAGATTTGTTCTAACTTTGGATCTCACTGCCCATATTACTTTATTCAACTTATGCAAGTATAAGTATGCATTAGCAAGAAAAAAAAGTTTGCCACTGCTCTGTTTTTTTCTAGCCTGAAATTCTGCCAGATTTTCACCAGATTTTGGGTGAAACCGGATTTAAAATTTTCTGGCCAGGAAGATAATTACTTTGTAGAGGCTTTGTGGCCTAAGTGTTTTTGCAATATATTATTATTATTGGCTTATGGTCTCTGGCCGGAATAAAGTCTTGAATTGAATTGAATTATTATAATCCAGATAGATTACAGAATTTCAATTTAATTTATACCACGAAGGAAGTATGTATTGACAAGGGAGAGAGTTTGCCACTGCTTCGATTTTCCATAGCCCGAAATTCTGCCAGGTTTTGGATCAAACTGACTTTGAAATCTTCGCGCTACACTATAAAATGTTCCTCCGAGTAAGGATTAAAGTTAACTGCAGTATTTGCTTTTGCTACTGGGGTTAATCTTATCTCTACTGGGATAACATTAATCCGAATTAGAGATAAGATTATCTTTATAGAGACAAGATTAATCCCAGTATCGAATACTGCAAGATTTTTTTTACAATGTACAAACAATTTAAACAGCGTTTCTTAGAGCGTGTTCCACCCTTCCACAAATAGTAACTATTAGTTACTATTTCCGTTCCAACCTCACCAAAAGTTACTACGCTGACCGTTCCAACCTTGTCGAAATAGTAGCTAATAGTCACTATTTGCTTACCACGCTCGGGAGCGTAGTAAGCGTAGTAACTACGCATCTCTGCAACGTGATTGGTCGGATTCGCCCGTGGCATGATATTCTGCTGGAAAATAGAAATGTTGTTCCAGCCTTGACGGCAAAAAGCCAGAATTTGTGACGTCATGCGTAGTAACTACGGTAAGTAGGATGGAACACGCTCTTAAAAAATAACGGAGTTTCCGTAGAAGGAGTAGATAAAACCGAAAGCCTTGCTTCTGATTTCTCACTTCACATTAACGGGAACAATAAAATCTCACAGGTTTCTTTTCCAGTAGGATTCTGTCGGATTCTCCTTTCAGACTTGTAAAAAATCTGGACAGTGAGAACCAGACCGATATATAGCCGTTGAGACGGTAGTTACGAACGAAGCTAAATAGAAATTTCTTCTAAAAGAAATAGAAAACAGTGATTTTCGTTTTTTTTTATTGATCAGCTAATTATCCCTCTAGGATGATGTGCGAGGGATAAAAATAAAGTCGGATATTTCGTTTGCACTTCCGGCAAACCGTCCTCAGCGAAAAACAAGCAACTAAATCATAAAATCCAACACAATACCAACAGAAAAGTGACGCGGGACCAACAAAACATACAACGATATGTAACTTAAAACCAGAAAGAACGATGCTGACTGAAACGACAAACAAATTCAAATAAAATAAAGAATATTAAAATATGCGTGATAAAAGTGTATATGTACAAATCTGTGATTATTTTACAATTCTGAATTCTGTGTCTATTTACAATTTCCCAATTCCCTGGGAAAGCGCAGAAGCTTTCACCTAGCCATTATAAAATCTTTCGCTTTAACCATCACTATACAAATAATTTCACAGAAATTATTTGATAATCGAAAAATCACGATAATAGAAAAATACACTTTTAAATAGAAAAACCACGGTTTTCTATTTCTTTCGTAACGAATGTTCAGCTTGGCTTCAAACCTTATATAAATTTCTTCTAGGGGTGCCATTACGAAAGAAGATGTGAGAGCCGGGTCGGCTTTACCTGAAGGAATAATTTCGAACATCACTTCGTGTAAAGAGCCGATTGTTCCCGTTTGCGATCTCAGTGCTGGTTACCGAAAGCCAGATGGATCCTGCAATAATTTGAAGTATCCTTTGTGGGGAAGTTCCAAGAGGACTTTTAGAAGAGCGCTGCCAGCGCACTATGACGATGGTAAGGTTGCTATTTGCACGTCTCCTGTTGAGGTACGTGGACACAGCATGGTTTCGCAGTCGAATGCGAATTTGCCCCGTCGCTACGAAATTTTGATGCAGTGCATTCAGGTTTCCCCATATTGACGCCAGTTTCGTATGCATACCCGATGAAAAATTTATCGGAAAACAGAAGTATGAAGTTGTACAAAAAAGTAGCATGCATACTACCCGATGCCACTACATGCTTCTACTTCAAGGCTACCATGCTGCTACCATGTTACTGCATTCTACTGCATGCTACTATTAGCAAGACTGGATGCTACCATAGCAAGACAGGATGCTACTGGATACTACTGCTTCAGACTGGCCCAGTGTGAGGCATATTAAATGATAGTATTCTTTATTCTTACATACCAATACATGCAACTTTTTCGTACAACTATCATACAACTGCGGAGGCTACAAATTTCTCATCGGGTATTTTCGCATGCGAAAATTATTGGACTATGCACGTTAGCTTTATCATTTTGGCAGATATTTTTTATCAATTATTATTTTCTGGTTTGAAAAAAAGACAAACTGGGGATAAGTATGGGCAGACCAGGAAGTGACATCAACCCATGTTGACAAATCTCTCCGTAGATTCGGTGCCAGTGTCCATCTAACTTTACTTTGCCTCAGTGAAAGCAGGAGTGGAAAACTCGATCCTACCCAGGTATAAGATCAACGACTTTGTTACGACGTTGGCAGCGTTAAGCTGATCGCTTTCTAGATATTCGGATCACTAAGTAAAACAAAAAATAACTGAATAGGCTATCACATATACGGCACTCCTTTATGTGAAACAGAACGTACATAATGTTAACAACAACTCTTAACAGGGAAGTTAGTTCTTAAATACCTTGTCTAAAATTAATTTACTTTATCAATTTGACCTAACCTAAAAAGGGTATTACAGCTTCTTACTTGTCTCCTCACCTCTTCTAACTTTAAAGTCAGACTAAGAAAAATGTCCATACTCATCACGCGTGCAGGATATCAAGTCGGTTCATATCGTTTTTAGGTACCAACCGCATCAGAGCAAAATAACACGAGCGAGTAGCGCCAAGACTTGGAAAAAGTGACACACACTCGAATAACAGCGACAATAGCACCACTAGCGATAGTGAACGTCCCTACTCAAACTCACAAACCTTGTGGGGAAACAAACCTTGTGGGGAGACAAACCTTGTGGGAAAACAAACCTTGTGGGAAAACCAACCTTATGGGGAAAGCAACCCTGCGGGAAAACCAACCTTGTGGGAAAACCAACCTTGTGGGAAAACCAACCTTGTGGGAAAGCGAACCTTTTGGGAAAACCAACACAGTGGGAAAACAAACCTTGTGGGAAAACAAACCTTGTGGGGAAACAAACCTTGCGGGAAAACTAACCTTGTGGGAAAACAAACCCTGCGGGAAAACCAACCTTGGGGGAAAACAAAGCTTGTGGGAAAACAAACCTTGTGGGAAAACCAACCTAGTACTCAACCGGTCGTGCACCAGCGCTGGTTCCAATAACTTTAGCCTCCCGATTATCCTTGATGTGAGCATATGATATGATATGATATTTATTGCAAAAAGCCAACTGGCCATAGCAACTACCACAAAAAATCACTTACAATAAAACAAACAAAACAACAAAAACAAAAAATGACAATCCTAGATATAGCTTAATAACACTTACATTAGATCCTCCCGATGCTTCGCTGCCAACCGGACGAACACTGCCAAATTTCTCATTACTGCGAAACACTTGTCTCCAATCAGATCTACTAACCCTTCCTCCCCTAAAGCACTCCTGCCAAACATTTCTTCCCTTAATCCCCCCAACTCACCACATTCACACATAAAATGTAACAGACTCTCATCAATTTCACCACACATAGGGCAAAAGTATGGACCATCACGTACCCTGTTTTTCCCCATGTATTTCCCCATGTAGTGGTAGTGCGTTCCCCCTTAAACAAACTAGTGCCTCTAAGCTTTTCGCATCCAAATCCAACATCCCAATACAAATCCAAATCCAAAAATTTTCGTATCAAAATACCGCATCTTAGTTTTACTAGAAATTGCTAAATTGTTTGCGAAACAAGGAAAGCATTGATAGGTCTTGACGCTACTCCCTAGTGTTTTCTTGCTCTGAGCCGCATGAGTGTGCCTTAATACTAAAGAATTTTTATCCTAGGCATATTCACGGCCCGTCTGGTTGGACATGAAATGACGCCACTTCCGAGCGCTAGAGGCATCAGCGTGGGTCTTGCCACCGCTGGAGAATTACGAACTCGCACTTTGACTAACCTGACTCACATGTTCCTTACGTGGGGACAGTTCTTGGATCATGACATTACAGCCACAGCACCAACAAAGGGTAAGATCGTCTGATTTACTTTTCTTTCCTCCTCAGTCTTCCCCCATATTTCAGACAAAAGGCTCCCTGCAGGCATCTCTGCTAACAAATCACGTCTATCAGTCTCAAGATCTTTTTGGGGTCTGTTAGTCAGTGATGGGTCTATCAGTCTCAAGATCTTTGTAAAAGTTGTCCGTCTGTCTGTCTGTCCGTCTGTCGGTCTGTTAGCACGATACTCTCGAAGGGGTTGAGATATTCTTATCAACTTTGCATGAGGACTCTTTGGGTCAAAGTATTGGTCAAGTTCGAAGATGGGTTCCAAGCTAGCCCTATATTTAGGTGTAAGGATAAGGTTTGAAATTAAGGGAAACAAACATTATTTTTCAAAAGCTAATGAAATAGTATATTTAGAGGTAAGGAGACATGGTGAATCCGAATATGAAAATGATTTTCTGTGTGGACAAGTAGTTCACCCGGAATCCGGCAAAATCCGGAAAAATTCTGAAAAGTAAAAGTTTTATCTGTGGTTGATTAGAGGTTCGGGGCAATGAGACGTGCTGAGACGGACTGTGAAAATTATTTTCTCGACGGAAAACTAGTTCGGCTAGAATCAGGCCAAAACCGGAAAAAAATATTAAAGTAAAAGTTTTATTTGTATCTGATAAGATGTTCGATTTGCGGGTAAGAAGACATGTACATGCTTAATACATATATGACAATCATCGTCACCGGACGTATAGATTGCTCGGAGTCCGGCTGAAACCGGAAAATTTGTTAAAAGTAAAGAGGTCCGATGTAGGAGAAAGGAGACATGCTTTTGAGCTTTAATTTTTGCCAGACAAGTACTTTTTCCGGAATCCCGCCGATTGGGCCTTCATTGGCCTTAATCTTTTTGGGATCCCAAAACGTAAGTGGAGGGATACCTATGACATCGCAAAAGTTGTCCGTCTGTCCGCACGATAACTCTTGAAGGGATTGAGATATTTTGATGAAACTTGGTGCGAGGATCCTTTGGGTCAAAGTACAGGTCAAGTTCGAAGATGGGGTCTGTAGCCCTATATTTGAGGGTGGGGGAGGGCTTTCAAATTAAGGGACAAACAAAATATTTTTTTAAAGCTAGTGAGATAGTCGATCATGTAGTAAGAAGACATGCTGAGCACGAAGGTGAAACCCATTTTCTTGTCGGACAAGTGGCTCGTCCGGAATCCGGCAAAAACCGGAAAGTTTGTTAAAAGTAAAAGTTTCATTTGAAGTTGATTAAATGTTTGATTTAGGGGTAAGAAAACATGCTTAATCTTTTTGGGATCCCAAAACGTAAGTGGAGGGATACCTATGACATCGCAAAAGTTGTCCGTCTGTCCGCACGATAACTCTTGAAGGGATTGAGATATTTTGATGAAACTTGGTGGGAGGATCCTTTGGGTCAAAGTACAGGTCAAGTTCGAAGATGGGCTCTGTAGCCCTATATTTGAGGGTGGGGGAGGGCTTTCAAATTAAGGGACACACAAAATATTTTTTTAAAGCTAGTGAGATAGTCGATCATGTAGTAAGAAGACATGCTGAGCACGAAGGTGAAAACCATTTTCTTGTCGGACAAGTGGTTCGTCCGGAATCCGGCAAAAACCGGAAAGTTTGTTAAAAGTAAAAGTTTCATTTGAAGTTGATTAAATGTTTGATTTAGGGGTAAGAAAACATGCTCAGCATGATGGTGAAAATCATTTTCTCGCCGGACAAATAGTTCGTCCGGAATCCGGCAAAAACCGGAAAGTTTGTAAAAGTATATGTTGATTAAGTGTAAAGTAAAAGTATTGTTGATTAAATGTTTGATTTAGGGTTAAAACGACATGCTGAACACGATGGTGAAAACCATTTTCTCCCCGGACAACTAGTTCGCCTGGAACCGGCCAAAACCGGAAAATATGTTAAAAGCAAAAGTTTTATCTGAAGTTGATTAGATGATAGATTTAGGGGTAAGAAGAGACGCTGAGTCTGTATATGGCAATCATTCTTACCCGGACATATAATTAGTCCGGAATCCGGTTGTACCTGCATTTTTTTCAAAGTTTTATTTAAAGTTGATAGATGTTCTTTATAGGGATAAGGAGATACGCTGGATTCGTTTCTGAATTTTCTTTTTTGCTGGACTATAAGTAGTTCGCTCGGAATTCGGGCGAAACCGCAAATTTGGCAGAAGTAAAGCAGGAAGTTTCGGTCAGTATCGTCAAAATAGATATGGCTTATAGAGGTATAGAAAGATAGATATATAGATAGAATATCTGAACTCGGTTTTCTCTGATGATTAGCCTAGTGAAGACTGGATCTGGCGAAGATAAGACCCAATTGTCTGGATCAAATCTTAGATTTTTGGAATCCCATCGACACCTTTGGTCTTGTTCTAATTTTAATAGTAAAAATGTTTAAGAAGTCTATTGAAGACCGAATATCTACGAGACTTAATTGTCTGGATCAAATATTAAATTTTTGGGATCCCATCGATACCTTTGGTCTTGTTCGTCCTGCCACTTACGTTGCATGGCTTTTAAGTTTGTTTTGTTTTGCTCTTTCTTTGTTCTGCTAATCCTGTCCATTTTGTGTTTACAACCGTCGGAAGGCTGGTCAAAAGTCCCATGTGTTTGAATAGCCTTTCTTGGTATTGAAACTAGAAAGCACGGTTCACTGCATTGTTTCTCAGTCATGTAAGCCATAAATTATCCATTTGTTTAAATTATTTTTCCGGTCAAGCTCTAACTAGTATCAGCAGAATACAACTCCGTTGTCAGTAGAACATCCCGTCTCTCCTCCTCGGAATGCATCCTTACTCCGGCTATGAAACGACCCGATTGAGCTCGATCACTGTATCCGAAACTTTCGATTTCTATCGTCTCTGCATCGCTCGATACACTATCCCCATGGCTATGTGCAAAACAAATACTCTTTATGACTAAGTCCAAAACACGCCAGTGATCCTCAGGAAGAAGGAGTAAGTGTCAACTAGCGACTCAAACTCAACGACTCAAATCCTATGTCAACCAATCACAGCGATTTTTGGGAGAAGATGTGACACCACTTCTGCCTTTCTTCCGCTAGGTACCGGGGGAGGCCGGAGATTTTGCATCGGCAAGGAGAGATAGTCATCAAGAGTATTGTGTACAAATGCTCAGGTATATGCTTCAAGATTGGTATTTACGGAACAGGATCGCGGATTTTAATTATCGCAGGGGCTGGAAAACAGTGGATCTTATCATCATCTATCCATGCTATTTTCGGCTGTAGTGTTTATTGAAGACGTAAGACTATCCCCAGCAGATTTTACTATCAGCATCAGAATAATTTATTTACACAAGCTATCATAGTCAAGAAGAGAACTCAACTAAATGGCGCTTGGGCTTACAAATTAAAAGACGACACAAATAAGAACAGAAACTTCAGCACTTATTAAACACTGACGTGTAATACAAATTTTCAGTGAAGATCCATTTTAGGGGTCAATGGAGAGGGTATTTTATGTTGCAACAGGCAGGAGAGCCATCCAGAATGCTTGCCAATTTCAATACCGAAAGGCGACAATGTGATGGAATCAAATGAAGTAGACTGCATGGAGTTCATAAGGTCTTCACCTGCCCTCACATGTTCCATAGGTAATTACTTTCCCATTCCTGATCGCTCTTCCCCTAGTCCAGAGATGTGGTTCAGTTCCTCTCATTGTTCTTTTTTTTACTTATAAGTCCCGGCTGGTGGCGTTGGTTGTTTCCTGCTCGCCTCAGCAGTCTGGTAATCAATTGGCGAAATATGTCGTCACCGTGTTACGTCATCCCGATGAAAAATTTATCTCAGAATAGTAGCATGAAGTTGTATAAAAAAGTAGCATGGAGTACTAACTGATGCTACTACATGCTTCTACTTGAAGGCTACCGTGTTACTGCATTCTACTGCATGCTGCTATTAGCAAGACTGGATGCTCCTAGAGCAAGACAGGATGGTACTGGATACTACTACTTAAGATCAGACCAGTCTGAGGCACATTAATTGATAGTCCTCGGTACATCACTAGATGCAAATTTTTCGTACAACTATCATACAACTACACAGGTTAAAAAAATTTCATCGGGATTGTCTCCTTCAAATTATGCGCTTCGTTTGCACTTGTGCCACTTTACCACAAGTGCCAACTCCTGTACGACCATGTCCGAACACTAGATATCAGTGACCCACATTTCCTTTATGTTTACACGATCCACCTGCTCGTTTCTCAGGTAAAAGTTTTTACTGTCCAAGCAAAAAAGTATCTCACTCACACAGCTTGTAGGTTTTGATAGGGGGGAATTGAAATATTAATTAGTATGCGGATTGATAGTTTACCCTTGGGAGATAGGAGGAGGTACATTGGTTGGGTGATTGGGAAAGCTGGACCTTACTTCTGCCGGATGTGTGGAGATATGAATGAGTGTGTGCGGCATCTTATGTGTGAACGTAGGAAAATTATATAATGTTGAAGTGTGATTGTTATATTTCAAAAAACAAAGTGGGTAGATTCCTCAAGCTGTCGTGTGAAATACAGATATAATTTTTATAGTTTTCAGTGATATTAGCAGATACAATTTATCGTTTTGTTTTCTTTGTGTTGCAATGGCCCTTGGGCTTTTGGTATAATAAATATCATGCCGTCAGCTTGTAAAACGCATAGATCAGAGACATATTTCTTCGGAAAAATCAGTCTGCTCTGGCATGGACGATGATTCGAGCGAAAATGTATGGGGGGGGGGGGGTCGAGGAAATTGGGGGCATAGAACATGAGTAGGGGAATGTGGGATTTTCACCTACCCTCGACACTAAAACCCACTGCTTTCTTTTTCTTAGGACCGAGGGAGCAGATGAATCTCATTACATCCTACATTGATGCCTCAAATGTCTACCACTCCGATCGTCTCGAAGCTCGTTGGCTTCGCACAATGTATAGAGGTTACTTAAGAGGTCGCATGAGTCCTGATGGAAGAGGGCTCCTACCCATCTCGTCAGATCCGGATGACGGGTGTAATAGACCAGAGGAAGTGAAGAATAGTCGCTACTGCTTCAAAGCTGGTAAGGATAATTTTCTAAAGTGCCATCTAATTAGTATCTTATCTACCATGGCATGGGAATGTGTACTGTTTAGATAAAGTTGCTTTTGGGCGGGATCACTGTTCCTATGGCCGGCTTCTATCGGACTATGGTAGCGGTTTGCAAACTATGTTCACAAGCCCCTCGGTAGCTGAGTTGGTAGAGCAGTCGCCTAGTAAGCGAGGATCTCTGGTTCAAATCCCGGCTGAGGAGCATTTTGTCAGTCAGTTCACTTATACTTATTTCTCTAGCAGATGTCACTGCAGCTTGTAATTTATGTCACCGTATTCATGTACCCAGGCACTAGTTTCCACTCGACCGTCGCCACTTCGCGGTTCCGGCCTCATGAAAACGCAGTATTCCGCGGTATCCTCCTTCCAAAACGCATGTCCAAAAGACGCGTATTATCCAAAAAATTTAATTTCAGTATGAATTTGACTTTACTGAAGCTGTATATGGATTCTTTCAAGCGAAATAACGTAACAATCTTCCAGCAGAAATGTGCTAGCTGGTGGCGGTACCTGGGCCTTTTTTTACTCTAAGATTTTAACTTCGGCGTTCTTCGCAATAAGGCTTAGTAGTACGGTGTTCGTCCAATTCGTTGGAGGACAATCCGTAACAGGACAATTTGTCACAAGGACAATTCGTCGTTAGGACAACTCGTCGTTAGGACAATTTTTCATACGGACATTTCGTCACAATGACCCTAATTTCAAGTTCGATTTCATTTAAGATATACACAGTTGAATATTCATTTGCATGAAAATGTGGTGGCTATAAATATTAAAGTTTAAATTCAGACATCGAGGTTGATATCAGAAAATAACACTGAGACGGTCATTGAAAATAACCTAGCCGAGCCGAAGGCGTGATACGAAGATACAATAACTTCTCTCGATCAGGTACTTTTATGTAGGTTGTTACGATCTCGTATCATCCTCGAGAGAGGCTGATACGACGCCGTAACAGCCTCCGCAGATGTTCATGGAGCACTTTTCCTCAAGTACTGATTTCATCGAACACTTTTCCTCATATACTGATTTCATCGAGCACTTTTCCTCAAATACTGAAAAGCAGAAGCTGACCTAAAAAAAAAAAAAAATACTTTCAGGATAAAAACACAAGTGCTTACAAATTATTTAAAAAGTAAAGAAGAAATAAAATAAATGTTGGAAAATGACAGAAAATTTTATTCTCTTAGACAACCGGTCTTTGCATAGGTCATACCTTGTCACAGTCAGATTACCGCTCAAAATACAGCTTGTCAACTGAAACAGCATCCTATTAGCCCTTGCTTTCCAAAAGCTAGTTATTGGGCATTGAAAAAAGGACAGAATCTTTCTCTCATAGACAACCAGCCTATGCCTTGGGTCATAACATAACACAATCAGATTTCCACTGAAAATACAGCTTGTCAGCTGAAACAACATCCTACTATCCCTTGCTTACCAAAGGCTATTTATTCAGCATTGGTCACTGTCTTTGTTCTGAAATTATCTTGTTTCTCAAAAACCAACACTTTGGGTTTTTTATTGTTTACTTTTTACTTCCACGACCTCTAGAGTAGTCATTTTAAAGTTTACATGTTGGATATGGAGATAAGAAGATACGCTGAATTTGTTTTTGAGCTGTATTCTTTCGCCGGACAAGTAGTTCTGGAATTCCGCCGAAACCGGAAAATTGGCAGAAGTAAGGCAGGAAATTTCGATCGGTTACGTCAAAATAGATATGACTTAGAAGGGTAAACACATATACTGAATCCATATCTGAAGTTGATTTGCTCAGATTTACCAGGTGTTCGAAGGTGTTTCAACCCCCACTCTAAGCCTTGATCTGTTTCTAAATTAAAAAAAAAAAATATTGAACTGTCTGGATCAAATATTACATTTTTGGGATCCCATCTAAACCTTTGGTATTGTTTCATTACCTTTCCACTTCTTATTGATTTTAGTGACTTTCAGTTTGAAAAAATAGTGTAACGTAAAATACGGTCACATGCAACGTGCATGCATATTCTCATAAGTAAGAAACCCCTCTGATTAGGCCAAGCATTGTCATTTCAAAAAAAAATCACACTGTTTAGTAGTTAAGAATAGGTTAATTCTGATTTAACGCTAATGTTCAAGTCTGATCCATAGAAGAGTCTAATTTTCAAGATTAGAATTTAGGAAGAATTGAAGGAAGCCGCGGTCCATGCCGATCCCGTTTTTTCCAACCTACTAATCAAATAAAACATAATCTTCACCCACAAATAATCCGACTTTCTTTTTTTTTATCGAGTGTAGCCTACTCGATTTCTTTTTTTTTTATCGAGTGTACCCTCGTCTCGAAATCACTCTATTGCGTGATTGAGAGAACAATGTCACCCCCCCCCCCCCCCAACGATATAACAGAGTAGTGTGAGAGGCGCAAATCCCCCGAAAATTACGAAAATTCGTCATATTTTTTCAATTTTTCTCTGTTTTCAGTTTTGCAAAATATATCAGTTTTTCGCAAAATTCGCAATTTTCGAGAGGCCTCCGAATATTTCAGTTTTGTGAACATTCAGTTGAATTTTTCAGTTGCAAAATTCACTTTTTGGGATCCCAAAACGTAATTGGAGGGATACCAATGACATCGCAAAAATTGTCCGTCTGTCCGTCCGTCCGTCTGACAGCACGATAACTGTCGAAGGGAATGAGCTATTTTGATGAAACTTGCTGTGAGGATTCTTCGAGTCAAGGGAAATGTCAAGTTCATAGATGGGCCCGATAGCTGCATAGTTAGGGGAGGGGGAGGGGTTTGAAATTAAAGGGCGAACAATACTTTTTTAAAAGCTAATGAGATAGTCGATTGCGGGGAAAGACACAACATGCTGAACACGAATATGAAAACCATTTTCTCGCCGGACAAGTAGTTCACCCGGAATCCGGCTAAAACCGGAAAGTTTGTTAAAAGTAAAAGTTTTCATCTGAAGTTGATTAGATATCCGATTTAGGGGGAACGAGACATGCTGAATCCGAATCTGACTGATTTTCTCGTCGCACAAGTAGATCGCCTAGAATCCGGCCAAAACTGGAAAATTTGTCAAAATAATAGATTAATCTGAAGTTGATTAGAGGTTCGATTTAAAGATAGTGAAACGTGCTGAATCCGAATATGAAAATTATTTTGCCGCCGGACAAGTAGATCGCCCGGAATCCGGCCGTAACCGGAAAATTTGTTAGAAGTAAAAGTTTTATATGAATTTCATTAGGTGTTCGGTTTATGGACACGTAGTTCGCCACGAATCCTGCTGAAATAGGAAAGTTTGTTAAAAGTTGAAGTTTTATCTGAAGTTGATTAGAGGTTCGACATAGGGGTAAGGAGATACGCTGAATCTGTTTTTGGGATCCCAAAACGTAAGTGGAGTGATACCTATGACATCTCAAAAGTTGTCCGTCTGTCCGTCTGTAAGCACTATAACTCTCGAAGGTAATGAGATATTTTGATGAAACTTGGTGTGAGGATTGTTTGGGTCAAGAGTAAGGTCAAGTTCGTAGATGGGCTCTGTAGCCCTACATTTAGGGGTGGGGGAGGGAGTTTAATTTAAGGGGCAAATGAAATATTTTTAAACATATAATGTGATAGTCGATTATGGGGTAAAAAGTCATGCTGAACACGATAGTGAAAACCATTTTGTCATCGGACAAGTAGTTCGCCCGGAATCCGGCCAAAACCGGAAAGCTTGTTAAAAGTAAAAGTTTTATTTGAAGTTGATTAGATGTTCGGTTTAGAGATAAGAAGACATGCTGAACATGATGGTGAAACACATTTGTTCGCCGGACAAGTAGTTAGCCCAGAGTCCGGCCAAAACCGGAAAGTCTGTTAAAGTAAAAGTTTTATTTGAAGTTGATTAGATGTTCGATTTAGGGATAAGAAGACATGCTGAACATGATGGTGAAACACATTAGTTCGCCGGACAAGTAGTTGGCCCAGAGTCCGGCCAAAACCGGAAAGTCTGTTAAAGTAAAAGTTTTATTTGAAGTTGATTAGATTTTCGATTTAGGGATAAGAAGACGTGCTGAACACGATGGTGAAAACCATTTTCTCGCCGGGCAAGTAGTTCGCCCTGAATTCGGCCAAAACCGGAAAGTTTGTTCAAAGTAAAAGTTTTGTTTTAAGTTGATTAGATGTTCGATTAAGGGGTAAGAAGACATGCTGAACCCTTATGGGAACAGTATTTTCTACCAGGACAACTTGTTCGGCCGGAATCAGGCCAAACCGGAAAATTTGTTAAAAGGAAAAGTTTTATTTGAAGTTGATTAGATGACAGATTTAGGGGTAAGAAAACACGCTGAATCTGTATATGATAATCTTTTTTTTTACCTGGACATATAGTTCGTTTGGAATCCGGTTGAAACCGGTTTTTTTTTTATAAGTTGAACTTTTACTTGAAGTTGATTAGATGTTCTTTATACCGATAAGGTGATACGCTGAATTCGTTTCTGACCTTTTTTTTCTGGACAAGTTTGGTAGTTCGTTCTCAATTGTCTGGATCAAATATTAGATTTTTGGGATCCCATCGAAACCTTTGGTCTTGTTGAGCTTCAGTTTCGTTCGGAATCCGACTGAAACCGGAAATTTGGCAGAAGTAAGGCAGGAACTTTTGTCAAAATAGACATGACGCAGGCT
Organism: Branchinecta lynchi; assembly: GCA_023053575.1. NCBI lineage: Eukaryota > Metazoa > Arthropoda > Branchiopoda > Anostraca > Branchinectidae > Branchinecta > Branchinecta lynchi. The sequence continues at coordinate 11,339,716 of JAKZAP010000007.1, forward strand.
ATAGGGGTAAACTCACATGCTGAATCCATATCTGATCTTCGTCTTCTCAGATGATTACCCCTGGTCCTCGACAAGAACCGACTGTCTGGATCAAAAAAAAATTTGGGATCCCCTCGAAACCTTTGGTCTTGTTACATCCATACTTGACGAGATTGTAAACAGTCTTAATTTTCCGTTTAGGTGATGTGAGGGTAAACGAGCAACCCACCTTGACTTCGATGCACATACTGTGGATGAGGGAACATAACAGAATCTCCAACACCTTATTTGACATCAATCCGACGTGGCCAGATGAAAAGCTGTACCAAGAAGCCAGAAAGATCGTTGTGGCTCAGATCCAGCATATTACTTACAAGGAATTTTTGCCAATACTTCTGGGTGAGTATCTAGCACAGATCCAAAATATTACTTACAAGGAATTTTTACAATACTCCTGGCTGAGTATATAGGGAGAGCTTCATCTCAAAGCTGCCATTCGTACAGTCTCAATATGGACAACCTCCACTCCAAAGAACGAAAAAGCACACTCTAGCAATGTACTGAAATAATTTCCCAGCGATCGAAACTGATCGCTTAAACTGGAGGGAACGTATTGCGGGATTCGCTCTCTATGCTTTCCAGTTTCATCTACTGGAAAACCCGTGGGAAATTAGGATTCTAGGAACAAGCACTTTCTGCTTAAGGGATTAAAACATACAGAATTACGATCATTCAATTCCAACAGTGTTACTCTTATCCAGCATGATTCTTGAATTTGTTCGCTTTAATTGGCCAGAACGTTCAAATTTTAAGCGGAGCTCTCCAATAGCCTTAAGGGGTCACTTCCCGGAAAATGTTCAGCAGCTTCCAAACAATAGAACGAAATTCCTCCCGGCCTTGGTAACCAGCTCATTAAATACCGTCTTGTGAAAGCTGACGTGCCGATGATATATGATGTACCGATGACTTGCGAGTAGGCTGGTTGGGCTGTTAGCTTATCTCTTGTGTCTCTTTTCTTAGGTGACAACGTAGTTGACTACCTGGAGCTTAGACCACAAGCCAAGGGATACTTTCTCGGCTATAATGAAGAGGTTGACGCTACGGTATCAAACGAATTTGCCACAGCCGCTTACCGCTTTGGCCACTCCATGTTGCAGGTAAGAGGTTTATTGCACTTCCTTGCTGCTGCACGGCGAGGCGGTCCTTAATGAAGGTAGGTTATCATAGAAGGTGTTTTCTGCTCCGCAATTCTGCTCGAGTGTCTTCATATTAGCCGAAGCAGACTTCACACCACCTTAAGAAGTCGAAAAGTGTCACAGGTAGTTTCGGGCCGAACTTCACGAAGATAACTTTCGCCTGGCGGTTATTTTGATCCTTTTTATTGTCTCCCTATTTGTTTGTTTTTCATTGTACATTCTTTGCGCTATGCATTTTGAAGAATGCTCAGTTTGATGAAGCACAATAGTCAATTTAGTCACGTTTATTTACATGGTTTGTTTTGTGTTTTAATGTGTGTATTTTACTTTGTGTATTTTACTCATACTCTGCTGTTAATTCAAAAAAATAAAAATAGTCACAAATAAATAAAAATAGAGTAGAGGCAAGGCGACATGCTCAAAGATAGCAACACGAATTTTTTCGTTTGGTTGGAAGAGCAAGCTTGGTTGAAAGAGCAAGCACAAGTCCGAGATACATCATTAACATACCGGACCGGATTCGGGAACTATAGAGGGAGGGGGGGGGGGGGGTCCGGATTTCTGATTATCCGTGAGTTCGGTACTCTCTGATGTATTAGGACGATGCAACTGGGCTGGCGTGTCATGGACTGTAATTGACTTGAGAATAGTCGTTTGCATGATCCGAAAGTGGAAAAATGTGATGTCTCAGATGTTCCAAGTCAAGCCCGGACCGGATGGGGGGGGGAGGGGGGGGGCGTAAACTTTGTGACATGGTCAAAAACCAAAGGAATGGGCCGACTGGAATGCAAGTTGGACAGTACCGAGCTTAGACTGCCTAGTTTGTTATTTGGCGTCCGGACCGGATACGGCAACGGTATAGGAGGAGGATCAGAAAATGTCTGTTCCTGGAGGAGGATCATCCGGGATAATCCAGAAATAACTGACTTGCGTATATAGTTTGCGAACGGGTGGTCCGATTCGAGTGAAACTTTATGGGTGGCCCTTTACACAGGGACTTGTACCGTGATGAACAAACCATAAACATGTTTATGGTTTATTTGTCACGGTACAAGTCCCTTGTCTAAAGTGCCATCTATGTATTATTATTAATTTCCGTGACATGGGGATGTGAACTGGTTAGATAAATTTGACTTCGAGCAGGATCACTGTTCCTATGGCCAGCTTCTACCAGACTATTGTAGTGGTTTGCGAACTCTGTTCACAAGCCCCTCGGTAGCTCAAATGGTAGAGCGCCTGCCTTGTAAGCAGAGGGTCCTGGGTTCAAATCCCGGCTCAGGAGCATTTCTGTCTTTCAGTTCACTACTTATAAAACTTCGTGGGTGATAAGAACTAATGAGCTAGATATGCGAAACATGCCTCCGAACCACATGCGGCATTGGCTGGGCTAGCTGAAGGGGGGGGGGGACCGGAGTTTCCCCCAAAACTCTCCGACCTGAGTAAAACTTGATAGCCGGTACGAGAAGCTGCCTTAGACAATCTGTATATGTGGCTGAAGCAGGTTTGGCCCGGGTACGGAAATTTGAGGGCATGGTGTAGCGGCAATAGTACGGCACTCCTAGGAATCAAACTAGTATGGTGAAACATTTGCCCTAGATTATCCAAAGCAATGCCGAAAATGCTCAGTCTCGGGTGAAATCAAATACTTTATTTCTAGGTCCGATCGGTTGAAGGGGGGATTTTGTGACATTCTCATCTACTTTCTTGTACCACCTACTAGTTAACAAGTGCCATATGAGCTCGTAGCTCTTGTTCTGATTTTGTCAGTAGGAACCATGCTTGTACTCCTTGAGTCGTAAATAGCACCCCTATCAAATACCATCCCGTAACGCTGACACCGGGGTCACTACCGCGTCTGAAAAGGAACGCCGATTCATCGTTACCTTCCCACCACTCTTCCCCGACATCCACACGAGGTTCATCTCTACTTCTGTTTCAGGGACTTGTACAGCTGCAGGGTCCGGCTGGGCGCAATGTGGATTTCGTCCAGCTCCACAAGCTACTATTCAACCCCTTTCAACATTGGGATCCAGGTCATCTGGATTCCCTGATGAGAGGTCAAGCTTCTCAGAACCCTCGTCCAGTTTCTATCAGTTTCAACGAGCAGGTAAAAGTTGACATTAGACATTAGTTTTTCGTAATTTTGCTCGAGCGTTCAGGTCTCATATGCAAGAATCGATTTGGAAATGGAGTTGCTGTCTTGGCCTTAATTTTTTTCGCATTATGCTTTTGATGTTCTGGCTGGATGTCCTGAAGCTTCAACAAGCTTAATCTTTTGACAGGCTAAGCTTGATGCCAAATGTCTTGATAAGTAAGTAAATAAAAACGTAAGACATGTGCTTTGTATGATCTGAGTTTAGCTAAAGGGCTTCAGATGCTCACGTTTTTAACTTGAAGTGAACTTGTAAGTAATCAGATTGCATCTCCTCGTTGATATCCATAGTGCGGGGAGTTCTCTACTCTTTGTTGTTAACCGTCCAGTTCGTCTGGAGGTAGGGACGGAGTTTTTGGGATCCCAAAACGTAAGTGGAGGGATACCTATGACATCGCAAAAGTTGTCCGTCTGTCCGTCCGTCCGTCCGTCTGTCCGTCCGTCTGTAAGCACGATAACTCTCGAAGGGAATGAGATATTTTGATGAAACTTGGTGTGAGGGTTCGTTGGGTCGTCGGACCAGTCAAGTTCGTAGATGGGCTTTGTAGCTCTACATTTAGGGGTGGGGGAGGGGATTCAAATTAAGGGACAAACAAAATATTTTGAAACAGCCAATGTGATAGTCGATTATGGGGTAAGAAGACATGCTGAACACGATGGTGAAAACCATTTTGTCGTCGGACATGTAGTTCGCCCGGAATCCGGCCAAAACCGGAAAGTTTGTCGAAAGTACAAGTTTTATTTGAAGTTGATTAGATGTTCGATTTAGGGGTAGGAAGACATGCTGAAGACGATGGTGTAAATTATTTTCTCGACGGACAAGTATTTCGCCCGGAATCCGGCCCAAACCGGAAAGTTTGTTGAAAGTAAAAGTTTTATTTGAAATTGATTAGATGTTCGGTTTAGGGGTAAGAAAACATGCTGAAGACGATGGTGAAAACTATTTTCTCGATGGACAACTATTTCGCCCGGAATCCGGCCCAAACCGGAAAGTTTGTTGAAAGTAAAAGTTTTATTTGAAGTTGATTAAATTTCGATTTAGAGGTAGGGAGACATGCTGAAGACGGTGGTGAAAACTATTTTCTCGACGGAGAAGTATTTCAACCTGAATCCGGCCCAAACCGGAAAGTTTGTCAAAATAAAAAGTTTTGTTTGGAGTTGATTAGATGTTTGATTTAGGGCAAGAAGACATGCTGAACACTTATGTGAAAACAAGTTTCTACCCGGACACGTAGTTCGTCCGGAATCCGGCCAAAACCGGAAAACTGTTGGAAGTCAAAGTTTTATTTCTAGTTGATTAGATAAGCGATTTAGGGGTAAGAAGAGATGCTGAGTCCCTGTGTGACAATCGTATTTTACCCGGACATATAGTTCGACCGGAATCCGGCTGGAATCGGAAAATTTGTTATAAGCTAAATTTCTATTTGAAGTTGATTAGATGTTCATTACTGGGGAAAGAAGATACCCTGATTTCGTCTTTGAGCTTTTTTTTTTGCCGGACAAGTAGTTCTGGAGTTCGGCCGGAACCGGGAAATTGGCAGAAGTGGCAGGAAGTTTTCGTCAAAACAGATATGACTTATAGGGGTAAACACATATGCTGAATCCAAATCTGAACTTGGTTTTCTCAGGTGATTAGCTATTTGGCCTTAATCTGTTTCTGAATTTTAATTGTAAAAATGTTCAAGGAGTCTGGCGAAGACTGGATCTGGCTAAGACAAGACCCAGTTGTCTGGATCAGATATTGAATTTTTGGGATCCCATCGAAACCTTTGGTCTTGTTCCAACTGGTTGCCCGGTTTTACGTACGTCACAGCTGTGAAGGCTTTATAATAATAATATAATATAATAATATAAAGCAACAGAAAAGGCTTTCGCCTCTAAATAACTCAGAAATTTGGAGTAATCGTACTGATCAGAGTTAAAAATCCTAACAACATTGCACTTGAAACTATTGATCGATTCAGCATTAAGTTTGCCAGCCTTTAAACAACTCTGGGAAATTTGGAGTAATCGTACTGATCAGAGTTAAAAGTCCTATTAACATTGCATTTGAAACTATTGATCGATTCAGCATTAACTTTGCCAGGGGCTGGTAATAATAATCGTTGTTCTAGTTTGCTAAAGGCGATAACTGGTCCTCTGAGAGCTTATACACGAGTTCCTCACTGATAAGGTGGATATAATGTTTTATGTAAAACCGGATGCGCAAATCACACGCCGGGTCAGGTCAGGTTTACATGCCACTAAATTAGACGAGACGGGAAAGGCTTCAGCTCAAAGAGAATGAAGGAAAAATAGGCCGCATAGGCTTTCCGAAGAGTCTAGACAGCTATAGGTATAGAGTTAAAAGATTTCTTCTTATTTTGAAGGCTTCTTTGATTTTAGTGGCTTAACCGATTTGTTTCTTCTAGGTCCGCAACCACCTCTTCGAGTCCAGACAGGGTCACGTTGGACTGGATCTTCTGGCCATAAACATCCAGCGAGGCAGGGACCATGGACTTCAGTCCTACGTTCATTGGAGAGTATTATGTGGGCTCACTAACGCCACCAGTTTCGATGGATTACGTGATGAGATTGTTACAGAGAACATTGAATTGTTAAAGGGGCTTTACGGGTAAGTCTTGTAAGTCCCTAGTCGTAACTTCCACCCGAGCATTGACGCGAGTCCGACTTCCGCTGGTTCGGAGTTCTTTTTCAGTCGGCTATTGTAAGATCATAGGCGTATTCTCGCCGTTCCCAGAGGACTCCTCGGGGGAATCAATGGGAACGGCGAGAATAGAGGGAGTCACTCCACGCGGACTCCGCGGCGAGAAACAGCGAGGACACGGGGAATGCTTCCAGCATGGATTTTGTTCGAATAATACATATGCAGTTGACGAAATTAGTCTGGAGCCACTTAATTTTTGGTTTTGTTTATTCTGATTATTTTTAATTAATTTTACATTGCACCACCACCAGCAATAACTAATTCCCTCCGAATCTGAAAGGGAGTCCTTTTTGATGATGGTGATGATAATCAGAGCATTCCCCGTCCGTGGGGACTCGCGAGAATACGGGGAGTGAGTCCCCAGGACAAACAAAAATGCGGGGACTCCTCAAGTGGAGTCCCCGGGGAACGGCGAGATTACGCCTCATGTCTACATGTTTTGAGGCCATTTGTTTTTATTCCCTTCACTTGTTTTCTCTTGTGGAGTTGCGAGCTGTGGGTAGATTGTTAGTAATGCATTTTCAAGCTCGTCTCAAAAAGGAATGTCCGATCTCGATGCTCTGTTGCATATCACATGTGTCGAAGAAATGAAGAACGATACCCTTTGGGGTCAGATGCAAAAAGTCATCTGCCATTGCTTAATGCATTTGTAACTAATTTGTCTTAATTAGTTTAGTATTTGAGACTGAATAATTCAGTTCAGTTTTACTTCTTTTATAGATTGTAAACAGCTTACCGCTTTTCTTCGGTTTTAGTCATGTATTTAGCGGGATAAACATTAAATATTGTATAATTGTACCGTGTTCTTCAAAACTGTGCTAACTGGAAATTCTTTTAAAAATGAGTTAACTATACCATTGGAAAGAACATAGCTGATTTGGTATCCTGTTAAATTGATCACCATCTAACAGCTAGATTAGTTTTAACTTTCTGAAATCATACTTTCTTCATGCAGTGGCACACACAAAACTGGGCCCAAAAATTATGAAAATAAAGTTAGCACAGGTTTGAAGAACACGGTACAATTTTCCGGAGGCGACACTTCGAGTGGTTAGGTTGTCCAGCTTAGCCGCTTTTGACGGTATTTTTCACGACACATGCTATTTACAACGCGTTCCATCCTACTTACCGTAGTTACAACGCATGACGTCATGAATGCTGGCTTTTTGCCGCCAAGGCTGGAACGACTGTTCTATTTTCCAACAGAGTATCATGCCACGGGTGAATCCGACCAATCACGTTACAGAGATCCGTAGTTACTACGCTTATTACGCTCCCGAGCGGGGTAAGCAAATAGTTACTATTTCGAGAAGGTTGGAACGGTCAGCGTAGTAACTTTTGGTGAGGTTGGAACGGAAATAGTAACTAATATTTACTATTTATAGAAGGGTGGAACACGCTCTTATTCGCGACCATGCGTATCTAACACTCCGTCTCGTTTTCTAGTCATGTTTCGGATATAGACTTGTACGTTGGTATCGTCTCAGAAACCCCAATAGAAGGAGGGTTGGTCGGTCCAACAGCAGCCTGTCTTCTTGCCGACCAATTTCTACGCCTTCGAAACGGTGACAGATACTGGTACGAGACTCCGGATAGAAATCTTCGGTTTACTGCAGGTACATTGCCCCTTCCATATTTCCCTTTTAGGACAAATATATGGTTTGAAGCCAAGCTGACCATTCATTTCAAATAAAATAGAAAGACGAGATTTTCGGGGTATTTATCCCTCGCACATCATCTTGGAGGTGTAACTGATCAAGAAAAAAAAACCCCGAAAATCTCGTTTTCCTTTTTAGGACCTTCAAGTCTCAGGGCCACAAAGATACACTGTAAAAGTTTTTCTGTATAAAGATTAAAGTTAACTGCAGTATTTGCAACTCGGATTATCCTTATCTCTACGAGATACGATTAATACGAAATAGAGATAAGACGAATCCGAGTAGCAAATACTGCAGTTAACTTTAATCTTTATACGGAGAAACTTTTTACGGTGTATTTCCGCATGCCATCCGTGCCAAACTAGGGTCGTCCTATCTTCGAGACTGCAGCATTCGGGCGATAGCGTAAATAGGTGCCGTAGGGAAATGATGTAGAAATGTCTGGGCCCTTTTAAAAGTATTTTCTCGAAAGTTTAGAAGATCTTTCTGACAGTTTAAAATTTAATTATTCAAGGAATAGAATAGGAAACTTCTGGAAAATTGATATTTTAAGCAATGGTCCAATGGAACTTATGGATCAGCAACCCTGAGCGCAGAGACGCAGAAGTTGTTCCTAGAACACGTTATCCCTTGTGTCGGTCTTGAACTAAAGATGGAAGCGTATTCAAAGCATTTAGATTATTTTTTGTTTGTTAATTATGTGAAATACAATAAGCTCTCGACGTACCTCGTTAGTCTTCTCTTCCTTACATATCCTTGGGGAAAGGGGACTAACATGCCCCCCGTTCCAGAGTGTTTTATCTACTTCTTAAAGTACCATAGACATTTTCAAGGTAGTTCCAGATCGTAATCGACACTCTTCGCAAAGTGTCTGTTTCGTTAATTCGCTGAGATGGCTCCAGTCTCTTGGGTTTACTACTACTTCGCCGATAAATAAAATGGTCGGTTTGACGTCTGGATTGCAACGGAAAAGAAACTGAAGATACTTTCGTCAACTTCCGGCGCGAATATTGTTTCCCGGGGGTAAGCTGCGTAAGAAGTTGGCTTACACAATGAAAGCATCACACCCTCAACGAAGGCCTTCTTGGATAAATTCGATAAACATGCTTCGAATTATCGTCTTTTGAGGATCAGACGAAGTTATTGGTTATGCAAATTTACCGTTCAAGCCGAGGGCCTGGAGAGAGACCGTAAACACAGCCGAAAACTATTGTGATTGGTCGAAAGCAGAGATATGCATTAAAGCAGTAAATACTCTATGTGACTAAGTCCAAAACACGCCAATGATCCTCGGGAAGAACCAGAAGCGTCCCCCGAACGATGACTCAAATCCTATCTCAGCCAATCACCGGCGTTCGTTGGGGACAGCTGTGGTGACGCTTCCGGCTCTTCGTTAGACACACGGCGATTCTTCATCTGCAAGAAGAGTTAGTCATCAAGAATATTATTTTCAAATACCCAGGTTAGAAAAATTTACGGGGTGCGAGGTGTGCTTTGACAATTGGCGTTCTTTTCAGGTCAGCTAAATGAAATCAGGAAGACTTCCTTATCGCGAATTATTTGCGACAATGCTGACGCCATGGACTATTTGCAGCTTGAAGTATTCCGCCCTGTGAGTGGAGTCAACCCTCTTCTATCATGTAACTCCAACTTGCTCCCCCGAATTAACTTAAACGAATGGGACGACGACGAATCCGACTTCCTGCTCCCCCTCTTTGCTCCTAGTTCTGAAGAGGGAGTAGCTTTTGCCACGAAAGCTCCACGGCCAAAGTTGGAGGATCCAGTCATCTCCACAGGAACTCGGAAAACTACGATTGGCCCAGAACTAAAGGAAGTTTTCGAGCTTCTGAATGAATCTCCCGACTCTAACGTATCAGAATCCGCGTTGAATTAAGTGCACCAGGATACGATGGCCCGCCTTCTAGTATACTCAGGGTTGCAACATCAAAAATATTTGTAGAGTGACTTTTCGCCCAAAACAGAGAGTGAACTGGGAGTGCAGTTTATTTTCATGAAATGTTCGCTTTGGGTCGGAATCGCCTCTGTAAAAATGACACATCTTAACTTTACTTTCATGAACAAATCTTGAAATAGTCACTTCTGATCGGAATCCCTGCTGCAAAAACGTTTGGTCATTTTCTGAAATAGAGTTTTGTTTATGTCATACGTAGGACAAGAGTGACAAAAACAAAATAGAGTGACAATTCACACTATCGTGCGACATGTGGCAACACTGAGTATACTGTTGGGGTTAAGTTTTATCTTGATATTTTAAGTTGTGGCGAGGGATGACACGTAGTCTGAACGAAGGAACGCCATCCAGCACACCACGAGAGCAGTGTGCGCCCCTTCGACGGGATGTTACCTTTATGTGAATATACCGAATGACGTTGTCTGTGAATGTCTTGAAAAGCGCCACCAATCGTTGCTAAGGGACCCATTGAACTCTTTCGTGATTTGTATTAGTAAAATTTTCGTCTCGGATTGAAAGAAAGTTCAGGAATACGTTGTTTAGGTTTTAAGAGACCTTTATGCAGCGTTTACAAGTACAGGAAAACCTGAACAGAATCCGATCTTGGTGACAAGATTATGTTTACACGCAGAGGGAAAAATATAAATTCTTGAAACCAGAAATTCTGACAAAAATAAATTCACTAGCCAATAAAAATGTTTTGAGCGCATTTATGACATCAGTACTGATGACTGCTGCTCTCAAAAGCTAGTTAGACTTTTTTTCTTTTTACCAGCACCACCGACGAGATTCCTTTCAAGTAAACCGGAACTCTTTTCATCGTGAAAGGATTCTCGTCCCGCTAGACTTTTTTTCTAGTCGTCTTCACGAACGGAATCCTTTCGAGTCGACGGGAATTCCTTTGTACTCGACGGGATTTCTTGTCCGTGTAAACGCTACATTAGAGATGGTGTTTGACAATGCACAACGGATACGTCTGCTACATTTTGTTAGCTGTAATAAAATGTAGCTGACGTATCCGTTTTGCATTGTCAAATATGATTCGCAGTCAGCTTGGGCTGAAGGAATATCTTATGAGATGGTTACACGGCAAAGTGACAGGTGCTGTCTGTGACTTCGCAAGATGGCGCACGCGATTCCTTCAGACTGGAATGTTGCGTTGCTCGAAATTTGCCTGTGCCGAACTCCTGAGGCGTATCCTGCTTTGGGACAAAGCCTAACCAGTTTTAACCAGCTTTTGGACGGAGATGAGATTAGTCAATGTTGGATCTCGGCCCCTTGGCTACCATAGATGAGTAGACCCAAACCGTGTTTTGCCGTTACTCGGGGACATTCCGTTGTTGGGTTGGACTTCAGTAGTTACCGACGGCCGACGTGTTGTAGCGACATTTGGGTTAGGAAGTATGAGTAGTCCTATGATAGGGAAAAACAAAACAATTTTGATGCTTAAAAGAAGTGGCTTAAAAAAAAACTTAATTATTCGAAAAGATATTTCTCGCCGTCGATCTTTTGGGGTAAAAAGGCCTTCAACGGCGCGATAAAAGCATTTCGCTGCATACCAAATATTTCGCGAATAAAAGGTGTGTATTGCCGCAAGCCAAACAAGATTTCAAAGATGTATCATGCCAAGTAAAGAACAAAGTCGATCACATCTGTATACCGCTTTTCCAACCCGTATCCCTCTATGTTGATCCTCTCCGCCCCCAAAGGATGCTTCATCCTTATAGCGAAAACTTTGCAAAATTTTACGGAAGAAACGCTAGAAGAACAAGAGCTACGAGCTCATATGGCACTTGTTACGAGTAGGCACGGCTCGGTTATGTCAATGATATATCTAGTGTTTGCTAGGTGTCTTCCCACCAAGTTTCATCTCGATCCCTCCACTCATAGCGTTTTCTAATATTTCCGGTTCTCCCCTCCAGCTCCCCCCAAAAGTCACCGGATCCGGTCAGGATTTTAAGTGGGTCGTCTGAGGCATGAGGTCTTTCCAAATATCAAGTTTCATCGAGATCCGGTCCCGCGTTCAAAAGTTATAAATACCTCAAGATTCCGGATTCCCCCTCCCTCCACTCCCCCAACAGTACCCGAATCGGCTCGGTCATGTCAATGATGTATCTAGTGTTTGCTAGGTGTCTTCCCACCAAGTTTCATCTCGATCCCTCCACTCATAGCGTTTCCCAAGATTTCCGGTTAACCCCTCCAGCTCCCCCAAAAGTCACCGGATCCGGTCCGGATTTTAAGTGGGTCGTCTGAGGCATGAGGCCTTTCCAAATATCAAGTTCCATCGAGATCCGATCACCCGTTCAAAAGTTATAAATACCTCAAGATTCCGGATTCCCCCTCCCTCCACTCCCCCGACAGTGCCCGAATTGGCTCGGTTATGTCAATGATGTAGGCTATCTAGTGTTTGCTAGGTGTCTTCACGCCAAGTTTCATCTCGATCCCTCCACTCATAGCGTTTCCCAAGATTTCCGGTTGCCCCCTCCAGCTCCCCCCAAAAGTCACCGGATCCGGTCCGTAGTTTAAGTGGGTCGCTGAGGCACGAGGCCGTTCCAAATATCAAGTTTCATCGAGATCCGGTCACCCGTTCAAAAGTTAGAAATACCTCAAGATTCCGGATTCCCCCTCCCTCTACTCCCCCGACAGTGCCCGAATCGGCTCGGTCATGTCAATGATGTATCTAGTGTTTGCTAGGTGTCTTCACACCAAGTTTCATCTCGACCCCTCCACTCATAGCGTTTCCCAAGATTTCCGGTTGCCTCCTCCAGCTCCCCCCAAAAGTCACCGGATCCGGTCCGGATTTTAAGTGGGTCGTCTGAGACATGAGGTCTTTCCAAATATCAAGTTCCATCGAGATCCGATCACCCGTTCAAAAGTTATAAATACCTCAAGATTCCGGATTCCCCCTCCCTCCACTCCCCCCACAGTGCCCGAATCGGCTCGGTTATGTCAATGATGTATCTAGTGTTTGCTAGGTGTCTTCACACCAAGTTTCATCTCGATCCCTCCACTCATAGCGTTTCCCAAGATTTCCGGTTGCCCCCTGCAGCTCCCCCCAAAAGTCACCGGATCCGGTCCAGATTTTAAGTGGGTCGTCTGAGGTATGAGGTCTTTCAAAATATCAAGTTCCATCGAGATCCGATCACCCGTTCAAAAGTTAAAATACCTCAAGATTCCGGATTCCCCCTCCCTCCACTCCCCCCACAGTAACCGAATCGGCTCGGTTATGTCAATGATGTATCTAGTCTTTGCTAGGTGTCTTCCCACCAAGTTTCATCTCGATCCCTCCACTCATAGCGTTTCCCAAGATTTCCGGTTGCCCCCTCCAGCTCCCCCCAAAAGTCACCGGATCCGGTCCGGATTTTAAGTAGGTCGTCTGAGGCATGAGGTCTTTCCAAATATCAAGTTCCATCAAGATCCGATCACCCGTTCAAAAGTTATAAATACCTCAAGATTCCGGATTCCCCCTCCCTCCACTCCCCCCACAGTGCCCGAATCGGCTCGGTTATGTCAATGATGTATCTAGTGTTTGCTAGGTGTCTTCCCACCAAGTTTCGTCTCGATCCCTCCACTCATAACGTTTCCCAAGATTTCCGGTTGCCCCCTCCAGCTCCCCCCAAAAGTCACCGGATCCGGTCCGGATTTTAAGTGGGTCGTCTGAGGCATGAGGTCGTTCCAAATATCAAGTTTCATCGAGATCCGATCACCCGTTCAAAAGTTAAAAATACCTCAAGATTCCGGATTCCCCCTCCCTCCACTCCCCCCACGGTGCTCGGATCGGGGAAGTGACTATTTCCAACTTAATCATTTGGGGTCCCTGATATGCCTGCCAAGTTTTATCGTCCTAGCTTATGTGGAAGTGCCCGAACTAGCAAAACCTGGACAGACCGACAGACCGACGGACGGACAGAAATTGCAATCGCTATATGGCACTTGGCCGAAGGGCAAGTGCCATAAAAACAATTTACTGTGCACAAACACACCTGTGTAACAACTTTCAAACATGTATCCCTTTCTTTAGACCGTCTCTCCCCAAATGCCTCCCTGCAGAGGCCCTTAAGCTACGTTTACACGGAGGGCTTTTTACCCGTACTCCGCGTGTGTTTTTCCCCGCAACAGCAACAAATTCCCGGGTATTTTGGACTTCAATTTCGCGAAATTTTTACCCGGGTATTTGTTCGTCGAAGGGTATTCTTTGACGTCAGCAACAACAAAATCGGATTTTCGAGCAATAATTTTGATTATGTCCATATAAGAAGTGATCCAAACGGACACTTGTTGGTGTCCATTGTAGATAGATATGCTGAGCCTTACAACCTTGGAATCCATTGCCACACAGTACTCTCCCTTGAAAAAAAACCTGGGTACCGTGTGAATACTTTCCCCTCTCGTCTCTGGGGAAATATACCTGCTGTGTAAATGATCCTTTGCGTTCTCCCGAAAACGGGACCCCGGACCCCTTGCCACCGGACCCTCCTCCAGGCTAACGAAAACAGGACCCCTTACAAACGAAAATGAGATGTACCTTCACAATACGGACAACGAAAACAGGAACCCATAAATGGCCATAAGAACGAAGACGGTACCCATGTGGTTCAGCATTGTTCAGATCGGTATAAATGGAGAATAGCTATTTCTTGAATTGAATATTCTATCCCCTGGTCGTAGCAAGAGTTACGTGAAACAACTCTTTACTCAAGAGAACATTCATTTGGGCCTGGCTGAGGATTTGTTAGAGAAATACCTTAGTCGTCCACTAGTATTCGCCCACTAATAACGAGAAGAAATAGATTGAAAAATATCGCATAATTGGCCTTTATAACAAAATAGTAGTCTTTTCTTTTCTACTATATGTTCTATATAAAAAAAAGTAGTCGTCCCTATTGTAGATGTCGGGTCCCTAATATGCCTGCCAAGTTTCATCGTCCCAGCCCATCTGGAAGTACCCTAACTCGCAAACACCGGACCGACAGACCGACGGAAAAGTGTCGGTATATGGCACTTATTTGGCAAGTGCCATAAAAATATGAACGGTGGTCTTCTTCCACTCTTTTCCTCAAAAGGTTGTACCCGAGCGCTGCAAAACTGACTTTCCCGTTTTAAACGTGCCGTAAGTATTTATTAAAGTCCGTCAACTTTCTAACACGTAAATCAGTGATTCTACCGTGTTGGAAGAAAAGAAGGCTTAGGATGACCTAAAGATTTTGAAATATTGTACGGATTTAAGAGTAAAAAGGGTCTTTTATCAAGACACGCAACTAGACCACGCGAAGGTCAGGGTTATTTGGTAAACTAGTAAAATCATTCGGAGGCGCGGATTCCCTTGATTTATGAATGCACTTCTTTCAAATATCCGTTTGTCCCACGGATTCGCATTGATTTTAGGGGACCCTCTCCACCAGCTTGCGAAGGTTGGAAAAAGCCAGGGGGACACATATAGAAGAGGGAGACGTCAAACCCGTGGGGGTGGTCCTTTTTGAGCCCCAGAACCCAATTGGAATTGGGTGGTCTACTGCGGAAAACTGCCAAGAACCAACTGAGTTGGGTGGTGCACCTCAGAAAAATCCAAATTTTTTTATCCGAAAACGACCGGAAAAGGTGCATTTTGTAAAAGGACGCGGAAAACCACGAAGGGCACGACTCGTGTTCTAGCACAGGAGCCCTGTACTGGTGTAACTGAACAGCTGAGCACACGAAGGTGTTTGATTTACCGAGGAGCACCATCTAGGGCACACTTTTGAATTCTTTTGCTCTGTTCTACCGAAATTTTCGCCAGATAACTCTGCACTCGGTCGACAAAGGTGACAAACAGCTTTTGATAAATTAACTTTCTAAACTTTAAACGCGATTATCTCGAAGCTAGCGAAAAGTGACTATAAACTTTGTGCGCTTAACTCTTTCGTTCCTTGAGCCAATAACCTCATTGCCAAACATGGCTCCGACTGTTTGGGTACGTAACATTTTGACTGAGGATAAGGTGGTAAATCGGGACGGGTTTAGCTCGACACAGAGCGTTTTCCACCCTTCTAACAATAGTAACTACTAGTTACTGTTTTCGTTCCAACCTCGTAAAATGTTACTTGGCTGACCGTTCCAGCCTTCTCGAAATAGTAACTATTTGCTTACGATGATTGGGAGCATAGTAAGCGTGGTAACTACGAATCTCTGTAACGCGATTGGCCAGATTAGCCCGTGGCATGATATCCGTTCCAGCCTTGACACCAAGAAGCCAAAATTCTTGACGTCATGGTAACTATGGATACTACGGTAAGTAGGTTGGAACACGCAAACTATTGTCAAAAGTCATCTATTCAAACAGTGAGGACAGCAAAGTCCACGTAAGCAATAATTAAGGGTAAAAAGCAACAACAGGGTGAGCGCATTAGGAATGTAAGTGTATCACTCACTTTTCTTCAAAATATTTTTCCGGAGCTACGGCCTCGGAGGCGTCTGCCGGTAAACTTTTTTAGAAAATAGCGCACAACCATCCAAGTGAGCTTATACACTTCGGTACTAAAAATACATGGTACTTTTCTAAATTCTTGATTAATTCCTACACCGGTTACACAATTAAAAATTACCGAACTGGTCCATACCAATTCCGAGAACGCAGATATCCAAACAACAAATACTATATTATCAGTACTAGTAACTCTATGATCGCGCCAAGGAGTTAACAAGCAACTCTACAACACGATTTGATGTCCAACTAGAATTGTTTGGGGCTACAATTGTTCCGACAGTCAATTCTGAGTAGGACCTTAAAAAAACAAAATCCTGGCAGTTTACATGATATAGCACTTTGTATAAAATTTGAAATAAAGCTGTTAAGACTGTTAAGACTAAAACCTATCAATATAACAAACGTTTGGTAATATCACACTGCGGTAAAGTTTGAACAACAAAAGGTGAACAAAAAATAAAGGCCTGTCTACAAAGGCAGACCAACTAAGAAGTTCGGAGGTATCAGAAAGAATCCTGCACCGTTTTATCGTTTTGTTCAATAAAAGAACATCATTCCTTCGCTCTTCCAGTTGTTAGAACCGTTTCCACCCAAATATGAAAGGACTGTTTGAATAAAGTTGAACTAACAATAGCTTTTACTCGTAAGTTAAAAGACCATCGTGGACTCAACCAAGAACTGATAACGTACGAGGATTCCCCCCTTCAGTACCGTACGGCGCATTGTTTCCGATAATCGGAAGCGGTGGCTAACCCGACCCAGTTTCCTTACTCTGAACGTGCATAATGTTAGCAAGCAGTGAAGCCAATGGTCATTCGTCCAGATAAATACCGATGCTCAACATTACAAGTTATATTGCGTTCCTACCAGGGCAATGCCAGCTGTAGAGCTCCCCTACCAGAGCGGTGCCCATACCTTAGCGGGCATCGGTGGATAGTTGCCACTAACGCTCTCAAACTAGATCTATAATCTATGAGCGCAATATTGTTCGAAACTTGAGGGTGGAAGAGTGTAGGAGTTCCGGGTACTGTATGGGCGCTGAAAGATGTCGTCACCTACGATTACAATTACGTCGTTACGTGAAGAAGATCTTACAGGGTTTTGTCTTACACAGGATTTGTCTTACATAATCGTTTCTTGGTCATACGCCAGCTATAACTATCACGATGATCTAGTCCTTGGACATCACATGCTACTAACGGCAAATTCAACCGCTGATGGTAGTCCCAATCTTCATAAACTGTAATATCGCAGCTAGAGACCTCACTGTCACTCGCTCAGTTCCTCGGCCCCAAGTATACCAGCTCCACTTTCACCGAGAATCAAGTCTTAGCATAAGACTAGGGTCAACTGGGTGGCTGATCGACGCTGATCGACTAGTTGGTATTCCGTTTTCTTTTTCCGGTGAAACAAGCGGCAACTGTGACTAATATCTGTCGCAGTTTCTTTTCGACGTGGCTCAGCTTACACGTTTCAGGTTCACCTTCTCACGCCACTGCACGTTTGAGCACTTGTGCCTTTTAAAGCGTGTGGGCTTCACTGTTATTCACCAAATGGCATATTCCTCTATGTTTAACAGGGCTAGATTTCCCTGCCATGCTGATCTACATAGTCCATCTTGTTCCCAATCGTTGGGTTACGCGAAGCTTAGGCACTCTTGAAAATACCGAACTAGACGCTAGTTCCTTTTGGACGAGTTTATCAGATACTTGCAGCAGTGAGTCAGCAAATGCTTCTCATTCGGTCCGCTTTCCAACATTCCAACCTCGCGGGTGTAAACGTCCATGCCATACTGCCCTTCGTCCGGGAACGTCAGGCTGAAAGTTACAACGTCATCGTTTACAGAATGAGAAACGTATTTCGACAATTTCTTTTCTTCCATGCCATTCTTATGCAGTGTTGCCATGAAGTCCGTCAGAGGGCGGGACATTCGGAACTGGATTTCCAAATCGCGGCCGGAAAATACAAGCGCATCCGGATGAGTTACGGGAATCAGTCCGAATAAGCGGGTTGCTTTGACAGGACCCCACTCACCGCTCGCGCAGTCGGGTAGGGGCACCTAGTACGAAGGAAAGAGTAAGAAATAGCAAAATTATGCACCCAATAAAAGCAGCATCCTAGACGCAAATTGCCCTATAGCCCCAAACCCTTAACAGTCTGTCAGGTAATCCCAACACTAGACAAGGAGTCCAACCTTTCAGTGTTCATCTGAATGCCGTACAGATCTACCAACTGATTAATTGAAGGCTTGTATATACGAGAATCCCAATCGTACTGGAAACTGGCTACTCCGTGAAACCCCAATTTCACATGACATTGTGACGCTTTTTTGTGACATTGTCCCCAATGCCTGACTGGGGCGATCCAAATGCTGTTTCACCCCCTTAAGATGGTCACAGCTGTTGGAGAACTACAAGTTTACTTTGTTATTGGGGAAGTGTCCTCTTTTCTCCCAGCATCTCCTAGCTCACTATATTCACCAAGACTGAGGATCTGTAGTTGACTAAACAAGCGGAGCGAGAAGGGGGAGGGAGGGGGGGGGGGGCAAAGAGACAGGCCATTCAGTTAAGATGAGAAAACCAAGGGGGTCCGGGAGGATTGTCAGTAAGTGCCTTCGAGCGCGCTTGAGCTTAGACATTTGTTGAATACTAAACACGCTGCATTGCTGACGTCACAAAGGAGTAGGCCGTTTAAGAGTGGTGCGCTGGACCGGTTGTGCTCTTATAAGCTGGTAAAACAACGGACAGACTTCACAGAATGGAATACAAATAAAAGCTGACAAGTTCTCATTTTCTCTCCTCTTCTTCTGCTAAGTTGCAATATAATTACAATCAATTATGCCTAACACTACCTAGCGGGCCGGATTCAATCTTCATAAACGTAGCCTATTTTTTAAATTTGTTTTAAATTGAGAAATGTACCAAGGATTCACTGAAGATTTTCAATTGATGGACTGATTAGAGATTGTTCTTCGAATTAGTTTTCTTCGAAACGTGTTCCAGCCTACTTAGCGATCACGTGGCCGTCTATAAGTAGACGTGAGTAGTAATTAGAAGCTTACCATGACTGTTTGCAGATCATCGCAGACAATTTTGAACTTGCAAACACTTTTGAATTTCATCGGCTCTCCCGTAAGGTACTCTCGAGGCGTCACGGCGTTCGCGAATATGTCCAGCAGCAAAGCGCCGGAACAGGGGGCGTGAACTCGGAAAGCAACAGTGGCACCAACGACGGACTAATAAAACGAAAAATTTAAGCAAAACACACAGTAAATACAATTCCAAATGTAATATTAGTAATTAATGCTGCGACCAAATTCACAGCATTAATTACTAATATTACACCAATATTTTAACGAAGCTGACTCCTCTAAACGTTTTAAAGAAAATAACTGGAGACCCATCACGACTGTTTTAGCCACGCGCGGCCCCCTTAGCTTTGATAAGAAACACGGAGAAAATTGCGTAACCGGTCTTTTTTACCAAAGAACTTCCCGAACTTCCTCAGAAGCAGTGAGCGGGACCCTAATCTGCCTTGATGGAGCCAAACACGGCAAATGCGAAAATCACTGTCCTTTACGGTATAGTTTAGTTTATTGTTGGTCCACCTAATTGCCAAAGATTCCGGTCGATTTCAACGAGAAAAAGAAGCAAAAATGGAAAATTAACATATCTTGTTTCACTATTAATAAGCCTTGAGCAAGCTATTTTAGGTTCTACACCTAACTTTCGGTTCTGGAATCCGGCCTAACTACCCACCCAGCCCGAGAATTCAAGGATATCCTAATTCAAAATATTCGCTTACCCCCTAGTCAGTTTCCTCCGTGAACTGGACCTGTTCTCAAGCTTTCGCTTTTTATCGGACTCTGGCCGAATTATTCATGCGATCCAAAACCAAGAGCATACCCAGTTTTGATCAGAAATCAGGCAGACAGTCCCTTCCAATAAAGGAACTATAGCATATTTTTAGTTCTTTCAACCCCATCTCAAAGTTGCAATGAGTTGGATCGGAGAAACTCTTCGGTCCCTAAATTTCTAGGCCTCGAGGCATGAAGCCCATTCTAAAGTCGGCTGAAATTATAATGTCCGTTCCACGGTCACAGACAGACAGATTTACTATCGCATAGGCATCCCTCACTTTGTCTTGAGATCCTAGAAGATCAAATATGAAAAATTAAAATTTAGGTAAACAGAAAAAAATGTCCTTAATCTTCAAAAAAAAGTCATTCACACGTCCGTGCACAACCACGAAAAAGGTGTGAAACGATGGCATTCACGATTCGTATAAAAGCTCTCGAAGCACTGCCTGGATGAGATTCAAAAATTAACATCGCTAAGTATGAACGTGTGAGCGATACGTGCACCTGCTTCATTGTTTCGCTTAGCTACAAGTTTATCATCACGAAATCTGCTTGAGCGGAAGCAAGCTATTTCACTAGCGATTACATCAGCAAAGGAGAATCTGTGATACTTCGGACGAGACTCGAATTTGCAATCGGACAACTTGTATGGGGGGATGACCTTCAACGTATTTCTTGGGCAATAAATTTAGTTGCCAAGTAAACGATGCTCGTCAAATCTCATTCATGCTGTCGGTTTTTATTTGATCAGATAGCTACATGCCTCATAATACTATATTCCCTCTAACGTCCTTGGTACATACTTCCAGGATATGTACATACTGATAAGGTTCCTCAAGGTAAAGTCTGCCCACATCCATGGTTTCCAATAGTTCATTAGCTTGAATGGTTATTTTCGTTTAAGTCTTTTGTTTGCATGGCCTCAGGCTTCTTGCGCTAATGAATTGAAGCCAACTGCCCGAAGTAGGTGATAAAAATCACCGGCAACGTTATTTTAAAAGTTCACAGGGATTGCGGCTTTTGAGTGATTTAAGTTAGTTTGGGTTTCACATGTTTAGGAGTTAAGGACTGACCTGCATAACGAATCGCTTCAGGCTGACTTTGTCGAAAGAATCCTGATCACTGTCATAAAACTTGAGGTTGTAGTGGAAGATGAGGGAGCTCTGCATCGTGGTCGGCATTCCAAGTCGGATCGTGGCGGCACCTGCAAGTTAATCTTATCAACACAATATTCACTTTGAAAGTCTGTATTATCTGGTTTAAAAGTTAACAATAATAATAATAATAATACAAAGCAAGAGAAAAAGCTTACGCCTCTATATAACTTTAAGAAATTTTGAGTAGTCGAACTTTTCAGAGTTAAAAATCCCATCAACAATGCACTTGAAACTATTGATCGATTCATCATTAACCGCATCTTCGGTAAGGTTTAAGTGAGGTAAGGCTTAAGGGAGTCTCTCTCTCTTTTTACCTTTTTCCTTTGTTTGTCTTTCATCTATCTCAGGTCTATCTGTATTCCCATCTTCCTTTACTTTTATTTTTCAAATAACAAAATTTGTTTAGGATTTATTCAGTTTTATTTAGGATATCTTTAAGTTTCTGAATAAAAATTACCTTGAGCCATGGAGCAGAATCGCTTATTTTTCAGGGGCATTTTGTTTATTTATTAAATCAAGCCAAAACCATCTGCTCAAAGAAAATACACATACATACTACTCTAACGAAGAAAAAATCAGCGAAAGACAAGTTCATCACTCCAGTTTTTCCACAACGGCAGTGAAAGCTGAAGAATTAGAGTAGAGAGAGTCTGCCTCACTTCCTCAGAAGGCGTCCTTTAGCGACGATATTGCTCTACCTTTTAGTTTTCGGAAAGTAGGCCGAAGAACTACAAGGGTATGGGGGTGATTGAAGACACAAGTTCTTACCGGTTATTGATTACAATGAAGGATTCTTCTAATGACTGTGCCCCGAAAAGGGGGGGGGGGGCAGCCCCCACGCACTGTCTTCTCACCAATTCCCAGCGTCACTAACCACAAATTTTGATCGTACGCCCCCCCCCCCCCCCCTTTCAATTGCTACCTTCTGCTAAACCATGCCGAATCACTTATTCAAAACTTACCAGTTGAATCGGTGACCATAACCGCTTTCGTGTGTTCCTCGGGGAAGTAGAGTCCGTAACGGAAGAAAAGTGACCGGACGAACGGCAGTTGCTCAAACTCTTGTAGTGTGATCTGCTGCTTCAAGAGTTGCCACTCAGACTGAAGGGGATAGAACTCGTAGACAAACTCTTTCGGGTCCGTCAAGAAGTAATGATCGTCATATTCGTACCTAAAAAAACACATTCATTCAAAGATGGTTCACGTTAGATTGCAATTTTAAAATTTAATATTTTAAAATTGTAACATATTTGTGATTATTTATGCCTACGTCGACCATGTGTGACGACCCACCACTATTTTTGTTAAGATATATCATGGAAATGAACGAATTTAATAATTTAATTTATTAAACGAGTAAGTAAGTTGATATTCATTTTCACTGATATTTCAGCCTTTTTTGGCACGTGTCCTCTTCAGACTGTTAGAAGAATGAAATTGCAACATTTTATAGGCTACTGATTATTGCAGGTTAATTCGCCTAGCTAAAGCCTGAAGAAGAACCTTGCCAAGAAGGGCCGAAATATCGCTGGAACAAATCTCAGCTGACGGTTTAGCGTCATCAATCATGGTCGCAATCAGCTTCCGATGAACGAAAAGTTAGGATCGTTCATATTTTAACCGCTGCGTGGCTTCTAACGATCAGTTAACCGAGTTGAAAAACTTCCAAACAGAACTTACACTTGCTTACACTTCACATTACGGAGCTAAGCTGGAAACAGTCATACCACCCATTATCTATCCTCCCACATATACTTACTGTTAGTTTTGTGTCCCTTTGTTGGTCACGAGTGGTTGCAAAATCATTTCAATTTTATGAACAATACGAAGCACATAAAATATTGAGAGCGTGTTCCATCCTACTTACCGTAGTTACTACGCATGACGTCACGAATTCTGGCTTTTCGCCGTCAAGGGCTGGAACGATTTTTCTATTTTCCAGCAGGATCTCACGCCAGGGGTGAATCCGACCAATCACGTTACAGAGATGCGTAGTTACTACGCTTACTACGGTCCCGAGCATGGTAAGCAAATAGTAACTATTAGTTACTATTCCGACAAGGTTGGAACGGTCAGCGTAGTAACTTTTCGTGAGGATGGAACGGAAATAGTAACTATTAGTAACTATTGTTAGAAGGGTGGAACACGCTCTGAGTCGCAAATACAACATATTTACAAACGATCCCGGGGCCAGCGATCGGCATGTGGCATGTAGCCAGACCGCTTGCCGATCCGCGACTAAACAAGTCGGAATGAATTACACTGACTATGGTCATACAATAATGAGTCACGACGGCGAGCGCGAGGGGTTAATGCCTTTGCAAATCGCAAGAACGACAAAAGTTGTGCTAGGCACAACAGTTACACTTCCCATCAGAAAAGCCTCCTTCAATCAAGCTTATTTATTATGTTGGCTCGCTACGTTGGCTGCATCACGTCCTCCAGCACCCAAATGACCACCTGGTCAAACGAGTTCCCTAGCAGCACCCTTCCCTCTTGGCAAAGGAGACCGGGTGGCTAACTCAAAAACTGGTGGACGACCGCAAAATAGACCTTGACCTTGCGGGCGGCTTCCTCGGTTTTGGCCGAAGGTCGGCCAGATGAAGGCTAGATTTCGACCTAGAGCTGGCGCTAGATGAAACATCTGGGATGCCATTCTTCGGTACCACACGCACGATGTGGGAAGCCGCTATTGTCTGGTTACGTTACAAGTAGAAGCAAGCACCATTATCCGATGGATTAGAGTTTGCATTAGTGTTGGCTTGTTTTGGGGTATTTTCATTTATTTTGTTACCATCAATTTTGGTGGATCAATAAAACGTATTAATAATCCCTTTCCGACCCGCAAACGGCCCTCATATCACATGAAAAAAAAAAAAAATCTCCGATTCATCTAATAACACCTACCTCAAACTGTCTGACTTGGATTTAGATCCGGGCTTGGGCACCTCCTTTGCGTTCACTAGATGTCTCGCTCCCCAATTACACTGGACAAACCTCCAAGCTCCGGCGACGTAAACAGCATTCCACGAATTCCTGAACCTGGAATCCTCGAATCGGACTCCTGGTTGGTAGCCTGCCGACTTGCTGTACCCTTTGATCACGACGCAATGTAATCCAGCATAGCTATAAAAAAAAAAAAGAGTCACTATATTTTATCTTGGTGGGTTGGGCATGTAAAACCGAAACGAAAGATTAACAGGGAGTCGCGGGCATCCTGAATATTAAACTCGCGTATCTCACATCTTCAGCTGACCCTTTCGGAATGGAGTCATAGTAAAATTAAGAAGTTTCTTCTTTTCTTCGCTTCGAACGTAAGCTTTGTCTTTTCTGGACACACGTACAAATCCTGTAATCCAGCAAATTTCTTTTAACTTCCGTTCCTTTGCGTTTCTTAAGTGGGGCAACTTTCAACTCTGGAATTACCTGATAGTCATGTTATGGAGAGCTACGTAAGCTTTTTACGTCATGTAACGGTCGCAATGGTCTTGGCGGGAAGGGAGTAGCTTAGAGCTATTTCATCTTGATACAGAAATCTAATATGTGCTAGCTACGTTACTGCTCTATAACGAAGCGTCAATGTATGGGGGGCTCTTTGGAACTCAAAAAGTCCTTTTTAGATAGATCTGCTAAGTCTATATGTCATGCGTCTAGATGTCACATTCATAAATTTATGAACACTCGAACGAGAAAAATGGAAAAGGGACTGCCAAGTATAATGATCATATAAGTATGTGCTCTCAAGTCACCACACATTTTCATTTTAAACGGCAATTAGTTTCGAGCAAGAACGGTAACCGAAATGAAAAAAGATGCTGAAAATATTCGTAAGTATAAATGTTTACAAAATGACATCAAATCAAATCAAATCATTTAATGTAAACAAGATACAGTCTCTCATAGGCATAGCCCAAATATGGTATCTTTTAGTCAAACAGTTAATACAAGAAAGATTTGTCAACGAGAAAAACAAAAAGAATAGGATCAAACGTTATTTAGTTACGAATTGTTAAAAGTACGAACAAAACTCGGCACAAAGCTTCGAGAATAACGCTGTGACCTGGAGTAAACCGGTGTCAGTTTTGGAACTTTCGCAGCCGCCTCTCTGGGGAGTCGGGATCTGAGGGGGACAAAGGGAGGCGGGAGGAAGTTCTTGTAGATGGGGTGGAGGAGCAGGGTTGAGCCAAATTTTAGGCACAGTTTCTCTCGACGGACAAAAAGGGGGTCAAGTTTGTATTCTTTTAGATAAAAAGAGTAAGGCAGTGGGGAACCTCCGTAGATGATTTGTAGAGACCTCTTCTGAACCCGTTCAATTTTATCACTTTCTTCTTTTGTAAGAGCGAAATGCCAAACAGGACATGCATATTCTACAAGTGGGCGGATGAACATGCAGAAAATTAACTTTAGTTTATCCTTAGGAACCCGGAATTTCTTTAGAGTCTTCAGCATTTGGATAGCACCATTTGCCTTTTTTACAATCAATCTTGTGTTTTCATGCCAAGTTAGATCAGAAGAGATCACTACCCCAAGCAGGGTAGTGCTGTTAATGAGGAGGTTTGGGTCTATAGGTGGTTCGAATTCAGGTAGGCTTTTCTTGAGAAATGAAAATGTCATTACTGAAGATTTATCTTTATTTACCACCATATTTAATTTTGCTGCTTCAGAGGTAACTTGTTCAATATAATTGAAAGTTTGACTTTTACACGCTCCAAATACTACCTCTGCTAGGGAAAGATCATCTACATACTTCCATCTTTCTTCCAGCCCGACAGCTACTCATATATTATAGTTACTAGCTACTCACCATACTCATAGATACGTTCATTCAATCGATCTGCAACAGTCAACCAATCCACAGATCAATTAATCTGCGTTATAACAGCCGAAAAGTCAATTAGTCTGCATTTAATCCAAAACTCACTATCAAACCGCTAAAATATCATGGACAATAGGGCCCAACCAGCGCACGACGATATCTACTGCTTCCTGGCCGAAGATTGAAAATTAAGTGTCTTTCTGTTTGTTTATATGTTTTATTTATCTTCTCTCATTTACTCCGCTTTTTCAAAATGGTGGGTTATAAATAAATTACTTACTTACTTACTTACTCATAGATACGGCTTTACTCATTATTGACTGATGATTCATTACGCTAACAGGAGCTTGAGAGTCCTTGCTTAGCGATGGTACTGAATAGAGTGACGAGTAATGAGCAAAGGGGTCAAATACTCCACAATTAAGGACCCAAAGAAAGTGAGTGTTTGTGCAGCTGTTTCAATGTTTATGACACTTTGATGAAAAATCTTTCACGTATCCCAAAACTTAAAGGAGATTTGGTTTCAAATAAACACAACATGTGTTTAGGCCGTCTTTAACGACTAGAGCTAAAGTTGCTGATTTAAAAATGCTTGCCGTAAGCAGTCTGAACCGCAAATTAACAAACCAATTAATATTTCAGTGGCTCGGACTATGAAAACTGGCCGAATTTCAAATTTATATTTAACTCCATTCGTGCTATAGCACGCCTGTTAAAACGCGAAAGTTTCTCGCGCTTTGACTTTTAATTTACAATGTGGTTAGTTTTACTTTGTGACAGTTCGTTGGGTCATTCGTGATTTTATATCGCCAAACAGCAAAATTAGCTTTCTCCATAACTGGGAAAACATAGTAAACCTTAAATAATATAAGGAATAATAGAAGGGATGAAAGAAATAATAAAAGGAATCCACATCCTTTGTAAGAAGACCTGAATATCTACGCTGTCATAAGTTTGATAATTTGTATACGCGTTGTTATTTTCTGATATCAACCTCGATGTCTGAACCTTTGTTAAGTATTATGTTTTCGTTAAAGTTCAATGGGCACATCAAATCTACCCCAATCCCACTCTGTAACAACCTGGGAACAATGCTTACCCCCTAGATCAGCAGCTTTTTCAACAGTTTCCTCCCTGTGTGTAATTTTTTGGGTGTATGCTCAATTACTAGCTTGGACAAAGATAAAAGTGATGTTTCTTATAATACTTAGTAGATCTTTATTTTATGCATAAATCAGCTTGTATAATTCAGATTTTGAATGATTTTTGAAGCTATGTTATTATTCTGGTACATTTTATAAAGCAAGCTAATCAAGCTCCACAACACTATTCCACAAAGAAAAACCTTTAACAGGCACTTTAAGCCATGGAACTTCTGATGAAACACTAGAACAATCAGGTAAACTGCATCTGCGGCTTGACTTTGGTGACATCTCAAATACATCCTTTTCTATCAAGCATTGCTGGGAGTTTTTGAATTTCCTGCCACGATATCCCAGCTCCTAAGATTTGGATCGCCGAAATGCCAGAGAGGTAAAGACAAGGGATAACAAGAAAATGTTTATTTGTGAAGCATATACAAAGTAAAGCATTAGAAGTGTCCATTGTGCGTTAAAGGACCTGCCGTACGTATAATGCCAATGCAACCTACTTCCGAAACATAAATATAGTTCTTAAACTCGGAGATCCAAATTTCATGTTACATTCTGAACCCACTACCGACACCGAACTAATCTTTGCACTTGCAATGATTCACTAGTTTCCATGTGGGTTATGCTCCCCGACTAGTTTTCGAGTATCATGCTAGTGATGCGTAAAACCGGTTTTCTGAATTTGCCGAGATCTTGCTAGAAGTCGATGGGCCTGGGAAAAGGTTTAAAACAGGCAAGGCCGTAGATATTTTTTTGAAAGCAGTGCCTAGCTGTACAGTATTCTGATAGTTTCGAACATAAACAGTAAAATAATAGTGCGAAGTGTGCTTTAAAAGACGCATAGCAAACCATACTTAATATTACGTTTTTCCGAACACATAAACATCAAATTTCGCAAATAACACCCAAAGTGTTATCTGTTGGAATTGCGCATCCTTGTTTTATAATGTTCAATTTACAAAAATATGTAAAATTTAATTTGGTTCTTGGTTTTCTGAACATCGTATCTTCTCTTGTGACTTGGAAAGGTGTGCGGTTTGTGTACTTTCGCATACTTGTGACTTTTAGACCTTTGTTTGCTCTTTTGAGCCGGAAAAAAAATCTGTGACCTTTGGAGGTTAGATGATGACGCAAGGAATCGAAAACGTCAGCTAATCTAAGCCTGGATAAAGGATACGATTTAAACTGAAGGATTGTGACATGTTGACCCAAGCTAGCTGTAGCGCGTACAGATATTTTCTAACAAAGAAGAAGATCTACCCAAACGAAAGACTACGACCCCTATACGTCTGCGAAGAGCCGCACATGCTTCTCTACCGCTCGTCCCCAGGAAGAAGATTTTTGCCGATCATAACCTTTACTCCGATCCCATCTAATATGATTTGGCATGAGACTACTCTTCCACTTACCCTCGGTGCCGCCAACGGTCTTAAATTCTAGATTATTTTTTAAACTTATAACTCATAATGTGCTACGTTAGTGTCATGTTTAATGTTACCTCTCGGTGAACTTGGGTTTCTTTGATTCGTTGTGTGGTGATGTGGAGGTCGGCACTCAGCTGTATTCACGAGACCACTTAGTGAGTTATTTTCTTACACAGATAACTGTTTCCCAGTTCTACTTTTGTTTATGTTAGTGTTATGTTATTAGCTGTGTGTCGTATATATCAATAAAAGAACTTGAACTTGAATAGCCAATCTATCTAATTAGTGTAATTTACCCTAAACTATCCTCTGTCTCTGCCTTTCACTTTCACGTAATATTTAACACTTTCTGTCTCCCCTTATTTTGCCTTAATTTCAAAATTTTCATTATTTTTCTTCAAATCCTTAAACCCTTAAAGCACAATGGGCACTTGTAATGCTTTACTTTGTATTAAATGCTTAACAAATAAACATTTCTGACTTCCTTTAGAAGGCGCTAGGAAGATCGGCCGTTTTCTTGTCATCCCTTGTCGTTACCTCTCTGGCATTTCGGCGATCCAAATCTTACGAGCTGGGATATCGTGGCACGAAATTCAAAAACTCCCAGCAATGCTTGATGGAAAAGGATATATTTGAGATGTCACCAAAGTCAAGCCGCAGATGCAGTTTACCTGATTGTCTAGTGTTTCATCAGAAGTTCCATGGCTTAAGGTACCTATTAAAAGTTTTTCTTTGTGGAATAGTATTGTGAAGCTTGATTAACTTGCTTTATGAAACGTACCAGAATATGCAATAAGCTTATAAAAAATAACATAGCTACAAAAATCATTCAAAAACAAATAACCTATTCAAATCTGGATCATACAAGCTGATTTATGCATAAAATAAAGATCTACGAAGTATTATAAGAAACATCACTTTTATCTTTCTCTAAGCTATTAAATTGAGCATGTACTGGCCCAAAAAATTACGCTTTGAAATATCACTGAGAGGAAACTGCTGAAAAAGCTGCTGATCTAGGGGGTAAGCACTGTTCCTAGGTTGTTACAGAGTGAGATTGGGGTAGTTTGATGTGCCCATTGAACTTTAAAGTTTAACTGAAAAGCCAACTTATTTTGTGTGTCATTCAAATTGAATACACTGAATTATTTGGATTCTGCAAAGGGATTTTTTTTTATTTTCTACTATCTACTCCAGTTATGACGTTCAGAATAATATCTGCAGCCGCCTCCACAAAGAAAATTCTACTATGATGCGGGAAATTTTAATGTCAACACGAACACGGCTTTTCAGTGGGCAGTGGTGAGACTGTTGAAGATTGCTTAGTGCCTGGACAAAAAAACAAATCATAAATCTTTCTCGTAAGGCATACAACAAAAATACAAACTGAAATTCCACTATTTGAAAATCGATTATTCAGTAATAGCAGAACAACAAAGTAACGCATTTTCAGCGGGTCTTCCAAGCCAATCTTCTATAAATTCTATCCCAGCCCCTTTCGGTTAAACTTTAAGCTTTACTTAAAAGTTCTTACTTGTCAAATTCATTAATAATTCGCAAATAAAAACAAGAAATAGGATTTGTTTTGTATTTAACTAGCAGCTAATTTCAGAAAAACGCCAGGCGGTAGTCGGTTTAAAGTGTAAATTAACAGAAACAACAAACTCTTTCATGACCAATATACTGCGTAGATGCTTCGCCGGAAATTTGCTGGATTCCGGAAATTATCCGGCATGAAGACACAAGAAATGTTAGTACCTGCAAAGCCGTTTGAACAGGACATGGTAGCTTTCTGTCCCGTATTTAATTCCTCGGAGAAGATTCATCGGCGTATCCCCCCGTGTGTCTTCATCAAAGTGCATAGTATTGAGGTTCTTGACTGTAATCCATCGGAAAATAGACCTGAAAAAAAAAACATTTCAATGAACGTCTGGTTGTCGAGAATGTCAGATCCAACTCTGTTGTAATTTTAAGGACATTTTGCATGTTATGACAAGTCGCGTGTCAACCGCTTCTTTCACTGTAGTTCAAGTTCACTGGTATGTGTATTACGTCAATTTATACAAATATGTATGGATATACGGCAAAGGAAAAGATAGCAACCAGAAACAGTCAACAAAGTAAACACAGAAAATAGTCAACGACAAATAATACCAAATAAACACGATTAAGAACTATTAAATGAATTTCTTTAGCATGATCAATATTCTATTAATAAATGACAAAACAAATAGTTATCCTCTAGAAACTGGACCAACATTTGCAGTACTTTATAGTTTGGTGAAATATAAGTGAGTGATCGTCATTTTTACTTTATACTCAATCTTGAAGGATATAAAAAAAATAGATAAATACCTTGTTTTGAAAAGAGTCTATCGTGGTTGACGTAAAAAAAGGCCGAAACCTTACAGTGGGTATAAAATAACCTACAATTTAAAATTACAGCAACAAAACATTGGATAAGTACTTTGATCTTCGTTATCATTTTTTGTAATTCCAGATTCAGATTTTTTCAGGCGAAGTACCTATCTAAGCATTGTTTTGTATTGCTCTTCGCTATATTATTTTAATTTCTAGATTCAATTATCAGATTTGCAACTGTGGGCTGCCGATAAGTGCAGCAACTGTCGGCTGCCGATAAGTGCAGCAACTGTCGGCTGTCGATACGTGCTTTAAGACATCAAGGCAGGTTCAGAGAAGGATTCCCTCATACCTGGCTTTTTCCACATCTGAGGTGCATCGTCCAACCAGCTGTCGAACCAAGTCCGTGAACGTCTTCTGGTCCTCTTGAGCAACCTGGAAGAAACGAAACAACATCAGTCACGTAACAAAAAGCGTATCAGCTTCCGAAGAACATAAACATGCTTCTATGGAAAACATCAGCTCCAGGGTAAGAATTATGGGAACATCAGGGGCGACGCTATGGGGGGGGGGGAGAAAAAAAGCTAAACTGGGCGCTCGCAGGGCGCCCGACCACAAAAGTTTAGCTAAACTGTGCGCCCACCGACCATAAAGACTGAGCTAAACTTCGCGCTCACGCAGGAATAGCTTGGAGTTCACAATACGCCCGGAAAAAGTCAGTAAGGCTATTTCAGGATTCCAAAGAAACCGAGTTGACATCCAGCTTGGACATAGGCGGTTCTCGAGCATTTGAAACTTGACGAACTGCATTCTCAGTCGCATGTTTCGAGCTTGCCAGATTGACATAAAGAGGCAGGCTACATCGGCAAAAGAGAGTTGTAAAATCGTGAATTCTACGCTGCAGAGCACAGTCTTAACTCAAGTTTTAACGCGATCTGCTGTGTAGCGATATCTCTCGATTCAATTAAAAATTAGTGATTTCGCCTATGGCGTACCTTTCCAAGAGTTGGTTAGTTTCATGCAAATATTCTTTGTATTTTAACAGAAAAAAAATTTGATGATAAGAATTTTTCCTAAAGTGCGATTTACAGATTTACATATTGCAACATGTCATTTGATTTTTGCTTTGTTTTGCAACTATAAATTCAGAACAACTCTACAGTGTTTCAAGATTTTTTTTTAAATGGATCGGCAGTACCTACTTCATTTTCGAAAGGGTCGAATTTCTGGATTCCTGAACAAAGACAGACGGAAAGATCCGTGCTAAGTGGCCCTTACTTTTATTTGGGATCCGAAAAGACGTTCTGACCATACAGGATTCCACAAAATTTGCATGCAGCGCCTTTCGTAGTTGGCTGTATTTACTGGAACGTCGCGTCATTTCTTTCGATTTTAGGCTTGCAATTTCAGGGCTTGGACAAAGCTAGGTTTTGTTGGGGGGGAAGTAGTGTTATGCCCGAAAAAAGTCATGGCCTACTTCAAAAATTTCGCCGGCGGCGCTCATTTTCGTTCCGTCTGGAATACAGTAATTAGAAACTGCTGCGGGTCGGGCAATTCGGAAACTAATTCCTTTTATTACGAATGACGGTCACCTTATACTTCTTTTGATTCGGACAGTTCCCTGCACTTGGTGCTGTGTTTCTTGGCTATGTTTCTAGCTGGTATGACTCTTGAGCCTTGTCGGACATCTGCCAGTCGTATATTTTCAGGTAGTCACCTCCCAAGCCCGTTAAACCGCCCCTGAGCTCGGAGATACGACTAAGCTTCTAGTCGTCAACGCTGGCAAGTATCACGAGTTCTATTATTACATATGCGACGAAAAGCTGAAATGGGTGGCAGGGCACCACCCCCCTCCTCGAGTTTTGGCAAGCGAGGCCCCTGACGCAATTTCAAATTTCAAATTTCAGCAGTTTCAACAAACAACAATCTGGACTACCAAAAGTGTTACAAAATATGTCCATTATGACCTTCTGAGTGTTACTGGTAAAGTAACATAGCAAACTATGTTTAGTGGTTTGTTTTACGAAAACGAACCGCTTTTGACACAATGTTTCTGTTCATTCATTTCGTCCATGTACGCATTCTTGCTTACGCATGTCAAATCGTTTCTCGATTTTTTTATTTTTTTCAGACGAGGGAGGGGGTACTTGGTAGATGGCAGGTTATATAGGACAGATTATATCAGGTTAGATTATATATTGTTAGATTTGTTATAGATTTATAGGGTAGGTAGTCGCTGTCGTTAGGGTAAAATTATTAACAAGCATTGCATGTACGAACTTTTATTCTCCACACTGATTGTCTAATGTAGGATATTTGTAGTTTAGCGACGAATAAAACTCCATCAGTTTATGGTGCGAACACACGATCAGGATTTCGTGACCGGATTTTCTGCACTTTCATCATCAAGTTGAAAAAATTTCAACTTTTCCATATGGAAGTCATGATGGTGCCGAAAATCCGGGCAGGATTTCCAGTCCGGGAGCCCCCGATCCTGACCGTGTGTTCGCACTTTTAGTCTGCTGTTATCTATTTGAGTTCCACATCTTTGTGCTGGATGCTATTAAACTCGAGTAAAGTCAAGTCGAGCACCACTTAGCCCCTACCCCCATCTACCTGCGATTTCCGAGAAAATGACCTTCTCGCGACACGCCGATTCACGTTTGCAGAAAGACGCAATGCAGGCTGTTTGAGCCTGGGATGACGCCTACGCTTGACAGTTATACAGTTCAAGATGAAGCACCAAGCCTTGCAGCTGCTAATAGTTTAAGTATGTACGCGGATGCACCAAGCAAATTCGTCCTCCATTTTTGGAACGTAGATTGTGTATGAGTAGTACTTCAGCCTGAGAGCTAGACAATAAATTTGATTTTTTGGCAAATATAACGAATACTAAAAGATGTGCTTAGTTTGCAAATATGACTCAGTTCGCCTACATATCTGATGCCCAAGAAAGGTCACGTCCAAGCTAATTTACACATGCAAAGCCGTTGCATAGCTAGTGCTGCACGAGACTCGTATTTCGACATGTCGGATTGAATATCGATACGGAAAATCACAATGCAATTGTCGATAATGAAATATATCTTTATAACTGTTTAACTGTTTAACTCTTTGACTACGAACTTTGTTTGATTTTAAACAGTGGCGAAATTAGGGGTATATATGAGAGCGAAAAATGGTCCTGAAATACTGATACAGACATATCGAACGTTAAAACATCGATGCATTGATCAACTCAAGTATCCCCCCAACACTATGCAGAGCTTAACTTGGTGTTGTTTAACCTGAATGTGAACTTACAGTTGAGACATCATGTCAACCTATAGCCTACGGTACAAGCAACTTGTGTAAGAGAGTGAGACATAATAGTGCAGTCCACCCATCCAATTATTTAGTGACTTTTTGCTGCATCGTGCACATGTCTCTCCTTAATCTGTGTTTTTTTCGTTTTTTCTATTTACGAGGATAACATAAGGTCTTCGTAAATTGTATTAATGAATGTTCCTGTATTGTTTCACTTTGTTTTCAAAGTGTATTCTTTAGTGCAATTTGTCATACATTTTCGTGATGCTATTTGTTTCTGTTCTAATCGTGAATGCCTTAAGGTAGGGGTTGAAGTACTGTCGGGGGGGGGGGGGGGGCCCTGACTGCAAGAAGAAAGTAAAATGCTTTAAGAGCGGTGGGACCAACGAGCCCACCCTCGGCACTTCAACCTCAGTCGAGTCTGCCAATTGCGGGAGTATAAAACATCCTGCTTATAGCTTTGAATCAGTTTAAGATTTCAAACTACCAACCTCCATCTATATTGAAACAATGCATAAAACCGATACTGAGCTACGATGCTTTGGCAACGATATTTCAGCCAGGTCCATTCCTTTTCCAGCGTTGTCGCTGAAGTTCGACAGCCTGACGAGGACCCTTGCCAAGAAGGGCCGAAATATCGCTGCCGAATTATCATAGCTGACGTATCAGTTGTATGCATTGTTTGAATATATGTTTCCCAGTCAGCTTGGGTTCAAGGAGTATTTAACCTCCATCCTGACCTATATGAACTTTTATGTGACTCCCTTTACTTAATTGTTATTTTTGTTACACTATGTTACTCTCTTATCATTTTTGAACTGTGTTTTTATCTGGCCCCCGCCGATCGATGGGTATACCCATGTATGCCCATTCGTTCATTACAATGATCCACTGTTATATAGGCCTATAGCCGAAATTCCACTGAAGGTATTCCATTGACGCAGGACATTTTTTTTCTACTAGTCTTCTCGAGTCCATAACGGCAGTGGCGACTACAACTTGCACCTACACCTACAGTACGAGATTAAAGCACATGGATGGAATCCAGGAATACCATCCCGTTTGGAGTGCAGCGAAGTGTTATAAGAGGTTACCTAACAAACGTCTTGTTATTCTCCCTTCGAACAACAGAAACAAGATCTAAGGTTTCGATGGGATCCCAGAAATCTAACATTTGATCTAGACAATTGTGCCTTGTCTTCGCCAGATCAAAAATTTCCGGTTTCAACCGGATTCCGGACGACTATATGTCCGGGTAAAAGATGATTGTCATATAGAGACTCAACATCTTTTCTTAGCCCTAAATCTGTCATCTAATCAACTTCAAATAAAACTTTCGCTTTTAACAAATTTTCCGGTTTGGCCGGATTCCGGGCGAACTAGTTGTCTGACAAAAAGAGGGTTTCCATCATCGTGTTCAGTATGTCTTCTCACCCCTTATTGGATTATCAAATTATCTGTTTCAAAATACTTTGTTTACCCATCTAATCAACTTCAAATAACACTTTTAATTCTACCAACTTTCCGGCTTTTGCCGGATTCTGGACGAACTACTTATCCGGCAAGAAAATGGTTTTCACCATCGTGTTCAGCATGTCTTCTTACCCCTTATTCGACTATCAAATTATCTGTTTCAAAATATCTTGTTTACCCCTTAATATGAACCCCCTCCCCCACCCCTAAATGTACGGCTACAGAGCCCATCTACGAACTTGATCTTACCCTTGACCTAAAGAATTCTCACACCAAGTTTAATCAAAATATCTCATTCCCTTCGAGAGTTATCGTGCTGACCGACGGACAGACGGACGGACAGACGGACAACTTTTGTTATGTCATTGGCATCCCTCCACTTACGTTTTGGGATCCCAAAAACCCGAAAGAGCCACGATTTTGGCAGACAACTCAGGCAAAAAGATAAATATGAATGATGGCAAATGGAGACGTCACTTTTTTCTACAAAACATCTAGTGTGGTGGTGCCAACCGCCTGGAATGCGGTTGTCTATGCTAAAATAAAAAAGTTGACAGTGGGGAATAAATAGTTCATGCCACGCTTGGTGCCGTTAAGCTTACATTCCGACAACTTGAGGACGAAAAAAAATCCAAAAAATGGTTTTCATTTGCAGTAAGCATTTATCTCAGTAGCCGCACAGACGACACTGTTAAGCAGGCCTACAGTGAATCTGATTAAAGGTTCTTCGAAACATGGCTTCTATACCTAAATCACCATACATCTCTACACCATACCTTGTCATAACTAAATTCTTTGACAAAATACTGATTTGCCCCCTGCATGTAAACACGGATTTTGTCTACAAAACATAGTAACATGCACACAGTCCGATTTTCCTCCTTCGCTCCGAACTTCTGTCACATCGCATGCAGGTTTCTCCACAGTGACGTGAACTTGACGTGCGTACTTTTTCTTATGTGAAATTTATTACGCTGAAAGTTTTCGGTGCGCGTAACTTCAGGCTGAGGAATCTATTTTCCAGGGGAGAATCCGTCAATTCACCCATCCTTCATTTCAGCCATTCGTCATTTCAGCCATCCGTCATTTAGGCCTTTTTCTGACAGTTCGTCAACCCGTAAGTTATCCACCAAAATCAATAAGTTCGTCGACTGGTCATTTCGCTCGCCCGTAAGTTTATCCACCCGTCTTGTCGTCTACCCGTAAGGCAAACTTACGGTTAGGCGAACTTACGGATGGCCGAACTTACGGGAGGGCGAACTTACGGGTAGAGGGACTGTCGGATTTTTAGAGTAGATGATATGACGGGTGGACGAACTTGCGGGTGGTGGTAGTGGTGGTACGGTGACCCTTCCACGGTATGTTTTATAGAAGAAAGGCAAATGTAAATTGCTGTGGGATGCTTGCATTAATCTTTCCGGCGGGCCTTCGCACTGAATGACGAGCAATTCACTTGTACTGATACGATATGAAAGTCTTGTTTTTCTTCATCATTAAACTCAATTGCCGCAGCGCACACAGTAGACCCGTGAAGTAACCAAAGCTAATTTCTGAAAATGATGTTTGAAGTGGTCGGTTAGTGGGGTAATTGCCCCCCCCCCCTTTTGCTGAGTCACAGCACTACTTTCCTGTCTGCAGAAATTTGCACGTTACATTCTGCACTTCTTATTTTTGTTGTTGACTTCGTACTATCGTTAAGCCTTGAAGCTCTTAAGAGTCTGGGGAGTACGGGCAGGCTCGAAAATGCGTCATTTCCACGCCTGTCACATTTAAACTGTTGTTAAGAATTTATGTATCCACCTAGGCTGGACTCTGGAGACTCAATTTTGTGCAGCTGGAGTAGGGACCAGATCGTGGTTTTGAAGTTGTCTTTCTAGAGAGTAGTGAAAGACTTGAAAAAAGTGACACACATTCGAATAACAGGGACACTAGCACCACTGGCGACAGGTAACGTCCCTACTGAAGCTCTGTCAGCCGTGCATCAGCGCATAATTCCGAACAGAGCAAAAAAAAAGGTACAACCTCCCCTGTGTTCTCTATTATATGGGAGCAAAATCCATCTAAGCTGTACTAGAATTTTCTAAAACCTTCTTTCGCTTTGAATGTTGAGAGCTTATGGGGCTGTAGGAGTCGCTACGACTAAGGCCTGTTTCTGATGCATGGAAGCACACGTCTTAGCGCTACTCCTAGTGTTATTTTGCTCAGGTGTGTCGCCAACGTTCCTAAAAGAAAGAAGCGTGGCTTCCAAGTCTGCCTTCTGACGAACAGCTGCAAACATCGGAATAGCCATTATAAAGCTTGACACTGAAAAGGGTTTTTAGTAAGCATGCAGTGCCAAAAAACAGAGAAATATGGGTTTGTGTTTATTTTCTAAGGTGGAAGGAGTCATCCATGTATTTGTAAACGACAGAGGATCTTGGAAAAAAAAGAGAAATAGTTCTGCAAACACCTTCTCCGGAAATATTCAGACTAAAGCCGTACCTGTTAAAAAAAAATAAAAAAAAATTGTAAAACAAGGCTCCGAACGTCGAAATTTATCAAGGAAGACGATCAATTACACCAGAACAGGGCTACTGTCTCTCAACTCTTAAGGAAGAAGAAGAACAGACCAGCTGGGGCCGTAGGCTGAATTTGAATCCCTTCGGTTGGTCAGCAGCGGGGCGAGTTTCCAATTTTAGAACGTAGCGTGTAATTATGCGCTTTTTTACATATTTGGCAGCAAACAATGGCACGAGATGGGCGTAAATAAAGCTTAGAAATGACCCAACCCTTTTATAGCAACATCCGTGGGACTGCAATAACCGGTCCATCCTGAAAAAATTGACGTTTCTATGCAAGATTAACAAGTATGACATTCTACAGATTCGTTGGTATAGTACAATTGATGATACTGTCCACATTCACTGATCGCTTCACAGCTGACAACCGGAGACTGAAGAGAAGGGGAAAGGGTCTGAACAGTTCGATTTTGTATTCGTTTCGGACTGATCGGTATTTCCGGAGAAAAAAAAAAAAAAACGGAACATGCTTTGCGGACTTCGTGTTAAGAAATATTTTTTCCAAGCAGAAAAGGTGAGATATACAAATGAAAATATTAGTTTGTCATGTGGAGTGAAGAAAAAAACCCAGCAAAGCTATTAACAAACCGAACGAATACAGGTAAAGTTTCTACGTTAAAAAGGCCGAGTCTTATTGTCTCTTGGGCGGTTTCATCAGAATCCAAACATACTAAAACGGGATGGGATGAAGTAGGGTATAAGATAATACTTCTGTTAATTGCTTGTTAAGTCATGCCTGTCAACAAAATACTAACCGTGATAGCAATTTGGTCCACTTCCTCAAACACCGATGGGTCAGTGTAAACCTCTGTTTTCGAAATCGTAGGAGGGGTCGGGGGAGGAGGTTGGACAGGGTAGGAGTCTTCGGGGACATCGTCTGGGTCTCCATCTGGTCCTACTTCCGACTTCAAGTATTCGGTCTTCTTCTCATTGATAAGGGAAATCATTTCCTTGGACTGCTTTTCAACCAAAGCTGCAGTTGCCGCTCTGCAAATAAAAAAAACACTAATTCTTTTATATGTTTCAACCAAAGGTAACTTTTTGTATCAGTAAACTTCCTTCATCATCTCTTTTACCTCAGTGGTGTAACCCTGCCCCCCCCCCCCCAGAAAAGAAACTGAAAAACGGGGAGAAAATTCTATAATAGAAACAAATCTGTCCAGAATTTAAAGGTGATCTTGATAGTGGTGCTGTAAAACTGTCACTAAATAAAATTTGGTAAATAAAATTGGTAAAATAGGTGAATTAATCGATATTTCAGAGTTTCCCGACAAAAAGGAGACATGTTAAATAATTATTTACTATAAAAGGAGGATTAACCATTAATGACGTTTGAGTTACCTTCCGGACTAGAAGGTAACCTAATTGTCACTTACTAAAGCAACGGCGTCAATATCCACCATTTAGTAAGATTTATATGAGTTGTTTTTGGCAAACCTTCTCTGCTGAATCATTTGGCATTTTTTTTTTAGAGAAACAATACAAAAACCCTCAACAAACTATTGCTAAAGCTAAATATTTATTTCTTCTTATTCTTGAGCAGTCTTGACAGCTTCCTAGGTTCCCAATTCCAGTGACAACCTGGAAAATCTGTCCAGAATTTAAAGGTGATCTTGATAGTGGTGCTGTAAAATTATCACTAAATAAAATTTGGTAAAATTGGTAAAATAGGTAAATTAATCGATGTTTCAGAGTTTCTCGACAAAAAGGAGACATGTTAAATAATTATTTACTATAAAAGGAGGATTAACCATTAATGACGTTTGAGTTACCTTCTGGACTAGAAGGTAACCTAATTGTCACTTACTAAAGCAACGGCATCAATATCCACCATTTAGTAAGATTCATATGAGTTGTTTTTGGCAAACCTTCTCTTCTGAATCACTTGGCATTTTTTTTTTAGAGAAACAATACAAAAACCCTCAACAAACTATTGCTAAAGCTAAATATTTATTTCTTCTTATTTTTGAGCAGTCTTGACAGCTTCCTAGGTTCCCAATTCCACTGACAACCTGGATGATTATCCGATTTCAGCTTTTCTTCATTTACTCCGCTTTCTGAAAACGGCGGGTTATAAATAAATTACTTACTTACTTACTTATCACGCTGACCAACCTTCTCGTTAGTGCGTGAGAGAAGACAAACGGTGATTTTGATTTGAAATTTTCTTCACTTCAAAACAAACCCATAAAGTTCAATTAAACGGTAAAATTTTGCAAATTGTATTCGCTCGGGATCTTTTGCAGCTTTCAATATCTCACGCACCTGTCAGAACTGCAATTAATGTTTTCTCCAAATTGCAAGAATCAACCTCCCATGTTTGATAGAAAAGTTCGGTAAGTTTTGTTAACACGAGACAAAAAGGTCGGGCCATGGCACGCAATATAACTACCGTTATTCTAGAGAGAGCATTGGGCCGAATTAAGTCGGTAACCCACGCGAAATAAAATTTAACATAAAGTCCCTTTTGAAAATAGATCATATTCCGTAAACGTTACGACATTTTCTTTTACAGCCAAGATGATATCAGTACCCAAAGTTCGATTGTTCTCAAAACTTTTCTGAGAATAACAAAATTTTTTCAAAATCTGAGAATTTTACGACTGGTTTTCTTCTGTTTGTGTTACAAGGAGCGAAGCGACTGGAAACCATATTTATGGTCGTTAAGATCTTTCTGCGCGAAGAAAATCGTCAATAGTTCACGTTTCATGTTCTGGAGCTTTCTTGGTACTAGTCTACTCCTTCCTACCACTGAAACGAGAGATTAGGTACAACTGAGAAAAAGAAATACAACTACTCCTTAGACATCTAGAAACAAAGGTAATAACTTCAAACCCAAGTTCACAGCAAATGCTGTTTTAAATTCGCTGCAACGATAAGTTTGCAAGTTTGTTTGGTTTTCTCCGGAAGGCGGAATTTTTCTGAAGCGGGTCTAGCAGGTTTTGGGGCGCTGATCATTTGGAATTTCCCACTTCCAGCACGCAGAGGCTCTTGGGGGCGCAACACACTTTCGTAGAGTAGAGTGGTTTTCAGAGTTTCTTCCTTTACTGCCAAGGCCAGCTAAAGATCAATTCGACTTATATCAGTTCAGCGCTCCAAGCGGGCTAGTCTCTGTGTGCCCCCCCCCCTCGCCTCATTATTCATCACACAGATATAGGATAACAGATCCAAAAGGATGCGGGCTAGTCTCTGTATCCCCCCCCCCTAGCCTCATTATCCATCACACAGATATAGGATAGCAGATCCTGCGGGATAGTCTCTGTCTGCTCCCCCCCCCCTCCGCTCGCCTCATTATTCATCACGCACATATAGGATAACAGATCCACAAGGATGCGGGCTAGTCTCTCTGTGCCCCCCCCCCTCGCCTCATTATTCATCACATAGAAATAGGATAACAAATCCACAAGGATGCACAACGCAGAGATGCGCAACCGAAGATCCGCTCCCCGAGCTTAAGCTAAGATGTTATGTCTGTGACCTCGAAGGACATCAACATCTCGAAGAGAACAACAGTTTACAGCATCATAATGTGGAATCTTTAAAGCAATCTCAACCAAAGCGAAGCGAAATCCCCCCCCCCCCCTCCGCTCGCCTCATTATTCATCACACAGATATAGGATAACATATCCACAAGGATGCGGGCTAGTCTCTCTGTGCCGTCTCCCCCCCCCCTCGCCTCATTATTCATCACATAGAAATAGGATAACAAACTGTGACCTCGAAGGACATCAACATCTCGAAGAGAACAAAAGTTTACAGCATCATAATGTGGAATCTTTAAAGCAATCACAACCAAAGCGAAGCGAAATCCCGCCCCACCCCCCTCCACACCATGTAGGATCATAAGATCATTACTCACCGTTCATGTTCTAGAAGTTTCCTGGTCAGAGATTCCTTCTTCCTATCCCTCCTTAGGGTTAAATTCTTCTCCAAATCGTCTTTTTCCTGCTGTAGTTTCAGAGTCAGAACTTTGGTATCGTCCACTTTCTTCCTGCTTCTCGAAGATTCCTTCTCGAACCGATAAGTCAGCTTCTCGAGTTCTTTTTCCCACTCTTCCTAAGATAAAACAACAATAATAATATACATCATACAAAACTCTCAGCTTTGAAGCAAGAGAAGATGGAAGTATTGGGGTGGTATGGCTCGCATGGAAGAAGACAAGACTGCCGTCGATGTCTGGTGCTGGACCCCCATTCGCTTTTTATCTCGGGTAAGGTCCGCGCTATCGAGACTGGATGGCTCGTCCGGGACCCTCTCGAACTCTTTCACAGTCACTCGATAAGATCCAGATCTATAAACTGCAAGTCTAAGTATTACGGCACATCTGGAGCATTTTCTTCCACCTCGCATCAAGTTTCACTCGAATTAGAGTACTTCCCCAAAATTACGAGCCACCCCTCCAACTCCCCCCATCGAGGTCGAATCCGACTCGGACACATAACTGTCACATTTGCTCATACTACCCATCAAGTTTCCCTCGATTCGGAGCAATTCCGCTATATTTCCGCCACCATCCACCCCCAACCAAGGTCAGTTCCGATTGGGACATATATACTTCTGACATCTACAGCATTTGCTCCTACCAGCCATCAAGTTTCACTTGAATCGGAGCACTGACAGAAAAGCCGAGGTCGGATCCGATTCAGACTAGTATATGTCACTTCTGGTTTATTTGCTCCTACTACCCATCAAGTTTCACTCGAACTCGAAGCTGAGGACTCCGCTCCAGACTTCAAACGGCATACCAAGGGCACAAGATCTTTGTACAGTCCAAGTTTCACCACTATCCTTCCATCCTATTGGTCTCTAAGCTTGTCACTACATTTTCCCGGGACCCCCCTCCCCTCCAGCTCCCCCCACCGGTTCCACAGATGCGATTCGGACACACAAATTTCCGATCTAAGGCGTTTTCCCCTACCCCCTTTTATGTTTCACTCGAATCGGAGCACTTCGGAAAATGTCAAGTACCCCTCTCCAGCTCCCCTGCGGCTGTCAGATCCGTTCCGGACCTGAAAGTAGTTATTGCCCCCCCCCCCCCCCCGGTCGGATGCAGTTCGGAAACATAAAGTAACATCTCTGGCATCTGCATTCACCCATCAAGTTTCACTCGATTCAAATCACCGGTTCACAACTTACATGGGTAACAAGATCCCGGATTCCCCTCCTTTCACCTGCACACGGATAATCGCACCCAGGAACAGGGAGCTGCGTTGAGCGTCATTTATATACTCGCCAATTTTCATCGTCCTAGCTTGTGTGGAAGTGCCCGAACTAGTGAAACCGGAACAGACCGAGCGACAGACAGACATCACGATCGCTAGTTGGCACTTGGGCCTGCAAGTGCCATAAAAATAGAAAGGCAATTGAGAACAATTAATGACGTTTCAATCGTGCTTATTCTGCCCTAATGTAACTCGGTTAGGAGAGCTGAATTCGTGGTGATGCTGAATAGCCGTAGCCATAATTAGTAGAGCACTAACTGACACGCACGACTTCGACTGCCAGCGAGCTCACTTTTTTCTCTGACGAATAGCAGCGAATGCCAGAAGTCAGGGGAGTGTGTGTGAAAGGTATCACAAACTGTGAAGAATCTCCCCCCACCTCTTTCCCCACATCCCCCGACATCACTGAGAAAAAAACAGAATGCTCAAATGGAAGGAAGTTAGAAGATCCTCATAGCTTACTCGTAATACAAACCGAAAGAAGTTCGGTTTTGGAGTGTTCAGTCGGTTCCCCACATAACATAAAGCGCGTAAAGACTAGACCACGTTTTTTGCTCAAATTAATTTTTATAGGGATAGACGGCAGCTAAACATTAGCTGTAAGGCAAGTGAATGGCTTACCCTGAACTCCTCTTTGAACTTTTTCTCTTCTTCATCCCTCATTCTTG
Source organism: Branchinecta lynchi (assembly GCA_023053575.1). Lineage (NCBI taxonomy): Eukaryota > Metazoa > Arthropoda > Branchiopoda > Anostraca > Branchinectidae > Branchinecta > Branchinecta lynchi. The sequence goes on from JAKZAP010000007.1 coordinate 11,383,838, forward strand.
CGAATTTCCTATATAATTCATCCTCTTCTTGTCTGTGCTTCATTTCAAGCTGTCGCTGTGTTTCCTCATCCTAGAAAAAAAAAAAAAATGAAACGTGGTGTTTCTGATAAGACAGATCTCCGTCGACAGATTTTGTTCACCCCCCCCCCCTTAGTGGTCAGTTAAAATAACCAAACAGTGGTGCACGATGTCCAAGAGACAAGGAAATGCAAGAAACTGATTTCATACACGATTTACACATGGTCTTTTCCCAGCAACAAATCCTTGAGAGTTGTCAAATTTGCAACAAACCTGCATACAAATTTCCTTCTGGGGTCCCCCATTTTTCAGAAGTGAGTGATTTAAGGCGTTCAGAATTTCTAATTGGTTGTTTGAATCTTGTGTATCATAGTATTTACAGTGCTGTTCAATGTAAAACTATTTAGGTATGGTGTTTTGTTCCATTATAATATTACTCAATTTTGAGGGACAGAAATAAATACATAAATTGTAACACGTATTTGGGCCGTATTTGGAGCTAGCCATCCTTCTCTTCGCTATCCTCAGACTGCTTCAGGTACAAGTTTTACTCTCATCGCAAACATTTATTTAAGTTGGCTCCATTTTCATCATTCCCTCTCTATTCCCCCTACCCCCCTTCCTTTTTGTTATCCTGTTTCGCATATTCTTTTAATTTGTTCTAAATATATCAATCAACACACCATTTCTTTATAGAGGCTAATGACCTATTTTGTGCACTGTATTTTTATTAATATTTTATTATATTTTTAGGTACAGCACAAGAGTCATCTTGGGGGTCAAGGTTCCGTGTGCTTACAAATGTTTACTTTGATTGTTATTTTCAATGAGCTTAACTGAACTCGAGGGGTCGACGACTCTCCCGGAATGGTGTACATGTCCCGAAGGAATAATCCGGAATGGTCAGGAATAATCCGGAATAATCCGGAATGGCCAAGAATAATCCGGAATGGTTAGGAATAATCCGGAATAGTTTGGAATAATCCAGAATGGTTAGGAATAATCCGGAATGGTCAGGAATAATCCGGGATAGTCAGGAATAATCCGGAATAGTCAGGAATAATCCGGAATGGTCAGGAATAATCCGGAATGGTCAGGAATAATCCGGAACGGTTAGGAATAATCCGGAATGGTTAGGAATAATAAGGAATGGTCTGTAATTTTTCGGACTTTCCTCATCCAAAATATCATTTGACAACAGCGGTCTTCGGTATTCGTGACTTACAAGAAAGACGAAGGTGTTGAAAGGCATGCCGCCTAAAAAGATAAAGGACGTGCACGAAGAGTGTCATATTACGGTGGAGACCAAACCTCTTTTCCGGTTATCTCTGCAATAAGTAATGGTTATTTATCTCAATAAGCAATGGAGATTTATCATGCAAATGGTTCCCCTATCTTGCAATGTTAAACAGCACTATAGAGCCGGCAGATGACTCGAAATGCCCTTGTTGGAAGGCAGTTATCGCGCACCAGAAACCTATTATCACTCACACAAAAATACAGTAGGCTTACACTTGTCCGGTGAGAACAAGACCAAAGGTTTCGATGGGATCCCAACAATTCAAATTTGATCCAGACAATTTGGGTCTCGTCTTCGCCAGACTCCTTAAACACTTTTACTATTAAAATTTATAAACAGATTAAGGCCAAATAGCTAATCATATGAGAAAACAAAGTTCAGATGTGGATTCAGCATGAGTGTTTACCCCTTTAAGTTACATCGATTTTGACGAAGCAGATCGAAACTTCCTGCCTTACTTCTGAAAATTTCCCGGCGAAAAAAATAAAGCTCAAAAACAAATTCAGCATGTCTCCTTACCCCCACATCCAACCTCTAATCAACTTCAGATTAAACTTTTACTTTTAACAAATTTTCCGGTTTCATCCTGATTCCGAGCGATCTATAGGTCCGGTGAAAATGATTATCATACGCGAATTCAGCATGTCTACTTACCCGGACATAGAACACTTATCAAATTTAAATAAAACTTTTACTTTAAACAAATTCTCCGGTTTTGACCGGATTCCGGCCGAACTAATTGTCCGGAGAGAAAATAATGCTCATATTCGGACTCAGCACGTTTCCTTGTCCCTAAATCGAACCTCCAATCAACTGCATATTAAACTTTTACTTTTCAAAAATTTTCCGGTTTTCGCCGGATTCCGGGTGACCTATTTGTCCGGCGAAAAAATAAATTTCATATTCGGATTCAGCATGTACCTAATTCGAATATTTCATTACCTTTTAAACAATATTTGTTTCCCTTAATTTCAAACCCCTCCCCCACCCCTAAATATAGAGCTACATAGCCCATCTTCGAACTTGACCTGTACTTTGACTTAAAGAGTCCTCGTGCCAAGTTTGATCAAAATATCTCAAACCCTTTCGAGATTTATCGTGCTAACAGACGGACGAACGGACAACTTATGCGATGTCATAGGTATTCCTGCACTTACGTTTTGGGATCCCAAAAACTGATATTGACAGAGACGTCTTCACCTTTTGGTAAAGATGAAATGTCCGTAATGACCATTAAAATATCCCTGTGCCTGGTATCGCAAGCTCTGGCTAATTCCTTGTCTTAGTCTACTGGTGGGTGGTAATAGTTTTCAGTGAGTGGTAATTGCCCGCCTACTCTAGATATTGACAGAGAAGTCTTGTGGTCTTGGAAACTAGGAAATGTCTGAAGTGACAAGCAAACCTGCTAGATGACCTGGTATTCCAGGTTCTGGCTAATTCCCAGTCTTACTGGCAGGGGCGACCCGAAAGGGAACGAATGCCCGCCTCCTACTGTTTGGGCATTCGGTCAAGTTTTTGCCGAAGGCGAAAAATCTTTTGTCCCGGCATTTCGAAATTGGGTGATTTAACGTGTTTATTGGTTCCACTTTCTTTATCTATTAGCTAAGTCATCCAACTTTTGTTCAATCCGCATCGATTTCACCGTATTCGGTCTACCCCTTCGTAGATTCGGTGGTTTCATTTGGTTCTGATTCGTGACCGAATTCGATAATTCATCCAAATGTTGTTCAGTCCGCATCAATTTTGCCGCATTTGGTCCGTCCCTGCGTAAATTCGTCGATTTAACCTCCTTATTTGGTCTCATTCTCTACCGAATCTACCGGATATGGTAATTCCCCGGATTTTTCTTTAGTCGGTTTCTATTACTAGACTTGCCGAATTCGGTTGTTTTAGGTGGTTCTAACAAGAGTTTATTCCATTACGAAATTCGGTTGTAATACCGCTCTCGATCTGTTCCTTATTTTTTTAGTTAGTTAGTTTTTCGGTATACTACGCATCCATTATTTGCTTCAACCCAGTACTGAGTTCGGTAATTTAAATGGCATTTATATAGCTCTTGTTCTTTGCCATTTACGGTAGCTTCAGCTGGTTGCTGTTCATTTTTTTACTTCTTAGGATTGCAGTACTTCAGTTAGTAAGTATTTCAGGTAAGCACGTCTCTTGACGTGAAAACTAGCCTACTTTTGTTTGCTGTAAATTCCAAACAAATGTACTTTGTATCCACTTTACCCTGGATCGCCCCTTTCTTTGCCAGACTACTCTGGGTTGAATAGCTAATCTTGGGATCGCAGATATCATCAGTGTTTGTATATATATATCATCAGTGTTTCCACAAAATTGTGGAAACACTGATGTGTTTCCACACCAGCTTTGACTAGTTAGACAAAGGTTGCCTTATTTAATTGGCGTTTGAGGCTTGGAATTTTCGGGGGCTTGTTAAAGCTAGGTTGTTATGTTAAAAGCTAGGATTTGCACGGGAAGTAGCTAAATGTTGCTAGAAAAAAAAAAGCGGATTCAAAAAATTTCGCATGCGGCGCCTTAACTAATCATGGGCACGGCCATTAGCGACGTTCTCGCTATGCAGCAACACTGTTTTTAGCCATTATTTCAAGTCCTGTTAGCAAAACTAAAAGGCGAGTGACGGCGTATCCAGGAAAAAAACAAGAGCTACTCATATGGCACTTGCAAGTATATGCAGTAGGTAGGGATATCAGCTAAAATTTGCCTTGTCTTGAGGCACATGCGATTATGGGCCTTTCAGATTCATGAAAAAGGAATGGGGGGTCGCGTTGCGTTCTGTCACTAATATATATAGGACCTTTGCCTGTTCTTCCCACCAAGTTTCATCCCGATCCAACCACTCAGAACATGTCACCCGATTTCAGGTGCCCCCCCCCCCATCTCCCCCAAAGTAACCAGATCCATTCCAAACTTGAAGTGTGACATCTGTGACAGGAGATCCTTTCCAAATATCAAGTTTCATTAAGATCCGATTCCCCGTTCAAAAGCTATAAATTCGTAGATATTTCGCATTCCCCCTCCCTCCACTCCCCCCACAGGTCGGGTCGGTGAAGTGACTGTTTCCAAGCTATTTTGTTCAGGTCTCTAATATGCCTGCCAAGTTTTATCGTCCTAGTCCAAGTGTAAGCATCTCAAGTCAGGATCACTGGAATTCCAGAACCCTCCCTCCAAATCCCCCCACAGTGCTCGGATCCGGTCCGGCCTTGTCAACTATGATTTTAGGGCTTGTGTTTGTTCTACCCATCAAGTTTCATCCCGATCCGTACACTCTAAACAAGTCACACGATTTCCGGTTCCCCCCTCCACTCCCCCAAAGTCACCAGATCCATTCCGGACTTGAAGTGTGACATCTCTGATATGAGGTCTTTCCAAATATTAAGTTTCATCAAGATCCGGTTCCCCGTTCAAAAGTTATACAGACATGAATATTCCAGATTCCCCCTCCCACCACTCCCCCCGCGGTGGTTGGATCAGGGAAATGATAATTTCCAAGTCAGTTTTGTGGGGTCCTTAATATGCCTACCAAGTGTCATCCTCCTAGCACATCTGGAAGTGCCCTAACTCGAGACGGGTGGACCGACCGACCGAAAAGTGATCGGTACATGGCACTTAAGCTGAGCTGCAAGTGCCATAAAACAGAAGCGGAAAAGCGTGGAAATGCTCCAGTTTTTGGGATCCCAAAATGTAAGTGGAGGGATACCTATGACATCACAAAAGTTGTCCGTCTGTCCGTCCGTCCGTCTGTGCGCACTGTAACTCTCGAAGGGAATGAGATTTTTTGATGAAACTTGGTTAGAGGATTCTTTGGGTCAAGAGTAACATCAAGATCGTAGATGGGCTCTGTAGCCCTTCATGTAGAGGTGGGGGAGGGGGGTTAAATTTAGGGGCAAATTAAATATTTTTAAACAGATACAGTGATAGTCGATTATGGGGTAAGAAGTCATGCTGAACACGATGGTGAAAATCATTTTGTCATCGGACAAGTAGTTCGCCAAGAATCCGGTCAAAACCGGAAAGTTTGTTAAAAGTAAAAGTTTTATTTGAAGTTGATTAGATGTTCGATTTAGGGGTAGGATGACATGCTGAACACGACAGTGAAAACCATTTTCTCTCTGGACATGTAGTTCGCCTGGAATCCGACCAAATCCGGAAAGTTTGTTAAAAGCGAAAGTTCTATTTGGTGTTGCTTAGATGTTCGATTTAGGGGTAAGAAGACATGCTGAACACTTGTGTGAAAATAATTTTCTACCCGGGCAAGTACTTTGCCCGGAGTACGGCCAAAACCGGAAAAATTTAAAGTTTTAGTTTTAGTTGATTAGATATCCGATTTAGGGGTAAGAAGAGATGCTGAGTCCGTGTATGAAAATCATTTTTCACCCGGACATATAGTACGATCGGAATCCGACTGGAGCCGGAAAATTTATTATAAGTTAAATTTTTATTTGAAGTTGATTAGATATTCAATATTGGGGAAAGAAGATACGCTGAGTTCGTTTTTGACCTTTGTATTTTTGCCGGACAAGTAGTTTCGGAATTCGGTTGAAACCGGGAAATTGGCAGAAGTGGCAGGAAGTTTTCGTCAAAACAGATATGACTTATAGGGGTAAACACACATGCTGAATCAATATCTGAACTTCGTTTTCTCAGAAGATTAGGCCTTAATCTGTTTCTGAATTTTAATAGTAAAAGCGTTCAAGGAAATTCAGTAAAAATCAGGTACCGATTCGGTCAATTTTACCAGATGCGCCCCCCCCCCAATGAAGAAAGGCTCGGGACGCCCCTGCTTATTGGTGGGTGGTACTAGATTTCAGTTGGTTTCAGTGAGCAATATTTTGCGTGCTAACTGAAGCGCATTAAATCTTTGTAGGTGCCATGTTGAGATTTTATCTCGCAATTACTTGCCTTGCAGTTAACAGATATGTGCAGGGACATACTTCTAGCATCTACCATTTTCCCAGTCGATCACATAAACTACTGAAAACCCATCGAATTTCTAAGAAAAGAACATGGTCAAATCTCGAACACCATAGAAAGTTGTGCATGGTCGATAACTGAAGGGCACTTAAATAATAATTGGTCCCCCTCGATCCGTATTGCAGTGTAATGTCGCTGTAGTTTTTGATAAGAAACCGAAGACCACGCAGTCTGCGGTAAAGTCTCGTGAATCGTCCAGAATATACCCGAATGGTTGAGAATATTCGGGAATGGTTGGGGATACTCCTCAATGGTTTACAACTCGTCAGGAGTATACCAGAAGAATTGTCAGTAATATTTCGGAATGGTTAGGAATAATCCGGAATGGTTAGGAATAATCCGGAATGGTTAGGAATAATCCGGAATAGTTAGGAATAATCCGGAATGGTCAGGAATAATCCGGAATGGTCAGGAATAATCCGGAATGGTCAGGAATAATCCGGAATAGTTAGGAATAATCCGAAATGTTCAGGAATAATCCGTAATGGTCAGGAATAATCCGGAATGATTAGGAATAATCCGGAATAGTTAGGAATAATCCGGAATAACCAGGAATAATCCGGAATGGTCAGGATTATTCCGTTATTCCGGAATGGTGTACATCAAAAATGAGAGTCGTCGACCCCTCGACTGAACTGAATAGGAACCTGCGTGTGAGACTGCCGCTTTCGAAAAAGAAAAGGAATATTGAGGCCCATGGTGGAATACGATTGCATCCCACCATCCGGCTTGATAGGCTTCTCCCTCTTATCATGTTTGATCCAAATCGGATAAGATCGTTACAATTTAATTATGATGTTCGGGAGTATCATAAGTGATAACAACTGTCTTTTCGGCAGGCATTCCCGTCAGAATGGTGACGTCTTTCCGCACTAGTATTTTGTTCGTTCCGGCGAGGATATTAACTACCACGGTAAAGAGCTGGCTCCTCCTGAGTCTCCAATCGGCCTGAGGCATGCTCTTGCTGCGCTGATGAAACCAAGCGATACGCCTATATGCTTCAACAGCAAATATCGAAGACCGCAAAAACTATTGACTGATGACTTTAATATATCGATTAACCTAAAATCTTCCGTCACGCAACAGCACTAAAAATCAAAGGTAGAGATCATTAAACGGATAAACAAGTGGTCGGCAGCATCAAGGGCCCGTCTTTTCTATCACGCCTCGCAAGCTCTGGTGGCATCTGCTCCTTTCTGCTCCACAGTATTACAATCTTTTCTAAGCCCAATCCAGCTTTACGGCGCTAATGGGGGGAGCGGGGGGGGGGGGGGGGGCACGGACCCTATATTTCTGAGGGGCACAAAATCGTCAATGTTGGTAGTAATTTTTGACCGCCAAATACGCTTCTGCAGAGCGCAAAACGCAAAGCAATCACGTTAGTTTAAGGTATATTCAAAAACTGCTTTAAATTTACACCAAAAAGAGTAGCAAGATTTTGAGTCGGAGTAATAAGCCTGGAATGGGGGCCCAAAACTGAAGTTTGATCCCCCACTAGGATCTACTGAAATGGCGCTTCTGTGCTAGGGGCTAGGACCTCAGTCATAGACGAAACGGTGTATGGTCTATTGCAGTCTCAAAGTAGTCCTCTGCCGGAAGAAATTTGACAAAGGAGTAGCCGTTCATTGAAAACATCAACTCTTGGCAGCAAAGCATGATGATAAGACCTGATTTCCACTTGCCCCTCCTTAACTGAATCTAGGTATGAACGAATGGTATAACAGCCTATCGGCCAAAAGCAAAAATACACTTTACAGCGCTCAAGACGTCCCTTTATTTAGATAAACACTCTTTGAAAATTGACATTTCTTTTGATTGTAGCTATTCTCATTTCAAGAATGTCAGGCAAACTTGGTGCTGTACCCATTAAGAAATATTGACAATGTCGAGGTTAACTTGTAAACAGCGAAACTCATTACCGCCACGCAGTAAACTTTCAGAGACCGACAGAGTGTTTTGAGATGGTTCCTTTGGCAACGAAATTAAACTCGGGAAAAACAGGTCAGAGATTTGATTATCGAGCTTGGCGGAAAAACTTCATTCCCTGGCACGAGAGAAAAAATGGACCCAGTGGAACAGCCCCGCAACGCACCCGCATAAAGTCCCTCGCATAGATCGATACCAAAAAGCCCTGACCTACACAATTTAACGCCAACCAAATTCATAAGTCATTTACAGAGATTGGTGGAATAGTTAGCCCAACGATTACAATGGTTCCTTTTGCAAAAATTTAAAGGAACTTAGAGTAGCAACAATGTGAAGCTTTTAAAAATCAACAATAATTAGTTTTTTCTTTCCCTTAAAAAAAATCGCGTGCGTTTTGGTGTACCAGGTGAAAACCAGGTGAAAAACCAGGTGAACAATGAAAATAGTTTTAAATATGAGGGCAGATAGCTTGCCACTTGGTGAAAGAAGAAAGTATTTGGGAAGTGTTAGGGAGAAATCTGGTCCTTACTTTTGTCCAATGTGCAGTGAGGGAGATGAGGATCTAATTCATTTTATGTCTGGTTGTGATGAAATTGAGGATCTGAGGGAGGAAATTTTTAAGGGAGGGATTCATGGGAGGAAGTGGTTGATAAATATTATGCGGAGTAGGGATTTTCTTAGTATAACAAACCTGGCGAGGTTCCTCAGAGTGGCCAGTCGGCACAGGGAAAAGTGTCTGAGTGGGGTTTAGTGTGGTAGTGTGACCGTTTATTTTGTATTTACATGTTGTTATTTATGTGTGTTTGTTATGGCCTTTGGGCTCTGAAGACAAATAAATATCATATCATATCATATTTCAACGCATCCGACACTGCGACAAAGATCAATGTTTTGCGTCGTTGTCTTACGATTTGTCTACTTAAGTTGCAAAATGGAAAATTTTGCGCGAAATCAAGTTTTAAAGTGAGGTCAAGATGTCTGTCGACGAGAGACAAGAGCGTGTCAAGTGGTAAGAGTAGGGAAAGCGGAGTTCCAGTCCATCCTATAGTCTTTCACAGTGAAACGCAGTGGTAACCATTTAAATTTGTGAACGAAACTATAATCAAGAGCCCTCCTCCACCCCATATTTTTTTTTTTTAGATATACAGGCATCACTGCTTCAGCCTGAAGATATTCTGAAACTCATTTCTCTCAAGCTATCATTATTATTCGGACTTCGCACATTCTTTTGTTGTTTCGGGTATCACTAGAGGCTTCTTGCACCGGAAAAATTACCGCCGGCTCTTCTGATACCCTTATTCAGCATGTACGGCACAACATGCCTTAAGCAAGGTACTCGCCTACGTAAGAAGCGCAATTATGGTTTAAGAATGAAGATTTGTACATGGTGTCGATAAGGCCATCATAGCTGCAACATGGATCTCAGTGACTTATTTAATCTATCGATTTGGACCTTAGTGATTTTGTAGTCGTTCAAAATGGCGTGGAATGTTCTAAAAGGCGGTCATAGATATCATGGCTAGAGCAACAAGAACAAAGGTGTCGATGGGATCCCAAAAATCTGATCCAGACAATTCGGTCTTGTCTTCGCCAGATCCAGTCTTCACCAGGCTAATCATCAGAGAAAACCGAGTTCAGATATTCTATCTATCTATCTCTCTATAAGACATATCTATCTTGACAGTATTGACTGAAACTTCCTGCTTTACTTCTGCCAAATTTGTGATTGTGGTATAAAGAACATCTAATCAACTTTAAATAAAACTTTGACTTAAAAAAAATGCGGTTACAACCGGATTCTGAACTAATTATATGTCCAGGTAAAAAATGATCATCATATACAGACTCAGCGTCTCTTCTTACCCATAAATCTATCATCTAATCAACTTCAGATAAAACTTTTGCTTTTAACATATTTTCCGGTTTCGGCCGGATTCCAGGCGAACTAGTTGTCCGACAAGAAAATGGTTTTCACCAGCGTGTTCAGCATGTTTTCTTACCCCTAAATCAAACATTTTATCAACTTCAAATCAAACTTTTGCTTCTAACCAACTTTCCGGTTTTGACCAGATTCCGGACGAACGGCTTGTCCAGCGAGAAAATGGGTTTCCCCATCGTGTTCAGCAAGTCTTCTTACCCTACATCAGACATGTAATCAACATCAAATCAAACTTTTACGTTTAACAAATTTTCCCTTTTTTGTCGGATTCCGGACGAACTACTTGTCCGACGAGAACATGATTTTCGCAATCATGCCCAGCATGTCTTGTTATCCCTAAATCAAACATTTAACCAACTTTAAACTAAACTTTTACTTTTAACCAACTTTCCGGTTTTTGCCGGATTCCGGACGAACTACTTGTACAGCGAGAAAATGGTTTTCACCGTCGTGTTCAGCATGTCTCCTTACCCCTAAATCAAACATTTAATCAACTTCAAATGAAACTTATACTTTCAACAAACTTTCCGGTTTTTGCCGGATTCCGGACGAACTACCTGTCCGGCGAGAAAATTATTTTCACCAACGTGCTCATTATTTCTTTTTACCCCATAATGGACTATCACATTAGCTTTTAAAAATATTTTGTTTGTCCCTTAATTTGACCCCCCGCCCCAAAATATAGAGCTGCAGAGCCCATCTACGAACTTGACCTTACCCTTGACCCAAACAATCGTCACACCATGTTTCATTAAAATATATCATTCCCTTCGAGAGTTATCGTGCTTACAGACGGACGGAGAACTTTTGTGATGTCATAGGTATACCTCCACTTACGTTTTGGGATCCCAACAAAGCGGTCATCTACAATTTTCCTCCGCATCCTGTTTCTTTCCTATCAAAAACTTTCTTTCTAGATTGTGCTTATGACTAATCTCAACAAAAAAATTAACAATGAATCATTCCGAAATCCGCAAAGGATCATCACTCAGCTGGACGAAGGCGAAACAGGACTAATCGTCGGGAATTGGCAAATAACTATTCTCGAACAGGTCTGCTATGCAGATCGTCCCATGACCCACGGTCAGTTATATGACAGTAATCTTCACATAGAAAGTTGGAGGTGAATCTGACTTAACATCAAACTCTCTGGTTGATGTGATTTTTCAAACCTCTCAGATGACATGATTTTCCAAACCTCTCTGGTTGATATTAAGTCATATCTACCTCTAACTTTCTGTGTGACGGTTACCATTCTATAAATACATTTGGGTTGCTTATTTGTTTGTTAATGGTTCTGTTCGCAAGAGTATTAACAGTTAATATGCATCCATCTTGGTTGATACCGGAATAACAAACTGGACGGTCATTTAAGAATATCAACCTCACTGGCAGGGCCATATCCAAGGTGGAGTCCCCTTCGAACGTACAAAAATAATCGTTTTTGTATACGCTTTAACCTCTGATCTATGTTTTTTTGTACTTTTTGGTCCGCCCCGAAATAAATTCCTGGAGACGGACCTACTCCCTGAGCTCGGTAGAAATTTCATGACCTACCTCGCCTGCAAAGGCCATCTCGGTGTTATTTTCCGATATCAACGTCTATGTCGGAAGTCCAACCTCTATGTTCCGATATCAACCTCTATGTCGTAAGTTCAAGTTAAGCAACTGCATTTTACTAGGGACCCATAAATGTCCTGTAGTGACTCGCCATTCAGGGGGCTTGTCATTTCCTATACTTCCATGTTGCCCGAGCCTCACCTAGTTTCCAAAAATTCCGCTTGGGTCGAATCGGTGTTCTTACTCAGATAGACAAAATTTGTTGGCACAAGTGACTATTCAACATGCCACCAGGTACCTAAGCTAGGACAAAAGATCCAGGATACTCTTCCACTACAGAGAAATATTCCTAGTTCAGCACAAAAACTGCGAAAAATTTTGTCTATCTGGATAGTCGGGTATTTTTATCCCCGTGGGTATTTCTGGAACTATCTGACGCTCGGTCAAGAACGCATCAGAAATCTTTTATTGACAAGCCCCCTGAATGGCGAGTCATTACAGGAAATGTATGGGTCCCTGATTTTACTAGCGAAGTCCCAGCTTAGCGTAACAGAGCTCAGATACCCCTGTGACAGCGGCAAAACACAACGCATTCTAATTGTCTCAGTTCCATACTCACTAACGATGGAAAAAATTTGAAGCTGCATGAAACATCATCAGCCGTCAAGCCTCCATGGCAAATCCAGATGCCTGTCGAGGGCGGATTTGTTTTCACGCCTTTCCCAATCACATCACGCAAACCCGCAAGTTGGCAAGCGCATCTGATATGACATGCACAGACGTTCACTCCCAAGCCGGACGGTCGGACATCCATATCAACTTTCCTTTATATACAAGCAGTTGGTTACTCACGATTTAAAAGTGAAATCAAACCATTATACTTCCAAACAATTCGCACCATGGAAAAAACAAGAAACATTTTAGTCGCCCTATTCCGAGGTGACTTAAGAGAAGCTTTTCAAAAATATCTCCAGCCTATGCCAAGTCGCCTATGCTACATCAAGTAGACTCGGCACCACTCGAAAATGAGATCTACACCTCTACTTTTGTCCGACTTTCCCAAGCCCCCGCGGAAAGAAACACCTATAGCACATTTAGTCCGATTTTTGCTGCTGGATGCAAATTTCCTCCTTAGCTCCGAAACTACGACGCATCGCATACATGTTTCCCCACAGTGACCCCGATTTCGCACGCGAAATCTTATCGGACTGTGCGTGCGCAGCTTAAGTCAATTTCTCAGATCTTGCTATTTCTCCCATTTTTCCCGTCCCAGTTCCTCAGATCTTCCCATTTCCCCCTTCCCAGTTTTTCAGATCTCCATATTTCTCCCATTTTACATTTATATTCCCATTTATCCCTTCCCATTTACTTTGCATGGCCAAAAGCAAGTTTACTGTGGACGACTCCAAAATGAAACATAACCCTCCTTTTTCTGATATCTTTAAAGACACATCGAAAGAACAAGGACTACCTAGATCCTCTCTGTGACTCTGTCCCGATGTCACTTCAGGAGCTTCTGCGAAACCTGGACACACATTTCTTTTTTTCCTGGTCTTTTCTTGTTGTGATGTTTGACGAGACTCAATTATTTGGGTAATTTTTGGGGAGTTGTTATTTATTTTGTATTGTATGTGCATTTAATAAAATGAACAGCGAACCCCATCCACCAATGAAATCCTCACTATCGCACCAGCAATCAGGATTCTGGTCCAAGCAGTAGACCACTGCCAGTGAAGGCACTACCAGATATCTGAGCTATTCCTGTCATCATTCGTCTTGTACCTTATCAAGAATTCTAACTCGGGACCGACTAAAAAGGGCACAACATGGCGCAGGAGGCACGAGTAATAAAAAGAGATTTAGCAAGTAGTAGAAATAGACACGTAAATGCGAGTTCGTAACTCCAGAGCCTAATAGAAGGCAAGTTAGAACATTGTTCCTGCCCTCACTCTGAAGCCTATAAGGGCCCTTTCAGTTTTCGTGCCTCTTTTTAGTACTCCTGCCTCCTACACTATGTCATGCCGTGCCTCTTTTTAGCCGGTCCCTTCTAATTTCAACTTTTCCACATTTCCGTCCAACACTCTTTATTTATTTTGAACTGTTCTTCTTTTTTGGCCAATCTTTACGTATTAGCGCCAGTGGGCCACCCAGTGCTTTAGGGTAACTGTAACAAACTATCTGACTGACATGAGTCCGAAATTCTACTCTGGGGCATGCTTGTTCAAATTATGGGACCATTTACGGCTCCTTATCCATCTCTTTCGGGGAAAGAATCCTCATTAGTCCTGAGAATCCTATTTGGGAGTTCCGGAGAGCAGTATCCTTCCGTATTTTTTTCAACAAGCAAACGACGTGCTAGACCCTTTAACTACCCTGGACCCCTGGTCATCAGCAAGAGGGACAAGAACACTACACTGGAAAAAAAATCTTGCAGTATTTGCTACTGGGATTAATCTTATCTTTATTGAGATAAGATTACCCCTAATTCGGATTAATCTTATCCGAATAGAGATAAGATTAATCCCAGTAGCAAATACTGAATCCTTATTCGGAGAAACTTTTTACAGTGTAGGGGATCAACTTTACCACCCTGACGAAGGGGAGAGCCTTTGGGAGCTGAGATATAGCCGACAGTCTCGAAAAAAAAAGCTCGCTGCCAGTTTATGATCGTCGTACAGGGGAAATAGAAGCCTTTCTAAACTCCGAGACACCTGGTTTAGAATTGATGTTTTGCGGAAGTGCAAGGAAAACCGAATCCTTTCCAAGTCCTGTCAATTACGCAGATATGAAAAAAGTCAAAGGAATTCGTCAACCTGGAATGTCCTGGACCGTGTCCTGGAAGCGACGCAAGTTAACTGGTAACCAAAGATAACGGCCATAGTTGATAAATTCCTAACCAAATGAAGAGTGGAAGAGGGCTAGGAATTCACGCTCCAAAGTTGACGCTATCAGATGATGACCTAATAAAAATTTCAATGATCAATCGTCTGAAAACAATGGAGTTAATATGGCATAGAGAACCTAATTGTCTGAGTGGCAGAATAACTGTTGATAACTGGAGTAAGAAAATAGGAAAACCATACGGATGCTAGCGTCAAAAATATATAGCAAATTTTGATGGAGTAAACTGAGCCATTTCTGTTAAACTTCCCAACGATAAATCTAGAACTAGACCTACGTTGCCCGGGCAACGTGAAGTGTTGCGGCAACCTTTGTCCGGCTTCGCCGGCTAAAGTGTTGCGAGAGCAACACTTTGGTTTTGTTTCTTCGCTGTCGGTTAAATGCTGAAATTGTCAACTTATCGAAGCTTTTAAAACGGTATGTTCTAAAAAGAATAATCACATAATCAAAAGCTGTTGTTTAGCGTTGTAAAACCAACAACAAAACAATATCGGAAGAAGGCTATCCGTAACGTTTCAGGATTAAAATACCATAGATGACACTATTAATTATTACAAAACTACCTTCTTGGTTTACATTACCGTATCGTTTGTACCCGTTGCGTAAACAGTTAATCCTAGGTTATAGCGATAGACCATCGATACAAACTTTCTTACTGTCATATTTACAGAAATCGAATACAATGTGCACCAATTTTCAAAAATTTCTAGCCCCTCGTGAACCGATCTTACTTACAAGTCCCATGCATGTCTTACAATTGGGAACAAAATTGTTCTTACCATCGAATACACCTGAGACAAATAACAGGTATACCAGCTAGCAAAAGCTGCAAACTCCTCGTTGCCGAAGATGATTATGAGCTAACAGTCGACTGTTGCTTACAGTCGACTGTTGCTTACAAGTCCTTTACATGTCTCGCAACTGGTATCGCCTATTTTTGGTTTCAGTGTGTACCTTACTCCTGAAGTTGTCAACCCCTTGAAACTTTCAAACTGGTTTATCTCAAGAAGGATTTTTTTTCAAAAGAATGGATGGCATATATTTTGATCAGCTCTTCAAGGGCTATCGATTGCCATAACCACAACAAAAGCATATCGGAAAAAGGGACTAAATTTACTTTGCAGTCAGTTGAACTTTATCCTTTTCAATCGTAGACATCGTGACGGATGAAAACTTGGAATAATATCCTATATAATCTAGTTGGTATTATAAAGCTATCCGTAACTTCTTAGGATTAAAATACCATAGATGACACTATTAATTATTACGAAACTACCTTGTTTTACATTACAGTATCGTTTGTACCCGTTGCGTTAACAGTCAATCCTAGGTTACAGCGATAGACCAACGATACAAACTTTCTTACGGTCAGATTTAGATAAATCGAATACAATGTGCAACAATTTGCACAAATTTCTAGCCCCTCGTGCACCGATTCTACTGACAAGTCCCTTTCCCGTGATAGACATCAAGTTCACCGGATAAAAATAATGGGTACACCGACTAGCAAAAGTTGAAAACCTCTCATCGCTGAAGATTTGTGTAGCATAACAGCCGATTATTACTTACAAGTCCCTTGCATGTTTTACATTTGGGAACCAAATTGTTCATCAAATGACAGGTACGCCAACTAGCGAGAGCTGCAAACCCCTCATTGCCGAAGATGATTATGAGCTAACAGTCGCCTGTCGCGTACAAGTCCCCTAAATGTCTCACAACTGGTATCGCCTATTTTTGGTTTCAGTGTGTACCTTACTACTGAAGTTGTCAACCCCTTGAAACTTTCAAACTGGTGTATCTCATAAAGGAATTTTTTTTACCAAAAAATGGATGTCATATACTTTGATCAGCTCATCAGCGGCTATCGATTGCCGTCGAAGTTGAACTTTATCCTTTTCAATCGTAGATATCGTGATGGATGAAAACTTGGAACAATATCTTATATAATCTAGTTGATATTATAAAGCTATCCGTAACTTTTCAGGATTAAAATACCATAGATGACACTATTAATTATTACAAAATTGCCTTATTGTTTTACATTACCGTATCGTTTGTACCCGTTGCGTAGACAGTTAATCCTAGGTTATAGCGATAGACCATCGATACAAACTTTCTTACTGTCATATTTACAGAAATCGAATACAATGTGCACCAATTTTCAAAAATTTCTAGCCCCTCGTGAACCGATTCTTACTTACAAGTCCGTCTCCCGTTATTGACATCAAATTCACGGGAAACAAATAATGGATACACCAGCTATCAAAAGTTGCAAGCCCCTCATCGCTGAAGATGATTATTGCATAAGCTTTTTAAACGGGATGTTCTAAAAAAATTAATCATATGATCAAAAGGTATTCTTCAGCGTTGTAAAAACAACAACAAAATAATATAGGAAGAAGGGACTAAATTAACTTTGCAGTCAGTTGTACTTTATCCTTTTCAATCGTAGACATCGTGACGGATGAAAACTTGGAACAATATCTTATATAATCTAGTTGGTAATAGACCAATAACTTTTCAGGATTAAAATACCATAGATGACACTACTAATTATTATGAAACTACCTCATTGCTTTACATTTTCGTTTGTATCCGTTGTGTAAACAGTTAATCCTCGGTTACATTGATAGACCATCGACACAAACTTTCTTACCGTCAGATTTATAGAAATCGAATACAATGTGCACCCATTTGCAAAAATTCCTAGCCCCTCGTGAACCGATTCCTACTTACAAGTCCCTCTCCCGTGATATACATTAAGATAACCGGAAACAAATAGTGGGTACTCCAGCTAGCAAAAGCTGCAAACCCATCATCGCAGAAGATGATTGTAGCATAACAGCCGATTATTACTTACAAGTCCCTTGCATATCTTGCCATTGGGAACCAAATTGTTCTTACCATCGAATACACCGGAAACAAATAACAGGTATACCAACTAGCAAAAGCTGCAAACCCCTCATTACCGAAGATGATTATGGGCTAACAGTCGACTGTTGCTTAAAAGTCCCCTATATGTATCATAACTGGTATCGCCTATTTTTGGTTTCAATGTACCTTACTATGAAGTTGTCAACCCCTTTGAAATTTTCAAACTGGTGTATCTCATGAAGGAACGACTTAGAAAGGAGCAAAGGATAAGCTCTAGTTTCTTTAGCAATGAGAGAACTTTTAAAGTTTAAGAGGCTCATCTGATACCGTTACTCTACCACAAACCAAAGTGCAAAAAAAAAAAATTATAAACTCAGCTGAAATCGTCGCAGACATGGACAGAAACAATAGATGGCAGCACTTTCGGACCCGTGGGAAAAAGCCACTTTTTGGTCTCTGTAGATTTTTCTATTCATCACTCAAAGAAGATATGTTGGCTGTGGGGCCGGGTAACTGCCGCATATATTTAACACTTATAGATTTTAGTCCATCTTCAATTTGAAACTGGTGCCTGCCTGCTTGCGTGCTAGAACGGAGCTTTCCACTGGAAAGCAGAAACATCTTTTGATGAAACGAAAGGTTCGCTACACAACTTCAGATAGTCCTCTCTGACATAGGCTATACAACTCCACTTCACTTCGCAAACCGTAGGCTCTGGCTCGATGACAAGCAAAAACCATCCTTATTGGCCCCAGGCAAGAGTTCTACGGAGCTTTCCAAAATGTAATGTCATATTCATCAATCCGGCCTAAGGTCCACACTTTCCGTAAAAACCGCACAGGTTAGACCCTTCTCAGTTACCAGGAATAAAATGAAATCGGAGTCATAGGAAAAAAAAAAAAAAAAAAAAAAACGAGGACAAAACCAAAGTGTTGCTCTCGCAACACAATAAGCATACTGCTTCTTCTCAATGAGCAACTTCGACGACTGAAACTGCCAAGAACCCTGTGACTGCGTTTGAGGCTAGAATAAAGAAGTTTGAAAGCTCTTTAAACAGATCGCATGGTTTATACGACTCATTTACGTGTTAATGTTAATATTCACTGACATTGTTGTTGTGTTGTGAGAGTTAATATTGTATTGTGCTGTCTTTCTTTTGTTTGTTTTGTTTACTAAAACAAATTTTTCATTCATTTACAATCGATCTATGTGGTCGGGATCGTTTCCAAGAAGAAATCAATTAGCTCACCCACCAGTTCTATGAATCTAAGGTATGTTTAATCGTCAATGGCATTCTGCTCTTATTTCTAATCTACCGTTTAAGAAGTGAAAGTAAAGGTCGCTGGTGGACATTAGAATGCTGGGCCGTTCCCAATGGCGATGAAACTTTTTCCACTTAAAGGCATAGAAAACTTGACTACGCAACTTTCGGCCATCAAACCGACCTGGGGGGGCTTAGATAAAGATACAGGGACTTATTGTCGAAAGGGTCCCCCCTTCTTTGTTATCTCTAACCCCCTCCTTCGTGTTCCCAAAGCTAGCTGTCAGGCCCTTGCCCCTTATGCACTGTAATTATGCACTTATGCACTGTAAAAGTACCGTGTTTCGGCCATAGTATCGGGTTAGTAGTCAAGAGGTCGTGCGTTCGATTCCTACTCCCGGCACACAAACATTTTTTTTTTTTTTACTAACCCAAAAGTCGAATCCTCGGAAACTGCCCGGAAATTGCAATGGTCGTAACGAGATTTTTTTTTACTCTCAATATCGACTCAGGGTACATTCTTCATATGTCAGCTAGCTCCCCGAGTCAAGGTTGAGTCAAGTTTTATGTTCCTTTAATATGATATTTGTATTCGACTTTCGAGCAAAGTTCAGGGGGATCCAGTTTCAGGTGCCAGCTGACTTTAGGCGGTCGGACTGGCGGAAGGTATCCGACCTAGACGTTTCCAACGTCAGAGATTCGAACAAATTCGGTAAGTGAAAAAAAAACATAGTCTCTTTGTTGTTTGTTTCAGAAATATTATATACCTCGTTAGGCCTACACATCGTAAGTTACTTCCTACCCTTTTCATTTCCAATTTCAAGCCGACTGAACAGCGAAAGAAATAGAAAACATTGAAAAAATAACGTATATTAGCCTACCGAAGTCGATGCGTTTAAAACAAGACCAAAGGTGTCGACCGGATCCCAAAAATCTAATATTTGATTCAGACAATCGGGTCTTGTCTTCGCCAGATCCATTCTTCGCCAGGCTAATCATCAAAGAAAACCAAGTTCAGATGTACCTCTATAAGCCGTATCTATTTTGACAATACTGACCGAGACTTCCTGCTTTACTTCTGCCAAGTTCCTGGTTTCGCCCGAATTCCGAGCGAACTACTAGTCCAGCAAAAAAAGAAAATTCAGAAACAAATCCAGCGTATCTCCTTATCCCTATCTAATCAACTCTGAATAAAAGTTTGACTTAATCGGGTTACAACCTGATTCCATACTCATTATACGTCCAGGTAAAAAACGATTGTCATATACAGACGCAGCCTCTCTTCTTATCCCTTAATCTGTCATCTAATCAAACTTTTGCTTTTAACAAATTTTCCGGTTTTGGCCGGATTCCAGGCGAACTAGTTTTCCGGCGAGAAAATAGTTTTCACCAGCGTGTTCAACATGTCTTTTTACCCCTAAATCGAACATTTAATCAACTTCAAATAAAACTTTTACTTTTAACCAACTTTCCGGTTTTCGCCGGATTCCGGACGAGCTACTTGTTTGGCGAGAAAATGGTTTTCACTATCGTGTTCAGCATGTCTCTTTACCCCTAAATCGATCATTTAATCAACTTCAAATAAAACTTTTACGTTTAACCAACTTTCCGGTTTTTGCCAGATTCCGGACGAACTACTTGTCCGGCGAGAAAATGGTTTTCATATTCGTGCTCAGTATGCCTTCTTATCTCATAATCAACTGTCACATTAGCTGTTTAAAAAACATTTTGTTTTTCAGATCCCATCTACGAACTTGACCTTACCCTTGACCCAATGAATCCTCACACCAAGTTTCATTAAAATATCTCATTCCCTTCGAGCTAGTGCTCACAGACAGACGGACAGACGGACATTTTTGCGATGTCATAGGTATCCTCCACTTACGTTTTGGGATCCCAAAAACAGTTAGTAAAGCTGGGTGAAAGCTTCTGCGCGTTCCCAGAGAATAATTGTAAAAATAGTTGGTAAACTGTAAATAGACACAGAAGACTGAAGACTGAATGGCGAAGACATGACGCAATTGTTTAAATCAAATGTTAGATTTTTGGGATCCCATCGAAACCTTTGGTCTTGTTTTCGCTGAGGACGGTTCGCCGGAAGAACAATCGACTTATCCGAAATGATATGATATTTCGGATCACGGATCACGGTTTTCTATTTCTTTCGTAATGAAAGGTCAACTTGGCTCATTAAGCTGTGGCTTGGCTTCAAACCTTATTTTCGACTAAGCAGCTTCCCGTGCTTCCGGGGTGCTCATCGACGGCAGTTTTTACGAGATCGCATTAGCGCGGAAAGTGTCTAGCAGCAGCTCTCCCCGCTCGATGGCGAAAGTAAAAGCGAACAAACACCAAAATACCCGCAGTGTCAGCGACCTACCAGCCGACGATCGTGCAGATGGCAACCTTCGTCTAGCTTACCGCGAGGGGCTACTGAGTCAAGCGACTGGAAGTAAACCACCAGAACACAGCTATCTCAAGCATAGTAGAAGTATGTTACTTCAGAAGGTTAGGATATTTGAAATACTATTATCCAAGTGTCATAAAGAAGCAGGTACAATTGAGATGTTACGTCGGAAGTTATTTAACTTTGAACAGTGGGACTTTAGGCTAAAATCTCAAAAAAGAACCAACAACATTTATTCGGATGTTCTTTGGAACACTTTGACTTTTTCACAGCAACCGAGGGAAATCGCACCGTCAACGTCGAAAAGCAGACCTCTACTGTACTCTTGAGGGCAGTATGGCGATCTCGGTATTAGAAAGTCAACTCGGAAAGCTTGGAAGCGAATTCATTATTGGCAGGAATTTGCGGGGGTTACCAGTTCAATCCAACGTATTTCCAGGATTTGTCAGGACCTCCGGGAAGCCTACCGTCGGACAGGATACAAACGTACGACGTTCAAATCCAAGAAAGAGAGTGTAGCATACGATCGAATTATTTTCGTCAACTGGCGAAAAGTCTTGTGGCTAGCTTCTTCCAACTGGTTCGCCGAAGAGGTCAACGGTGGCTACGGTGGCGAAAATCAACGGTGGCGAAAAAGATTGTCAGGTCAACGAGCGAATACATTTCGTTTCCGGGCATTGAGCGTATAGAACAAGAAAATGAGCGGGAAAACTTGCGACTGATCAGGGACGATAAAGACACTTTCTTTTGTCAGGGGGCCGCCCGAACCGAAATACCAGTAACGAATCTTGCTAGCAAAGCAGCAATTAATGCTTTGCGGAAAAATTATGATACTTCTGTCGAACCGAGGGACAAAGCGAACAAGGAAATAAAATAGAACATAATAGTTTCTTTATTAATACCCAAATCTTGGAGACGTCAAGTAGGAGCTACTCTTTATACAACAGTACGCCATCGGTTAGAACAAGACCAAAGGTTTCGAGTGGATCCCGAAAATTTGATATTTGATCCAGACAATTAGGTCTTGTAGATGCTTGGTTTTCGACAGACATCTTAAAAAATTTTACTATTAAAATTTAGAAACAGATCAAGGCCAATAGTAATAATCTGAGAAGACCAAGTTCATATTTGACAGTGCAAAACGGGTACGTCAGCTGAATTTTACCAAGTTCGGATACAGATTCAGCATGTGTGTTTACCCTACAGCCTACGTCATATCTACTTTGACGAAACTGATCAAAACTTCCTTCTTTACTTCTGCCAAATTTCCGGTTTCGGCCAGATTCCCGACAAACTACTCCTCTAGCAAAAAAACAAAAACTCCTTACCCCTACATCAAACCTCTAATCAACTTCAGATAAAACTTTTATTTTTACTAAATTCTCTGTTTTAGCCGGATACTAATCGAACATCTTATCAAACATAAATACAAATTTTACTTTAAACAACTTAACCGATTTTGACCGGATTCCGGCCGAACTAATTGTTCCACGAGAAAATAATTTTCAAATTCGGACTCGGCACGTCTCCTTACTCCTATATCGAACCTCTAATCAACTTGAGATGAAACTTCTACTTTTCACAGATTTTCCGTTTTTTGCCGGATTCCGGGTGAACAACTTGTCTAGCGAGAAAATATGCTCATACTCGGATTCGTTTCCTTACCGACTATTTCCTTGGCATTTGAAAAAAAATTCCTCTTAATTTCAAACCCCTCACCCACCTTTAATTATAGGACTGCATAACCCATCTTCGAACTTCACCTGTACTTTGACCAAAAAAGTCCTGATGCCAAGTTTGATCATAATATCTCATCTTCAAGAGTTATCGTACTAACAGACGGACAAACTCACAGATGGACAACTTTTACGAAGTCATAGGTATCCCTCCACTTGCGTTTTGGGATCCCAAAAACAGTCAACCAGTTAAGCGCGAGAGCACTTGATTTCACAGCTTTAAATGAAATGGTTGTTTGAAATTAAACGAGATGAGCCCTTTGCGAGAAACACGATACTTCTGTCAAATGGTGGAGTACATCAAGTGACGGCTCAAACCAGAGACACACGTCACCACAGTACACCAACAACAGAAGCACGAGAGCCCTTATCTCACGGTGTTACACACTTGAGGCAAAAGGAAGTCCTTTGCACAGCCAGGTGAGCACTGCAAATTGGTGCAAACAACCAAAGTTACCGGGTGATGATGAGAACTTCTTTCGTGTGCAATTAGCGGAGTATTTAGAGGAACAAACTGGGCTAGCTCTACTAAGTGGAGAAACTTCGTAAATGACGGATTAAAGACTGAAAAACTGACATGACGACAAAAGTGAAGAGCTGGGTTTCCCGGAGAAAACAAGACAAAAATAAACGACACTTAAAGTAGATATGAAGGTCTAGATTATCGATTTTGTTTTTCAATAACTTGATTCGTCGCAAGAACATTTTTTATTCCGTTTCTTTCAGTGACGTTTTCATTTTGCAGCATTGCGGTCCGCTTGCTTGACACAATGACGCATCCGTCCTGTGAACCAATCACAAGAAGCCGTTCCGCTATGACGAACAAAAGTTCAGCTGGATTAGATGAGGCAAGTGCCAAATGTGGAAAATTCACATGAAAAATCAAGATATTGATTGTTTGGTGCGATCGGTCGAAATGTCAAGAGAGCTATTGTTTTTACGATAAAACAACCGCTAAACGGCGCTCATTTTTGTGATTCATTGGGCGTATGGGAGTTTCCTGTCTTTCGACTACTAATGTCTTTGCCTGAAATAACAAACACGCCGAAGTCAGACTTACCAGGTATGCGGAGAGCGGTCGGTCATGCGATCGGAGATACCTCTTCTGCAACACCGTCTGATTCAACGCATGTCGAATATGCAAGGCCGACGCGTCGAACACTCCATACCGATGATCCGAAGTCGCACTAGCACCATTTTCCGAACGGCCGGAGCTGCTTCTTATTCCGAGTGCATCCGCATCCAAGCTGCTTTTCCCTCCCGCTCGAATCTGCTCGTTCACATAATTCCCTGATCTGGGCACATTTAGAGCAGAGCGGATAATCACAGCACTTCCGTCCAGGTGACCTGGTCCGATTTTCGGTGCATGGGAGGTGCAGTACACCTCTTTGTCATCGATGTCATTCTGGTTGTTGCAGTACGACTTTAGGGTGAGTTTCGAACCACAAACTGCGCACTTAAAGCACCCCTGATGGAAGAAGGTGAAATCTTTCAATGGTCCGATACGGTCGACAGGGTAGACTGTATGCGCGCACCGAAAACAGTTGTTTTCGTAGAAGTTGGGTTGCATGTTAGAAGCTGTAGGCATTCCTTTCTGTTTGAAATCCTTACGACATCCCGGTTTGATCGGCTTACGTTCCTAAAATACGAGGGCAGTTACAGACACATCACAGACATTCCACTTAGCTCAAGCAACTTAGTTAAAGAGCTACCACAGTGAGCTGTCACACCAGCATGCCAGAAAACCGAAACAACTGCAGCAGAATTGTTCAATACAATTCGTGCATTTCTGGTACCAAACTGTTTTTTGTTTTTTTTTTCTTCAAAACAATCCATAACAGGTATATCCCCCTGATTGTCACTATATTTTGTTAAACCCCGAAGTACCTTTTTTCAGTGCCTTTTATTCAAATCTCGAGAGGCTGGATTACAAAACTGATTTTGTTTAGCACCAATGTAGTTGGAACAAAACAGAGAGACCTTCACTTCGTTCCAAAGGCTATTTTGTCACTTAGTCAAACTGAAAAAGGCTGCTTCAATGAAGTCACTGAGTACCCAGTCTCGTAAAAACTCGACACCCCACTGACTTATGCCTACCTTCATGCTACACACTCGCTTTGACAAATAATTCGTTGCGGTCTCTTCCGCCCCGAGAACTAGTGAAAACAATAAATAGCATAAATCCTATTTAGAATTTTAACCAATCGCAAAACGATAAGGAAGGTAAAAGTAATTTTAATTTTATACACAGATCAGACAGTACAGGAAGCCGGCAAGACTATTCTGGGCAGGTGGGAATAGGACAATTTGAAATTCATGCTTGAAAACCGCAGTAGCCACAGACACGCTCAGGAAATACCACACTGAAAAACATCTGGAAAAGAAATTCTGCCATTTAAAGTTTAAGAAAAAGCCAGAATATTTTTTTTATCTTGGATTACGCGGAGAATTGAATTTCAACAACACTTAAAACTCTTGATGACTAACCCTCCTTGCCGATACAAAATCGCCGTGTACATAGCGGAAGAGCCGGAAGCGGTACCACAGATGTCCCGAACGATCGCCGTGATTGGCTGACACAGGACTTGAGTTGTTGACTTTGAGTCGGTAGGGCGACGTTTTCATGTTCTTCCTGAGGATCACTGGCGTGTTTTGGACTTAGTCATATAGAGTATTATAGTGACTCTGTCCAGCGATTTTTTTTTCTCCCATCTTGGGCTCTAGTAGTGACGTTCAGAATACGCACTGCTGGCCCGACAAGACAAAACTCATCATGACGCGGAGAATTGTGTTGCGAGAGCAACACTTTGGTTTTGTCCTCGTTTTTTTTTTTTTTTTTTTTTTTTTTCCTATGACTCCGATTTCATTTTATTCCTGGTAACTGGGAAGGGTCTAACCTGTGCGGTTTTTACGGAAAGTGTGGACCTTAGGCCGGATTGATGAATATGACATTACATTTTGGAAAGCTCCGTAGAACTCTTGCCTGGGGCCAATAAGGATGGTTTTTGCTTGTCATCGAGCCAGAGCCTACGGTTTGCGAAGTGAAGTGGAGTTGTATAGCCCATGTCGGAGAGGACCATCTCAAGTTGTGTAGCGAACCTTTCGTTTCATCAAACCATGTTTCTGCTTTCGAGTGGAAAGCTCCGTTCTAGCACGCTAGCAGGCAGGCACCAGTTTCAAATTGAAGATGGACTAAAATCTATAAGTGTTAAATATATGCGGCAGTTACCCGGCCCCACAGCCAACATATCTTCTTTGAGTGATAAATAGAAAAATCTACAGAGACAAAAAAGTGGCTTTTTCCCATGGGTCCGAAAGTGCTGCCATCTATTGTTTCTGTCCATGTCTGTGACGATTCCAGCTGAGTTTATAACTTTTTTTTTTTTGCACTTGGGTTTGCGGTAGAGTAACGGTATCAGATGTGCCCCTTAAACTTTAAAAGTTCTCTCATTGCTAAAGAAACTAGAGCTTATCCTTTGCTCCTTTCTAAGTCGTGACGTTAGAAAGTTGGCCTACGGCAAAAAAGTCAACTTTTGAACTAAGACAGGTAGAATTTTTTTTTTCGACGGCAATCGATAGCCACTGATGAGCTGATCAAAGTATACGTCATCCATTTTTTGGTACAAAAATTCCTTCATGAGATACACCAGTTTGAAAATTTCAAAGGGGTTGACAACTTCAGTAGTAAGGTACATTGAAACCAAAAATAGGCGATAGCAGTTATGAGCCATGTTGGGGACTTTTAAGCAACAGTCGACTGTTAGCTCATAATCATCTTCGGTAATGAGGGCCTTGCAGCTTTTGCTAGTTGGTGTACCTGTTATTTGTTTCCGGTGTATTCGATGGTAAGAACAATTTGGTTCCATTTGTGTACGCGATTTCAGCTGAGTTTATCATTCGTTTTTTTGCACTTGGGTTTGCGGTAGAGAAATGGTATCAGATGTACCTCTTAAACTTTAGAAGTTCTCTCATTGCTAAAGAAACTAGAGCTTATCCTTTGCTCCTTTCTAAGTGGTGACGTTAGAAAGTTGGCCTACGGCAAAAAAGTCAACTTTTGAACTAAGACAGGTAGAATTTTTTTTTTCGACGGCAATCGACAGCCGCTGATGAGCTGATCAAAGTATATGTCATCCATTTTTTGGTACACAAATTCCTTCATGAGATACACTAGTTTGAAAGTTTCAAGGGGTTGACAACTTCAGTAGTAAGGTACACACTGAAACCAAAAATAGGTGATACCAGTTGTGAGACATGTAGGGGACTTGTACGCGGCAGTCGAGTGTTAGCTCATAATCATCTTCGGCAATAAGGGGTTTGCAGCTTTCGCTAGTTGGCGTACCTGTCATTTGATGGTAAGAACAATTAGGTTCCCAATTGTAAGACATGCAAGGGACTTGTCAGTAATAATAGGCTGTTATGCTACAAAAATCTTCAGCGATGAGGGGTTTGAAACTTTTGCTAGCCGGTGTACCCATTATTTTTATCCGGTGAACTTGATGTCTATCACGGGAAAGGGACTTGTCAGTAGAATCGGTGCACGAGGGGCTAGAAATTCGTGCAAATTGTTGCAGATTGTATTCGATTTATATAAAACTGACGGTAAGAAAGTTTGTATCGATGGTCTCTCGCTGTATCCTAGGATTTACTGTTTTCGCAACAGGTACAAACGATAATGTAAAATAAGGTAGTTTCGTAATAATTAATAGTGTCATCTATGGTATTTTAATCCTGAAAAGTTACGGATAGCTTTATAATACCAACTAGATTATATAGGATATTGTTCCAAGTTTTCATCCGTCACGATGTCTACGATTGAAAAGGATAAAGTTCAACTGACTGCAAAGTCAATTTAGTCCCTTTTTCCGATATTCTTTTGTTGTGGTTAGGGCAATCGATGCCCTTGATGAGCTGATCAAAGTATATGTCATCCATTTTTTTTTGAACAAAAATCCTTCATGAGATAAACCAGTTTGAAAGTTTCAAGGGGTTGACAACTTCAGGAGTAAGGTACAAACTGAAACCAAAAATAGGCGATACCAGTTGTGAGACATGTAAGGGACTTGTAAGCAACAGTCGACTGTAAGCAACAGTTGACTGTTAGCTCATAATCATCTTCGGCAATGAGGAGTTTGCAGCTTTTGCTAGTTGGTATACCTGTTATTTGTATCAGGTGTATTAAATGGTAAGAACAATTTTGTTCCCAAAAAGCCAAAACGGCTTTTATGCTATAATCATCTTCAGCGATGAGGGGTTTGCAACTTTTAATAGCTGGTGTATCCATTATTTGTTCCGATGAATTTGATGTCAATCACGGGAGAGGGACTTGTAAGTAAGAATCGGTTCACGAGGGGACTAGAAATTTTTGAAAATTGGTGCACATTGTATTCGATATCTGTAAATATGACGGTAAGAAAGTTTGTATCGATGGTCTATCGCTATAACCGAAGATTAACTGTTTACACAACGGGTACAAACGATACGGTAATCTAAAACAATAAGGTAGTTTTGTAATAATTAATAGTGTCATCTATGGTATTTTAGTCCTGAAACGTTACGGATAGCTTTATAATACCAACTAGATTATATAAGATATTGTTCCAAGTTTTCATCCGTCACGATATCTACGATTGAAAAGGAAAAAGTTCAACTGACCGCCAAGTCAATTTAGTCCCTTCTTCCGATATTGTTTTGTTGTTGGTTTTACAACGCTAAAGAACAGCTTTTGATCATGTGATTATTCTTTTTAGAACATACCGTTTTAAAAGCTTCGATAAGTTGACAATTTCAGCATTTAACCGACAGAGAAGAAACAAAACCAAAGTGTTGCTCTCGCAACACTTTAGTCGGCGAAGCCGGACAAAGGTTGCCGCAACACTTCACGTTGCCCCGGCAACGTAGGTCTAGTTTGAATTTCAAGAAAAGCGTGAATTTCAACAGCCAATGGAGCGAAGCCCAGAAAATGTGCTATTCAAGATTGGAAGGTCACCTCTGAAGAAACCCCACTATTGCGTGTGACCCCGAAAAGATTTATTTATCAGCAATCCTTTCCTGTTGTAGTTGCAAAATGTTTGAAGGTTAAAGGTACAGGTACACAGAGGTATCACAAATTTGAAAGAAAAAGTTCATTCGATGAAAATCGATTATAAGAATAACTTAGCGAGGAAGCAACGTATTTTCATCGGGTCTTCAGGTCTATTTAAGTCAATAAGTTGACTAGACTGTCATATCTTTCCCTGTTCAGTTGAATTTTGAAGACAATGCCGCGGGCATGTGTCTGATAAAAAAAAAAAAAAAAGGCCCGGTTATTTGAGTTTACCCAACCGTTCCGCAAAATTCTATGCTTGCTATGGGCATCGGGCAAGTGTGCACTGCCTCAGAGCTCGACGTAACATTTAGCAGTCAAATTTATTCACCTCTTCACCACGAAACAATCCACACACAACCCACCCCCCGTTCACGTAGACTGCGAACTAGGCGTGTTCCCAAAGCCTCAACGACGCCCCATTAGTGGAGCAAATACATAAAGATCCAGGAGCCCTAGGCAGTTAACACGAGTCGGGCGCCATTTTCGACAATTTAGCAAAAACAAACCTTTACTTTTCTTGTTTTTTGTTTTGTTTTGTTTGTCTAAAGCACTCTGACTTTAGAAAATAGACAAGCAGACTTAGAAACCAAATTGACTAGTACCGTACCAACCGTATTTTTTAAGATTATAGTTTCCAATTCAGTCCCTTCTAAGGTTGGGACGACTAGGCAGGTGCCCAGTTTGCAACGACAGAAGTTCGCAACTGGACACAAAAGTTGAGTGATTTCGACGCAATAATACAGCGCCGCATTGCGACAATTTAGCAGGGCTTAAGACAATTTAGGCTTTGGGAGACGTAGCATTTCCAACAAAAACAACAACCACAGAGTTATTATCCACACCCGCATTTTTCATACTAAAATTTAACGCTAACTCACGTAATGCTGACTAACGTACTCGATAGTAATTGGACAAAGATAAGCCTTCTTGTTTCTAAAGACATTTAGCAGAGCTGCTTAAATCCACTGATGATGCAAACATCTGCGAGTGACAATAGATAAATACAGAGGTGATGATATTAGCCAAGTTATTTGGAGGCACTACCTCATACAACCATGCCAGAGAAGCTTGCCAAGATTCGGGCTGCCCATAAACCATAAACCCAACTTCAGTACTAGATGAATCACAGTACCCGCAAGGAAAACAGGGTACACAATATGACAAAACTTCGAACAGTCCGACGGATGATCCGTTAGAAATTTTCACAGCTACGAGCTTTTCCTCTGCATCGGTGAGAAGCGTTTTCTCGCTGTGCTGCTTCGTTTAATAGTGATGTTGGGTTTCCAGTCGCTGTGAAACGTGCCCTACTATTCGTCCTCATGAAAAAACACCCGCAAAGCAATGTCTACATGAAACCAGGGACCCATGAATTTCCTGTAATGAATCGCCATTCAGGGGGCTTGTCATTTCCTATGCTTCTATGTTGCTATGTTGCCCAAGCCTCACCTAGTTTCCAAAAATTCCGCTTGGGTCGAATCGGCGTTCTTGCTCAGATAGATAAAATTTGTTGGCACAAGTCAGGACTATTCAGCATGCCACCAGGTACCTAAGCTAGGACAAAAGATCCAGGATGCTCTTCCATTACAGAGAAATATTCCTAGTTCAGCACAACAGCTGCGAAAATTTTTATCTATCTGGATAGTCGGGTATTTTATCCCCGTGGGTATTTCTCGAACTATCTGACGCTCGGACAAGAGCGCATCAGAAATCTCTTATTGACAAGCCCCCTGAGTGGCGAGTCGTTACAGGAAATTTATGTGTCCCTGATGAAACAAACATCACCATAAAAAAAAAGTTCCAAAACATAGGAACTGCAATAGTTATGATTTTGAAATTAGATAATACGATATTCCTGACCAATTACAAAATTTATTATTCGAATTTTAGGGGTAACAGGCTTTTAATAGTTATTTTTTATGGTACTATTATTTGTAAAATAAAAAAATTTCTGAATGGGTTGATGGTAATGAAGGAAGTACATATTAAACATTTCAAAGATTGTCAGGTTAGACTAATATTGTTAGAATAACAATTTAACGAAATTTAGTAAATAATATTTTAAAATTATTGTTCTTGCATAACGAATTATTACTGCAAATAGGATTTATGATATTAAGGAAGAAGATGTAGCATTACGCTGGTCTCAAATTTAGCTTGAAAAGTGTGAAATAGTTACTACATGGGTAACAACAAAAACAAAAAACATAGGTTTATGGTAGTTTCTTCAGTCACATTATGTAGGAAGAACGTCATTCGAAGTTATGCATTACAGATTTAGGGACACGTTCTTACAGGATGAAATCCCTGCTTCCCCCAAATCTACAATGCCGCCCGTCTTCCCTTCCCTAGGTGGTGTGCCAGAAAAGAAGGCAAAGAAGTTAACTTGGCAACGATGACTCCACCAGCTGACGTTTGGCAGTTCTGGATTTTCAAAGACATAAAACAGATATAGCAGCAAATGAATCAATAATATATAGGAACAAGTCCAAAGGTTTCGATGGGATCCCAAAAAATCAATATATGATCCAGATGATTGGGTCTTCTCTTCGCCAGACTCCTTGAACATTTAAAATTCAGAAGCAGATTAAGGCCAAATAGCTAATCATCTGAGAAAACCAAGTTCAGATAGGGATTCAGCATGTGTGTTATACTTATAAAAAAAATTCCGGCTCCAGCCGGATTCCAGTCGAACTATATGTCCCGGTAAAAAAAAATGATTTTCATACACGGATTCAGCATCTCTTCTTACACCTAAATAGTATATCTAATCAACTACAAATAAAACTAAAACTAAATTTTTCCGGTTTTGGCCGGATTCCGGGCGATCTACTTGCCCTGGTAGAAAATTGTTTTCACACAAGTGATCAGCATGACTTCTTACCCCTAAATCGAACATTTAATCAACTCCAAATAAAACTATTACTTTTAACAAACTTTCCCGTTCTGGCCGGATTCCGGACGAACTATTTGTCCGGCCAAAAAATGCTTTTCATCATCGTGTTCAGCATGTCCTTCCACCCCTATATCAAACATCTAATCAACTTCAAATAAAACTTTTACTTTTAACAGACTTTCCGGTTTTGACCGGATTCCGGGCTAACTACTTGTCTGGTGCAAAAATGGCTTTCACCATCGTGCTCAGCATGTCTTCTTACCCCTAAATCGAACATCTAATCAACTTCAAATAAAACTTATACTTTTAACAAAGTTTCCGGTTTTCAACCGGATTCCGGGCGAACTACTTACCCGATGACAAAATGGTTTTGACCATCGTGTTCAGCTTGTCTTCTTACCCCATAATCGACTATCACATTATGTGTTTAAAAATATTTAATTTGCCCCTTAATTTAAACCCCCTCCCCCATCCCTAAATGTAGGGCTACAGAGCCCATCTACGAACTTTACCTTACTCTTGACTCAAAGAATCCTCACACCAAGTTTCATCAAATATCTCATCCCCTTCGAGAGTTATAGTGCGCACAGACGGACAGACGGACAACTTTTGCGATGTCATAGGTATCCCGCCACTTACGTTTTGGGATCCCAAAAACCACAAATGAAATACTACAGAATATTTACGGTTTCTTCAAGGAAAGGCAAACAAAAGTGAGAAAATGCAGGAAATCCAAATATGTGATACATCCAAAAATTAGATATTTTTATATTTTAGTGAACTTCATTTTAGCCACAGATATTTATCAGCAAAGATGTTTACAGATATTCCAAGATCAATGGGTTTATTAAAAAAATAAGAAAATAAATCAAACATAATCAAAACAGAACCACAAGCCTTCAGCCTAAGCTGACTGCGAATCATATTTGACGGTGCAAAACGGATAAGTCAGCTACATTTTATTAGAGCTATATTTCGGCCCTTCTTGGCAAGGGTCCTCTTTAAGCTGAAACCGCTCAAGCTGGAAAATGAACTTCTGGAAAACAATTATAGATTCTTCCTTAAATATCTGATTTTGTGAACTTCTTCTTTGAAAACTGGTTGGAGTTAAAACTGGTGCTGTGATTTCATTCTGGACACGGCTGCTGCTTTTGCTGTTCTATTGGGTTGTCGAAAGGGTACAGGTTCTTCTGCATTTTGGTTTTGAAATTACATGTCTCTTCTTCTTCTTTCCAGCTAAGATGGATACTTTTCGGCGGCATGTATGGGCAATTTGTAGGTGCGTACTTGATAGATACCCTGGCAAGATGACCCTTGCCAAGAAGGGTCGAAATATAGCTCTAATAAAATGTAGCTGACTTATCCGTTTTGCACCGTCAAAAAAGATGTTTACAAGGGGACGTTCTGCTAGGGAACGTTTCTGGTACGTCCTGCAGCTTGCAGATAAACAGGAGAAAAGATCAGTGAAGATAAAAGCATTTTCAGGAACGGCTAAACTTTCCAATCAATCTCATTTCGTTAGTTGATCCATTACGAGCGGCAATGGCAGTTGAACAAAAAAGAACAAAGAGCTGTTAAGCTTTTTCTGTTGACTGACACTATTTGTAATAATGACTAATACCTTTCACGAAATACTGATCCGTAATAACTGACAATGTAGCATCGTTGACAGTTGAAAAAGAAAATGTAGGGAATTCAGCACTACGGAAGCTTTTTCACTGTTCAGCGACAATATTAATACTAACAACTAATGTAATTTTGGAAACAACGACGAATGTAAAGGTTGCAGAATGGGGATGTCTGAAAAAGTAAAAGATAAAAAAAAAACAGTCAAATAATGCCTCAAAATTATTTAGAAAAACAGGACAAAAGCAAAGCGACGAATTCACCACAGATAAAAGCTGTAAGAACAATAAAGATGATGCCCAACTTTTAAATGCACCACTGGGCTCTCTACGGCTACATGCACTTCAATCTCAATGGTTTTGGCTTGCGGTCGGGTATATACATAAAAGGATATGAATGAGTTGTAAGGCAGCATAGCATTGATTGGTTGGTGACTCAGTGGGTTTTAGGGTTAGGTGTGTAGGGTGTAACTGATAAGATGTCAGTCAAGAACACATAAGGCGAGTCAAACAATTAGGTAAAACGTGCGTGGAATGTAGGAGAGATACGAAATTACGCAAAACAAGACCTTCTAAAATAATTGTGTTACACTGTCATATGTTTGACAACTTCAACACATGTATGCCCATCTTATGTTACATGTCACGAAAAATGCCGATAATTTGTATCTTGCCACCCTTTTAAGTATTATCTTGAGTGTTATATTGCGCGGAAAGATGACACTGGAAAGGGCCATGACATAAATATTCTCGGCACCCTTCATTACACTTAAAGGACACCTGAACAATGAAACCATACTTGAACACACCATGGAGATTGCATTTACAGACATGGCCACGGAGAGCATTCTTCTCCTGAGCGTGACGTTTTCAAAATAGGGATGTTCGTTTCTGGAGGTTTGCACATGCAGACTCCAAGACAAAAAGCGCAATTCATTCAAATCTTGTACAGCGCTTGTCGGATCGTATTGGAATTTCTTCTAGATATACGTTTGGTCTTCACTGGTTAAAAAATATTCCAGAAAAAGGGTTGATTGGAGACATTTGTTCATTTCTAAAATTGTTCGGTACTGAAATAAGGACAGATGCAAAATGGGACAAAAATCATAGCTTAGAAACACTATTTCGTATTTGGATTGGGTTTTCTGCAGGCAATGTTAACGGAAGTCAGAAAGACCGGGATGATACTTGGTACTCTTCATTCAGGTGTCCTTTAACACAAGGATCGTGTATGTGTAAAATGGTCTCAAACTTTAGACAGTGTGCTACCGTCATGATTCCCAGCCCATACCAAAATGATTTATTGCGTCCTACACAACCAGATGACAGGCGCGGATTTCAACTTGGCGCTCTGGTGTTGCACAGAAGACATTTCTAAGCACAGCATAAGAAATTAAAGCGCAAGTGATATTATTTTAACGCCTTCAGAATCCTTCAGAATCAAAACCAGCGAAATTACTACATCGCACGTCTTCCAAATCTTCTGATCCCACCCTGTCCTTTAATGACTCGCCATTCAGGGGGGGGGGGGGCTTGTCATTTCCTATGCTTCTATGTTGCCTGAGCCTCTCCTAGTTTCAAAAAATTCCGTTTGGGTCGAATCGGTGTTCTTGCTCAGATAGACAAAATCTGTTGGCACAAGTCAGGACTATTCAACATGCCACCAGGTACCTAAGCTAGGACAAAAGATCCAGGATACTCTTCCATTACAGAGAATTATTGCTAGTTCAGCACAAAAACTGCGAAAAATTTCGT
Source organism: Branchinecta lynchi (assembly GCA_023053575.1). NCBI lineage: Eukaryota > Metazoa > Arthropoda > Branchiopoda > Anostraca > Branchinectidae > Branchinecta > Branchinecta lynchi. The sequence goes on from JAKZAP010000007.1 coordinate 11,419,110, forward strand.
CTACCTGGATAGTCGGGTATTTTATCCCCGTGGGTATTTCTCGAACTATCTGACGCTCGGTAGAGAGCGCATCAGAAATCTCTTATTGACAAGCCCCCTGAATGGTGAGTCATTCCAGGAAATGTATGGGTGTCTGATCCTACGCAGTAAACTCTCTCGGTTATTACTCGTCTCCAGGAAATGTGGGCGTGGCTTTACGACTGTCGAATCGTAACTGACGCGCCAAATCCTTTCGCGGGGGCTTGAGATATGAAATGGCGGACATGTAGTTGTAGTTTGCTGATGGACCGAAAACCTTTGACTTTAAAGGCCCCTTCAGACTGAAAATAGCTCTTACGTACTCCCTTCACACTCAGACACTTACGAACGCTACGTCGACGTAAGAAGCCTACGTAGCTCTCCGTAACGTAAAATTTTTCCTCCGTAACGTAAAAATCAAGAGTTGAAACGTAACGTGAGGCAACGTAAGATGATGAGGGAGAAATTAAATACAAGGATTTACCTAATTTGATTGCCGATTTTTCGAAGAGAGACCTCGGATTTATGATAGAAAAAATAGCATCCTCGTCACATTAGCTCAAAACAGCACAAATTGGCAAAGCAACTGAAAAAGAGTCTACTATTCTGCGGAGAATTTCGAAATGAAGCATGTTTTGTCATAGTGGCGCTTCAGGAAACTGCATCCTAATGACTCTAGGGCAGACTCTGGGGAGAGTCAGCCGAGTGAAATTAGGGTTGCAATTCAAATCAAACCAGTTTGTATGACAGTTTAGTTTTGAATTCCATTGGAATGTAGGCTCCTATGACTTTCCTTCACGTTTCCCAGGATTACTCTGAATTACTTCCAAAACAGGTAGATAGCTTTTTGGGATCCCAAAACGTAAGTGGAGGGATACCTATGACATCGCAAAAATGTCTGTCTGTCTGTGAGCACGATAACTCTGGAAGGGAATGAGATATTTTGGTGAAACTTGGTGTGAGGATTCATTGGATCAAGGGTAACGTCAAGTTCGTAGATGGGCTATGTAGCTCTGCATTTAGGGGTGGGTGAGAGGGTTCAAATTAAGGGACAAACAAAATACTTTTAAACAGCTAATATGATATTCGATTATGGGGTAAGAAGGAATGCTGAGCACGATAGTGAGAACCGTTTTCCCGCCGGACAAGTAGTTCGTCCGGAATCCGACAAAACCGGAAAAATAGTTAAAAGTAAAAGATTTATTTGAAATTGATTAAGTTGTCGATTTACAGGTAAGAAGACATTCTGAACAAGGCGCCAAACAAGTAGTTCGTCCGGAATCCGGTGAAAACCGGAAAGTTGGTTAAAAGTAAAAGTTTCATTTGAAGTTGATTAAATGTTCGATTGAGGGGTAAAAAGACATGCTGAACACGATGGTGAAAACCATTTTCTCGCCGGACAACTATTTCGCCCGGAATCTGGCCAAAATCGGAAAATTTGTTAAAAGCAAAAGTTCGATTAGATGACAGATTAAGGGGTAAGAAGAGAGGCTGAGTCTGTACACGACAATCGTTTTTTACCCGGACATATAATTAGTCCGGAATCCGGTTGTAACCGGAATTTTTTTTTAAGTCAAACTTTTATTCAAAGTTGATTAGATTTTCTTTATGGGGATACGCTGGATTTGTTTCTGAATTTTCTTTTTTTCCTGGACTTTCGGGCGAAACCGGAAACTTGGCAGAAGTAAAGCAGTCAGTATCGTCAAAATAGATATGGCCTATAGAGGTATATCTGAACTTGATATTCTCTGATCATTAGCCTGGCAAAGACTGGATCTGTCGAAGACAAGACCCGATTGTCTGAATCAAATATTAGATGTTTGGGATCCCATCAACACCTTTGGTCTTTTAATTGTTGAAATAGCATCACTGACGTCTGTTCCTTGTCATATTCTTCGTCAAAACTGATGAAAAACTTAGAAAATAAAATGAATTCTTCAGTTCTGTTTTTACGTCAGTCTGAAGGGATCCACTGGAGGTGGATCCAAAAAGAGAATTCTTACTTATGCACAGAAAATGCACTATATTATTTTGCACTACGAGTTTATATTCCTATTTAGAAAACATAAATATAGTTATTTGATAAAAACACAAAATAAAGAGTTACACGTATTTTGTGCTTTCAAAGATACTGATACAGGACGTTCCAAGGAGAGATTTTGAGATACGATTCCACAATATGGTTCCACAATATGGTTCCACAATACAATATGGTGATTTCAAGCAGGAAAAATCTCAAAATTTCCTGTCAAAATTACAGAGAATCAACGAATTTTGATTATATCCTAGTTAAATTAGAGGTCAGATTTCCATTTTTTTGAACGATTTAACATAATTGCCTCATTAATGTGTCCATCCTGTAAGCTGTTTACCGGTTGATAAGAGCCTTGCATATTTACTTTCCGCCTAAGGGCACACTATAGAGGCTAAGAATCTGGCAAACACAACACAGAAGAACAAGAAGTACTTCGAATTAATGAGTGACAACACAAGCCAAGTATCATAGCAAGTACTTGCAAATATAGCAAGGATAGGATAACAAAACAAAATCTGGCGATACGACATACAGAACAAACTATCGACTGACGGACAAACCAAGTATCATAGCAAGAAGCCGACTTGCAAACATAGCGAGTACACTGTAAAAAGTTTCTCCGAGTAAGGATTAAAGTTAACTGCAATATTTGCTACTGGGATTAATCTTATCTCTACTGGGATAAGATTAATCCGAATTAGAGATAATCTTATCTTAGTAGAGACAAGATTAATCCCAGTAGCAAATTCCGCAGGATTTTTTTTTTACAGTGTACGCTAGCCACTGGAGATGGGAGGGACAGAAAAGAATTTGGCGAGATTACCTAGCGACAGTGCAAGTCAAGTAACACAGCAAGCATTGAATGTGGGATCGGATAAAAAATAATGAAGCGACACGGCAGGAAGAAAAAGAGGGTAATTCAAAATTACGAATGACGAAACATGCCTAATATACTGGCAAGTACTTGCAAATATAGAAAGTACTGGCGGTGGAAGGAATAGAAAAAAATTGGCGACAAGAACCAGGGTTGGTCACCAAAAGTAACTTCGTACACCCTGGAAAGTAACCCAAAAGTATCTCCAAGTAACCCAGTGTAACCTAATGTAAACAAATGTAACCCAATGCAATGTAACCCAAAGTAACCCAATGTAACCAAAAGTAACCCAAAGTAACCCTGAGTAACCCAAAGTATCCTGAAGTAGCTCGTACACCTTGGTTCTTGGTGACCAACACTGGATCAAGAAGTACTTGCAAATAGCAAATACTGGAGGTGGGATGCGATACAAAAATATACAAAAAATCTCTCGACGACAGCTTGGAAGAACAAGAAGATGCTTCAAACGAACGACTCAAACCAAGCCAAGTTTCATAACAAGTACTTGCAAATATAGCAAGTAATGAAGGTGGAATACGAAAAGGAGAACTAGCAGATAATCCAAACTAACGACTGACGGCACAAGCCAAGTATCACAGCAAGTACTTGCAAATACAGCAAGTACTGGAGGTAGAAGGGGATACAAAATCAAAAAATCATGCGGGATGCTCGCAGCTTGACATACGGGCTTGGTACCTCGTGTTTCCTGACGGGACGGAGTTTAATGTGCCACGGAGGACCCAAGTTTTGAGGCTTTGTCATAACAGCTGGCGACATCGTGCTGAAACGTTACGGAAGCTTATCGGTAACTCAAACTCTAGCTATTTGCAGCCCAACAACTCAGGGGGCTTGTACAAAGCTCAGCATTCTTTGTTGGACCTGCTTGATGGAAATATAAAAATGCGAACATAATTACAGAGGGGGGTAGACCATCATTTCAGAGAAACTGAGTTTCAGGAGTAGGCTATAGCTACTCGTGGCCTGCTACCTTATCTGAGTTTTTACAAATATCATGGTATCTGACATCGTGGTAACTAAACCTGAACTTTGTCGTGTCTGCAGTTACTGTGGTATCATTCTGCGTTTGCTTTGCGACAATTGGCAAATATGCGCTGTCAGAAGCCACTCCAAAAGAAATACTCATATCCACTCACCTCGCTAGTGACACAAATTTGTCCTACCAATTTGACAGATCGGGTGTCAGATACTCAATAACTGCAAAACGAATTTAGACCGTGGTATCACATAGCCATGGTATCAGCAAAACCGCAACTCTTGTTGTTTGATATTCTGGCATCCCTTGCAGACCTTCAAATAGAAGTTTTGTTCGGGTAGACTAGGGTAGACATTCCGCCATCTTTACTCCCTTCCAACACGCCGAATATCACATTCATTGCACGCATTTTCCAGCATGTACTTCCTGACCCTACCCGCTAGCTCTTCCCGAAAACATTTTATATCACATTTACCTTCCTACCACCAACTGCCAACAAAGAAGAATTCTGATCTGCTTCAACCATTTAGTTGGCCGGGAATGTGCCTTAGCCTTTTGAAACCAAACTTACACTGTACCAAAGATTAGTCTCTAGAAAAGATTCACTGATCTTTAACATGAGGCATCATGGCAAAACCAAAGCAACTACGAGACTTTTTTCAAGTATTTTAGTCACTTAAACCGGCCCAACAGTCATCTGGCTCACATTCTTATTACTCACTAGGATTTTCAAATCAGAAAGAGCTTGCCTTAGGTAACGACGAAACGACGTACCTTATCAGAAATACTCCGATAAGCCAAAATCCAAAAGGTGTGTTTCTCTCGTAACGGTGTCTGGGTTACAACTGACAAGTTAACGTTACTTCTGCAGCCTCAGGTATTGAATCGAGATTCCCACGAGCCGACGCCAACAGGTAGATTCGCTCATCCGAAGAGAACAACCAGCAGGAGAGACACTATAGTCACCTGACGCAGTGATGATGGTCGAAAATCGATTATTACCTGTAACGATAACAAAACTATAAACAGAGCCACCTAGCACCGAAATCCAGTGTTTGTCATGAGGTCAAAATCCAGTATTCCAGCAGCACAAGCTGCGAGGGGATGCTGACTCCCCAAACCCGTGTACCCGGGAATGAGTGTACATCGGGCGACAGAGAGTGAGCATTCTCTCGGATTAGTGCGATATAATGTTCGCTGGTACTAAACATATTTATAAAATACTTCAATAAAAGGCTTTGGCCTCTAAATAACTCGAAGAAATCGGCAGTAATCATACTGATCAGTGTAAAAAACTTTATGAACAGTGCACTTCGCTGTTAACCGATTCAGCATTGACCTTACGTTCGGTAAGGCTGTTTCGAGGCCAAACCATTCTGTGTCAAGATTCCACTTATATATTATTTTACATATTTATTATAATTTATCTACACGTCCTTGTGGAACCGTGACTTTTTAAGCTTGAAAGCGTTCCCCCTTTTTTTTTTCTTTTTTTTTTTCGTTTACTTTTAAGTTGTCACAACTTCCGTTGTAACAACGGAAAACAGCCAACAGTGTCGGGCAGAGCCGAGGCCAGATTCCGGTCGATCCGAGGAAGAAACTAACCTGAAATCGGTCGAAATCTGTCTCATTTTGCCTGGGTCGCGTTCAGGCGGGGATATTTCATACCGGGAAACATCACTGTCAGAAGGTTCATAACAGATAATACAAGGATGCACGGTTTCAACAGATAATGCGTAACAGATAACACTTCGGATGTTGTCTGTTGTGTTCCTTGTGAAACTTCTGACAGTGATGGGATGACTAGAAACGTGGGATTCAAGTTCTCTTAATATCCAGCCCCCACACTACTCCCTCAGAAGGTAGATCAAATAGTTCGGTTACTTTTGGTAAAATCTATCAGGCCGATACTTACAAGATATTGAAGTTCCCCTGGAATACCCCTTAAACCCTATGCGGATGAAAGCAAAGCTTCACCTCCCAGATATCAAGACAACCCTTACGAATGATATCTAATTTCGCTGTTCTACATCTTTAAACATCTTTAGTCTAACAATCACAACTGTCAATCATTACCCACCCATTTGCATATTTATTTTATCTCTGAAACGTCTCAACTCTGTGACACCCTTCAAGATTCCGTAATCAAGGGTGTCCAACGCTCTGGACTTTCAGACGTTCTTGGTCTGGAAAACAAAGATATGTCAATTATTAATACTAAAAGTTGCTATAATTATTCACAGAAATAACAATATTATACTCCTTGGATGTTTGGACATAAATATTCTCTGAATAAACCTCTTTAAACCCTATTTGAACTATATGCAGTGACTAAAAATTCTCGTAGGTGTAATGTCCCGAGGGTCTTCCGAGTAATTCAGAGGTTATCTCCCGAGGGATACTCTGTCCCCTGCAAATTTATCTTGACAGACAAGCCCAGTTACTAGTAGTTGCGTTTTTGATCGAAGTTTGAAATTTCCTTCAAACTCAAAGGCCTCTATTTAAATACCGTTTTTGGTCGCCGGTCACAGTTCCTTTGTCCTTCAAACTCTGACCGTCGAACTTCGTCAGCTAGCAAGTTAAAGTTTGCTTGAATCGTCGAAGAAACGTCGACCGGGCAAAGATCGCCGGAGTCGTAAAAACACTAATTAAGCAAACGGTGAACTTCGACGGAGTTCGAAAACGAAAATTAAGCAACCGGCTAAGCGAACGGCGAACGAAACTTCGATCAAAAACGCAACTAGTTACTTTTGTGTCGCGATAAGAACATCCATGCGATGTTGTCGCACATCGAAAAATCAAAGAAAAAACGGTGTCGCATACACGCAGCAGAGTGAACCAGGGTTAGCGAGAGCCACATAAGACTTCGAAACCACCATCCCTGAAGAATAACTAATACTTCTTTAAATGATACTGAAGAAGTACATGATACTAACAACTCGAGTTTTTACATCGCTTCGAGGGGAGTTGGCTTGGCATACGCAGCTGCGTGTTGCGATTTTACAAATTGGGCAACAAAAACCTTACGCAGATAAGATAATGAAGTTTTCTCACAAAATTAGTTTCTTACCTCGTAAAAATTACAAACTTGGCAACGAGAACCTTATGCGGAAAAGATGACGAAGGTTGCGTTCCTGGAACTTACCGATTGTTATCAATCGTCAACTTTATTTTTGCTGGAGGTAACCGCAGCTTTAACAGTTGTTAACTTTTCTTACTCTTCAATTGTTCACTTTTCCCACGACGTTCACTAATCAACCATCGTTAAAAAAAAGTTAGCAATCGTCAAGTTCTGGAACGGAAATCGTAGGTGGGCGGAGCTTAAATTTCACAATCAGAATCCTGGAGCACAAAAAGTTAACAATTGTCAACAATTTGTTAATTAATCGTTAAGTTCTGAAACGCAACCAAAGTCTTCTTATCCGGTTACGACTCACGCCTCCATAGAACCCCTAGAAAACGTATTCGCTTATTGCGATTTTACAATTGGGCAATGAAAACCGTATGCGGAAAAGATAATGCAGTCTTCTTACCCGTTTACGACTCCCGCCTTCTCAGTCTTGCTTGTCATTCCAACCGTCGGCCTGTACCTGGATATCTCACTCCTGTCAAAACCTGACTGAAGACAAATTTCCAATTTTCTAACACCTGAAAATTCTTCACGAAAAAGAGACACAAAATACAAAATTACGTCTAGACTCTTAGCAAAAGACCAGTAAGGTTCCAAAAACTGGTTCCACCTCCCAGTTCGGTTCCCGCTCTGCCACTCACGGTTTCCACGAAAAAACTAAACAAGCTTACTCACACTTTAGTCACCTCTCCCAAGATTCCTAACAAATAGCTAAAAATACCGGGACTTAGTCCGATAATAAATCGTTTTAGAAGCTTTTCCGCGGTACGTGCAGAAAGTGTCAGGGGGCCATATATTGCTACGAATCCCTAACGTTGCAGCTATGATTTTGGAAGTCCCCCCCCCCTTTTAAGATCACGAAAAAGTATAGTGAGAGAATACACATGACTTCGTCAAGCTCGTCCGTCCGTCTGTCCACCATGCGTCTGTTGGCAAGAAAACTCTCGAAGGCGCTGAGATACTGTATTCAACTTGAGATGAGGTTAAAGTTCAGGTGAAGTTCGTCGAACACAACCCTACATTTAGGGTGAGGGATCCCAGATTAATTGATCGACACAAATATGTTTGTCAAGCTAACGTGGCCGTTGATTCATGGGTACGCAGACATAGTGAATCCAATCAATCATTTCCAGGTCTGAACTTTGTTTTCCCGCAAGACGAGTATTTTGACCGGAATACGGTCAAACCGGAAATTAAGCGTAAGAGTATATGCCATAGAGTATATGCTAAATTTATATCTGAACTTGTTATTTCCGCCGGACATTCTCGAGTCGATCGAAGCATCGAACGGGTAACCCATGAACTTTATTTTCTTGTTGAACAAGTATTTCACCCGGAACCCAGCCGAAATCCGCACTGTCAGAAGTTTCATAACAGACAACACAAGGATTCGCGATTTCAACAGACAACAAGCAACAGACGACTTTGAATGCTATCTGTTGTAGCGACAAACGTTACGCATGAAACGTTATGCAAAACAAGCATTGCCAGGAAGAGCTTAAGTGAAAACAGCCAAAAACGAATTATGACGACAAACAAAAAAGCCAGCAGATACTTTTTTGGCGGTTTTTCGGCTCTTCCTGGCAAATCTTGTTGCATAACATTTCATGCATAACGCTTGTCGCGACAACAGAAAACATTCCAAGTGTTGTGTGTTGAAACCAACGAACCCTTGTTATGTGTTTTGTTGTCGTTTGAAACTTCTGACAGTGCGGCCAAACGGAAATTTGAGAAGTAAAGTAAATCGGAGGATCGATATACTGTTAAGAATACACGATGAATCCATTTACAACACGGATAAATTTCACCCGGGGTCTGGCAAAAACAGTCAACTTGTAGTAAGGAAAATTAATTCTGAAGTCAAGTAGTGCTTTCCAATGGAATACTGATTAAAATACATTGATATGGCGGTGAGAACTTTCACTTTGCAATTCCGGGAGTGGAGGGGGCTGACAAATTTAGGGACATACACATCGTCCTGGTAAGTTGATTGGAAATGGTTAGTGTATCCGCAAAAAACACGAGGAGTTGGGAAATAATATTTGTTCTCGGCTCGGATGGATATAGCCCTGTCGGTCATAACTGTCATAACATGAACTTGATTGCCTTCAACGCTTTTGCTGGACATTATTCCTAATGGATCTGGTTTAGGAGCCTATTAGGATCACATTAAAAGTTCATGAGATTCGGCAAAGACCGAACCTCTGCTAGATCCGACTGTTTATGTTAGATCAACAAATATTCGGGATCTCATCGACGCTTTTGGTAGCTTGTTTCAAAAAGACCCCTTTTTTACTCCAAACCGGAAGATGCGGATGCGGAAGGGAAGAATAATGCTAGTGGTGCTATGTTATGAACTGTGGTTTTGATGTCCAGAAATAAGCAAAAGAGGTCATTGGAGTTCAATTCCCTACGATGTTGGCCTGAAATTTGTGTTCTAAACGTGAGTCAACCAAACCAACATTAAAATATTCGACGCAGCTGCCGAAATTATTCTCGGCAGAAGTATTTGAAACGTTCCATAAAAATTCGCTGTCAAGTACAAAGCCAAGGGTTTTAGACTTCCATCCATGAAAAGGTCATCACGAGGCACTCCAGGCTGCAAAACAACAAATGCAATTTATAAACAGGATTTCCTTTTCACGCCAAGAGTTCAAGGCCAAAGTTTGTCGACCACAGTTAAGAGAAAACATTATGATAAAAAGATATCCAAATAAGCTACAGAGAAAGTAACATGCTAATAATAATAATAATAATAATTTATTGAGGCCCGCTATACAACAAATGAAAGAGCGGAGTAATAGAAAGAAAGAAAAATGAATTACACACAAAGAAAACGAAACACTACATAAACTTTATAAAACTTATAGATATGTTAGGCGAGTCAACGGCGATTCGAATATGTTTTTGAGAATTAGTGACAAAATGCTCTTTTAAAAATCCAACCAAACTTTTTTTTTTCTAATCTACCAAATCTAACATGTCCACACTCTTGGGAAATCTCGCACGAGCTTTATACACTCCCATCGTTCACGGTAGTATCTCTGTAACGGAACAAAAAAAAGGCAAAGGCCCATTGATAGTAATGTTGCTGCGCTCTCCAGTCTGAGAGGGCTAATATATTAATTCGGAGGTTTGGTAAATGCGAGGCTTCTGTTAAGACCATTCAGAGCTTACTGTACTCCGCTGTACTGTTTGCCACTGGTGTGTGACACGAGAGTTAAGTGTCTAGATACATTTCGGGTTCTATATAACAACTTGTTCCGGTTCCGGTTCACGGACTTGCATGGAACTGTAGTGCGTCTGGCATGTTTGTGGGTGAGGGACTTCCTTCTTTCGGGGAACTTCGGCGTCGGGCCATCTTTTCTCTCCAGACCCGCAGACCCTTCTTTGCTCTCGAAACCCCATGCTCGTCTTTCGAGTCCCCATATGAGACTGACGTTGCCTGTGTGGTTAGTTTGGAACCGCGAACTTTACGCGTGCTGTGTAGAAGGCTTGCAATCTAAAATGTATTTTATTGTTGTTTTTAAGTGTTGTTTGTATAATGGCTCTAGAAGCCGTAGTCAAAGTTAAATAAATAAATAATTATTATACAGCGGTTATTGTATTTTATAATATCACGTTAGTCAAATGATTTTGTTTTAGTGATGTTTTTAACTGGATGTATTAAAGAGGGCAACCCCCCCCCCTTGCAGTTGTGGGCGTTTTTTTTTTTTATCGTTTTTTTACCCTTTCCAGTAAATTAGCTAAGTTTGAAAAGTTTGCATGTGTATGTAAGTAGCCGTAACGTAAGTTGGAAATGTGTATAAATAAAGAAAACCATTTTATATTTATAATGTTGCCTTCTGTCCATGTTTTTATGCCCGGTAGGGTAGTTGGGGTTGATTATTTATGTGTGAGGCTGTATGTCTAATTGAAGATCTGGAAATTTATTTATGACTATCAGACAGTGGAAATAAACATAAAAAAATAACCTTAAAGTAAAACACTGAATTATTTTCATAAACTACTTGTGAGATTTGATAAAATTGACAGAAAAGATTTTAAATGGATAAGACTTAAAGGTTTTAGATGTAGCTGTTTAAAGAAAATGTTGTTAAAAAAATGATTAAATAAGTTAAGTAAATACTTAAATAGAAAATTAAAAGTAATTAAAATTGCAAAAGATGCTACGGGCTTTACAAACAATTAAACGATAGCCTAAACTTTTGGAATATCCGAAGCATAGCCTACTTAACGAAATGTAGCGTTTCTGCTCTGACATTCGGCTGCTGTTTTGAGTCTCGCAAAGCGGCTTACGGCAAACACCGCAAAAAATGGCGTTCCCGGTATTCTTACCAATAAGCTCATTGAAACAATAATTACCAGGCGAAGTCGTCTGAAGAAGAGTCTAACACACGCGTAAAAATAACTATTATGCGGACAGGTGCGGGGATAGAACGCACGGACTGAAATGGAAAAATTAGGAATAATAATGAATGGAAAGACTACGGACATTAAGTGGTGCGACATGTCCTTTAAATAGCAACGCGCAGCAAACACATTCTCTATTCCAATATAGCATACATGACTCCTTGGAAACTCTGCTGGGTTTCCCAAGATTCCAAACCCGTCTCTTCTGTTTCAGCCTCGCGGAGACCCCTTTGTTTGGCGAGAAACACGGAGAAACTTGCAAACCCGGTTTTGCTGACCAATCAGCTCCGCGGAAGTGAATCAGGGGGGCCTGATCTGGCTGGAAAAGAGCGGAACTGAGAGTGCAAGAATCAATCAAATGGCCGTTAGCGTGCACAAACATTACATAAGTAGCGTGTTCCACCCTTCTAACAATAGTAACTATTAGTTATTGTTTTCGTTCCAACCTCGTGAAAAGTTGCTATTCTGACCGTTCCAGCCCTCTCGAAATGTAAGTAATAGTTATTATTTGCTTACCACGCTCTGCAGCGCAGTGAGCGTGGTACCTACCATCTCCGTGACACGACTGGCTCCATCAGCCCGCGGCACGATATTTTGCCAAAAAAATCAAAAAAATCATTCCAGCCTTGACAAAGCCAGAATCCGTGACTTAATGCGTAGTAACTACGGTAAGTAAGATGGAACACGTTCAAGAAGTTAGGAATCTCGGGAAATGAAAATGAATTGGACTGCTATTGACGGAGAATCAGTCAGTAATATAGGTACGAGGGGTCCTCTAAAGATCCAAACGCTCGCATTCGTCTTTCTTACCCACATCCTAGAAAAACAAGACCAAAGGTTTCGATGGAATCCCAAAAATTTAATATTTACAGAGAATCGGGTCTTCTAGAGGTCCAGTAGTAATCATCTGAGAAGACGAAGTTTACCCCTATAGCCTGCGTCATATCTACTTTGACGAAAGTTCCTGCCTTACTTCTGCCAAATTTCCGATTTCAGCCCGCTAACTACTTGTCTTGCAAAAAATTGAGGTTAAAAAACAGATTCAGCGTATCTCCATACCCCTAGGTTGAACCTCTAATCAACTTCAGATAAAACTTCAACTTTTAACAAATTTACCGATCCAGGAGGATTCGTGGCGAACTATGTGTCCAGGTATAAAATGAGTGTCATAAACGAATTCAGCATGTCTTCTTACCCGTAAATCGAACACCTAATGAAATCCATATAAAACTTTTACTTTTAACAGATTTCCCGGTTATGGCCGGATTCAAGGCGATCTACTTGTCCGGCAACAAAATAGTTTTCATATTTGGATTCACCATGTTTCACTATCCTTAAAGTGAACCTCTAATCAACTTCAGATTAATCTTTTATTTTTGACAAACTTTCCGACTTTGGCCGGATTCCGGGCGATCTACCTGTCCGACGAACAAAATCATTTTATTATTCGGATTCAGCATGTCTCCTTACCCCTAAATCGGATATCTAATCAACTTCAGATAAAACTTTTACTTTTAACAAACTTTCCGGTTTTACCCGGATTCCGGGTGACCTACTTGTCCGGCGTGAAAATGGTTTTCATATTCGTGTTCAGCATGTCGTCTTACCCCGTAATCGACTATGTCATTAGCTTTTTTTTTGTCTTCGCCCCTTAATTTCAAACCCCTCCCCCTCCCCTAAATATGCAGTTATCGGGCCCATCTACGAACTCGACCTTTCCCTTGACTCGAAGAGTCCTCACACCAAGTTTCATCAAAAATCTTATTCCCTTCGAGAGTTGTCGTGCTGACAGACGGACGGACAGACGGACGGACGGACAACTTTTGCGATGTCACAGGTATCCCTCCACTTACGTTTTGGGATCCCAAAAGTTTGATTTACACACATATGGCACAAGCCAAGACAAGTGATCTCAGGGTTGCCTTTCTACACTACCTCAAACACCGAGCGAATAAAGTCACAACTGTTAAACTTGAATTTTCTGCCAAAACTCTTTCAAGACAAATTCTGAGAGTGCAGCATTTTTTAGAATTTTGACACTCAGTCAAAAGTTTACTTGGTCAATTTACAAACGTCAGTAAATTTCCTTGGCATACCAAGACTCAATTAACGAGTGCCACAATTAGTTTCATGCTTAATGCCAGGAATGTTGTTGACTTGGCAACCTCCGGGTCGAGATTAATGAGATCAACATGAATGGTTCGGCTTCGTTTCTAATTACAAACAACATTTTTTTTTACTGCAGTTTACGCGTCCTATTTCATTTTTTGCTCGTTATCTATAACTGCGCAGCTTATACCCGAGGACATTCATTGCACTTATTGTGGTACCTTTACTTCTTGCTAAATAAGAATTTAAAATTCAACAACACCGACAAACACCATCCGTGAAACCAATTCCAACACTACACGCACACCACGGTTCTTTCCAACGTGAATACATCTTCAGAGAGAAGCATCGGATATTATTCAGATCACTGCATGTGCATCGGTCCTACCAGATATATTTCAACACAGATACACCTTAGCCTGACGATTCACGGAGGGTTACGACCAATATGTCGCAAAACGACCCTTATCTATCAAAAACAGCTGACTAGCATCATAGCGGCTATGCCTGAAATTGCGCAATGTGTCTTTTACGGTACTAAACTTGTGAGTGCTTACACATCGTCAAACATACTCTTCCGGCCGTAAGTACTCTTTCCGAACTCCCCATATCGCGGTTCAGTACTGGAGTATGTTACCGTTTTATCCCCAAGGAACATTTTATCGAGTAGGCGCTCATCCGTCTCGACTACGATTTCAGATTCCGACCGGATCATTCCGTGGCTGGGCGAATCCGGATCCTCATCAGCTTGGGGCAGGCTTGCATAACGGGCAGAATTCGGTGCACTAGCAATTCGCCGGAAACTAGATGTGGATGAGCCATCCTGTGGTCGTTGCTGTTTCCGCTTCTCTGAATTAAATGCTTTAGTCACAACAAGGCCGAGGTCCAGTTCCACCTCTTTGAGCTAATGGCGTGTGAGTCAGGATTTAATCAAGACTGAACAAAAGGTACGACAGACTGTGAAAGAATAGTAACTGCGTAGTGCATATAGCCTAAGATCCGGACTCTCAAACACTCTCGCATACAGAAGACTTTCCTGTCCACCTAGCCGTAGGCTAACTTTATCTATTCTCGATTTCTCAACATAATAACATAATACGAACATACTCAACCCCAGAGATGGGCAAATCCGGATTCGAATCTCGGATTCGTGCTTTTGGCCGGATTCAAATCCGGATTCGAAACTTCTGCTTGTAAGGCTTGATTCGGATACGGACTCCAAACCCTCGATTTGACGAATCCGCTCAAATTTCTAGTTTACAGCCTTCCAGTTTTCGTTTCTCCAATTTTTATCACAGTGGGCTTGGTAATCGAACTTTTATGTGTTCACAACCAACCATCCTCGTTAAGCTCGTTATGTGATTACCTTAGATATCAGTGCTTTTTGTCACCTTTGATTTTTAAACGATGACCTATGGACATGATTTGATTTTTGTTAAGGTCGGATTCGAATCCGGATTCGAACCCTCAGCATGAAATGTTGGATTCGGGTTCAGAATCGGATTCGCACCTAGCCCATATTCGGATTCGGATTCGAATCCTTTCCTGATCAGATTCAACCATCTCTGCCTAAGCCCTGTAACACATCTAATTAAGTCAGGCTTGCTCTTCCCTTTTACGACCGATAACTACTGTTCTACTAATATGCTTGGCTTTGTCTGTTGTCAGCCAAACAAAGCACACCAACCTTCTCTGCAAGATCTTCAGAAGACCACAGAGATTGGCAACGGAACGGACAAATTCCCGTTTCTCTAATTCTAATCTCTGACCCTAATTCCATTTTTCCATCTTTCGTTTTGTTTTTCATTACGATAACAGTTCCGCGGAGTCTCCCACAAAATCCCGGATATCTGTTATAGCCTATGCCTAACGCTGGTAACCTTACTGATGATATATTGTGACATCCACAAAACAACCTGATCAAATCCGGTTTTTGTGCAGTAGACCGGTTTGGCAGGCAGCATTTCTCCCGGATTTCTGTTATAGCCTATGCCTAACCCTGGTAACCTTCCTTCTGCCACATACTGATGATATATTTCATTACCATAACAGTTCCGCGGAGTCTCCCACAAAATCCCGGATATCTGTTATAGCCTATGCCTAACGCTGGTAACCTTACTGATGATATATTGTGACATCCACAAAACAACCTGATCAAATCCGGTTTTTGTGCAGTAGACCGGTTTGGCAGGCAGCATTTCTCCCGGATTTCTGTTAGAGCCTATGCCTAACGCTGGTAACCTTTTGCCAGATACTGATGGTATATTGTGACATCCACAAAACAACCTGATAAAATCCGAGTTTTAGTGCAGTAGACCGGTTCGGCAGGCTGGATTTCCCCCGGAGTTCTATAGCCTGTGCCTAACGATGGTAACCTTCTGCCAGATAGTGATGATACATTGTGACATCCACAAAACAACCTGATAAAATCTGGTTTTAGTGCAGTAGAACGGTTCGGCAGGCTGGATTTCTCCCGGATTTCTGTTATAGCCTATGCCTAGCGCTGGTAACCTTTTGCCAGATACTGATGATATATTGTGACATCCACAAAACAACCTGATAAAATCCGAGTTTTAGTGCAGTAGACCGGTTCGGCAGGCTGGATTTCCCCCGGAGTTCTATAGCCTGTGCCTAACGATGGTAACCTTCTGCCAGATAGTGATGATACATTGTGACATCCACAAAACAACCTGATAAAATCCGGTTTTAGTGCAGTAGAACGGTTCGGCAGGCTGGATTTCTCCCGGATTTCTGTTATAGCCTATGCCTAGCGCTGGTAACCTTTTGCCAGATACTGATGATATATTGTGACATCCACAAAACAACCTGATAAAATCCGGTTTTAGTGGAGTAGACCGGTTCGTCAGGCTGTTTGACTATTGAGATGAACGGCAGCTGGTAAAGGACGATCCGAATTATCAGCCTACCGCGCGACTGAAGCAGGGAAATCCTAAGCTCTCTTCATCAACCATTATATATCTTACCTCGCTTGACTAGTTCTTGGCCTTCTTCTACCAGGTCCGATGTGATAGCCTCATCCCCAACAAACTGCTGGAAACCAAGAAACGTCAGAAACTTCGCTCCTAGGCTGAAATAGGTGGCAGCACAAAGCGCAGTGATAGCCATCGGAAAGTAGATATAGAAACCATCGGAGAGAATAGGAAGAACATCCATGTGACCCATGATCTACAAAAAGAAGATGAATCAGTTCTGAACGAAACCAAATATTTTTTCAAGCAACACATCATAGCTTACCTTGTCCATTGTCCACGAGCAAAAATCTCACAGTCCGACATCAAAATAAGCTATTAAAAGCTTGATTTCTCTCCATTCTTCGGGGACCTTCTCTGGTTTCCAGAACACAAAGCATGCAACCCACACAATACTCTATATGACTAAGTCCAAAATACGCCAGTGATCCTCAGGAAGTAGGAGTAAGCGTCTCCGTAACGACTCAAATCCTTTGTCAAACAAATCACGGCGGTCTTTGGGAGCAGCTGTGACACCACTTCTGCCTTTCTTCCACTAGGTACCCGGAGAGGCCGGAGATTTGCATCGGCAAGGAGAGCTAGTCATCAAGAGTATTATGCAGGCACCTGACGAGATTTTATAATTTCTGCTGATATCTTGCCACTTTCTGGCTTTTTTCAATTATTTTTTCGTGAGTGACTGGGTCAGTTTGACGGCTCTTCCGTACTGAATTAAGGTCCAGGAAATACGCTATCCCCCCCCCCCCCCGAATGCAAATATATAAGGAAATTAAGATCTAAAAGAAACTAGAAAACTGCAGTTTTTACTGCAAGAACTTAAGGATTTTCCATAGACATGCACATTCAATATAAACAAGTGACAGCGGCTCGCTGGCCACTTGCCTCTATGTATACTTAGAATAAACTATACTGCATTTTATTAACACTTCCCGGGGTTTTTCGCCGGGTGGGGGGCGGGGGGTACCGGGAAGGTTTTCACCGGGAAGGTTTCGGCGGGGGTTGTGTCTGGGAGGGGGGGGGGGGGTCACCGTTTTTTATTGTCCGAATCCATTGTGGTGATATCTGCTGAGTCCACGGAACTAGTTCTCTTGAGAACTTGTTCGAAGTTGAGAGTTTTGCTCACCAAGTTGTAAAGAGGTTACAGAACTGGCGCACAGTCTACCTAGCTCTAGGTTGGGTCGCCACAACAAACCATCCTTTCCAAGAAGATCAGATTGCTCAGACGAGGAGTCAGAGCAAAAGCTTGTGGGCACCGGGACGAAACAAAACAAAGTCGCCTGGCAGCAGTCAAACCGGTTGCACCTCCGAAGAGAGCGCGCCAGGTGAACTTGTTATTTAAGAGAAGTGATACGGATCTGTGAGCATTTCGAGGCTAATAACATTTTTGGAATACACAGGAAAGATTGTACGCGTCGGAGTGACAGTTTCGGCCAAATTCACAATATGGCGGGGGAAGACGCACCACAGTCAGTGCTTGACCAGATTAACGCAAAACTCGCCTTATTGCCACAAGTGATGACAGACATAGGCTTCATTAAAGGACAGTTGACACAAATTAATGCAGAAAACCAAAGGCTTAGTCAAGAACTTGTAGTAACGAGGAAAGAGCTTAGTGAGGCAAACCGCCGTATTCGGTATGTAGAAACCGAAGCGAAGAGAACAGACTTGATTATTTACAACTTAGGTCAGAGAAACCCACCACTACCTACGCTTAAAGAAGAAGTGATGTTGTATCTGAATACCCGAATTTCGTCTTTGGAGCTCCATCGTAGTGAGGTAAAGGATGTTTTCCGGATGAGGTCAGGAGCAATTTTGCTGAAACTGCAGTGCGCAGACACCCGAAACTTTATTCTGAAAAGCGGCCGTACGTTTCGGAACGACGGAGTGTCTGTGGCCCCGGACTACACATTGGAGGAAAGGAATGCGCGAAGCCACTTAAAAATAGTCATGAATCAAGTAATTGAAGAGGGAAAACCCGTCAGATTACGGGGAACAAAACTTTTTGTCGATGGAACTCTCTTGGTTTATGATGAAGAGGGTAAAAAAGTGAAAGAGGTCACCCGAAAAATTACAACTAGGCCTAGGTCCCCCCGTGGTCGAAGTGACTCCCAGAGCTCAATGGATAGTGCCTCCTCGGCCCAGACAGTAGTAAACGCGGCGATCACCGCCGAAATTCACCAGGAACTGAACAGTCAACGACCAGTGGAAAATGGGCAACAGACTAGGGCTACAGAAGTAACTGCTGGACCATCTAGGTTGAACCCGAGGCCTAAGCCCGCCAGGAAAGCGGATCAGATGATCAGCCAGGAAGAACGCAATAGGCTGAATAATCGTGCACAAAGACCACAGAGAGAGACAACTTGGAACGCGCACGAAAACAGAGGAGGTCCGAGATACGAAAGCCCCAATGTCAGAAGAGGCAGAAGCACAGCAGACTACTACAGGATCAATTATCCGGACCCAACCAGGGACCGGTACGACGAAAATATGGAAGAGTCGAACTAGCATGCCGACGGCCATGCCCAAACTATGAAAATGATCACATGGAACGTCCAGGGACTAAAGAACAAATATAAGCAAGTATCGGAAGACGTGAGTGCATTTGACGTTGTGTGTTTAGCGGAAACTTGGCATGACCCCAACGAAACGCTACTGTTTGACGGATTTTATGTAGAAAAAGTGTCAAGAAGAGAGTCGTCGAACAGAAGATATTACGGGGGTGTTATTGTCCTTATAAAGTGTAAAAGCGTGTCGAAATACCAGAGATTAAGTAGCAAGTCGGAAAATATAATTTGGGTCAAAGTTCTTTTTTCTGATAGACGGCAGATAGTAATCGGATCAGTTTACTTACCACCACAGAACAGTTCGTACACAAATGAAGATACTTGGGATATTCTGGAAAAAGAGATCGAAGAATTGAGATTTAAATACCATGACCACAGTTTAACGCTATTGGGAGACTTTAACGCGTACACCAGCGTGAACAGAGAAGTAGTGGATACAGTGATTTGTGAGGAAGTGGTTCCAGCTCCGAAGGCTTACGGGATTACAAGAAGTAGCATGGATGAAGGTAGGAAGTTGAATATTTGGGGGAAAAGGCTTTTGGATTTTTGTGGAGAAAATGGGCTAGTTATAGGGAATGGGAGGTTTGGGAAAGATAAGGGTAAGGGGGACTTTACGTGTTTTTCGGGTGCGAAAGGGAGTGTTATTGATTATGTACTGGTGGACGTTTCCCTCGCGATGGATGTTAGAAATGTAGAAGTTCTCCCCTTTGTAGGTTCAGATCATTTCCCAGTTTTAATAGAAATTTTGCAAAAGTTTCCGACGAATGTCCTACAAACACAGCATAGAAGAAATTTCCAGAAAAAAGAAATTTTAAAAAGAGAAATGTCGAAATCAGAAATACATAAAATGGAAGAAAGATTAATTGACAGGAAGGTTCAGGAAGAACTGAAGGTCTTGAGAGAAGGTAAATTACCAGTCGAACAGATGATCGACGGGCTAAACGGAATTATTCATGAAATAACGCCTAAAGTGTCCCCTGAGAGCGAGCGAAAGGAATTTTTTGATGATGAATGTTTAGCAAGGAAAAAAGAATCGATGCAAATAGTTGAAAAAATGAAGGCCCTCAAAGAGAGCCCCCTGAGAGAGACAGTAGTTCTCCAGATGAAAGCTATGCGGCGAGATTATAAACGGTTATTGAAACAGAAAAAAAGAGAAGCGGAAATAAGGGATATAAAACAATTATCGGAGAGTTTTAAAATGAATGATATGAAAGTATTTTGGAGGAAAATTCAAGACCCTGAGAAAAGAAAACCTACCCAACAAAAATGCCCGGAACCAGAAACATGGCCACCATATTTCGAAATAGGAAACGATACAGCACCTCTTGGAATGCTAAATTCTATCCCGACGGAGGGAACTTGTTTCCCGCTCCAAGAGCATGATTACAGTTTGCTGGAGGAAACAACGGAGGAGGAAATAAAAAACATTTTGAAGAATCAGAAAGGGGGCACAGCGCCGGGGCTGGATGGAATCCCTATTATGGCTTATAAGAAGTTCGCACTGTCATTCGTTCCCATAATGGTCCTCATTTTCAATGCAATTCTTAGCACATGTAAATGGCCCGAAGCATGGAAGACGTCAGTAATTTTGCCGCTTTTCAAAAAGGGAAATGCGGAGGAACACTCAAACTATAGACCCATATCCCTAATACCAACGATGTGTAAAATATTTGAAAAAATTATTGATGTGAGACTGTCAAAATGGCTTGAAGTGTACAAAAAAATTAAAGAAGAGCAAGGAGGCTTCCGGGCCGGATACAATACAGCGGACAGACTGTTTGTACTGCATGCCCTTTCTGAAAAATATGGAAGAGGAAAAAATAAATTTTACGTGGCTTTCCTAGACCTCCAAAAAGCTTTCGATAGCGTGGATAGGGAATTACTGATAATGGAATTAATTATAATTGGACTACCAGGTCAATTTGCACAGCTGGTAGCTAATATGTATGGAAGTACAAAAGCAGTCGTTAGAGTGTTTGGAAAAGGAGTTTCAAGGATATTTGAACAGACAAGAGGTGTGAAACAAGGAAGCGCCCTGTCACCTCGGCTATTCGGAATATTCGTAAACGACATTGTAGAATTCTTGGAGAAAAGATGGGCCCCAACCGTTAAGCTCGGCAACAGAACGATTTCGGCTCTGCTGTTCGCCGACGACATGGCAGTAGTAGCGAAAACAGCTCGTGAACTACAAATTTTAATTGACCTGATGGCAGAATACCTTGAATCGAAGAAACTACGTTTAAACCTCGGGAAGACGGAGATAATGATCTTCAATAAAGGAGGAAGAAGGAATTTAGTTGAGAATGAGAAATTTTGGTTCAAAGGACAAGAGATTAAGGTAGTGGAAAAGGCGAAATATCTGGGATTTACCCTGACACCTAACTGCAGATGGAAGGAACATGTGAGCGAAATGTCAAAGCGAGGGAAAGCAGCAGTGGGTGCAATATTACGTAATGACCTAGTGAAAAAGTCGAAGTCATTAAAAATGTTTAAGCAAATATTTGATTCGAAAATTAAACCGGCAATCCATTACGGAGCTGAGCTATGGGGCCTGGAGGCCGCGGATAAGCTAGAATCAGTCCAGTTTAGATACTACAAAAGACTTTTTGGGCTGCACCAGACAACACATAACCAGCTAATCAAAGGAGACTTCGGCATATTCTCACTGAAACTGCACCGGCTTTATCAAGTATTTAAGTTTTGGCTGATATTAACCCAACTTCCTGAGGACCGATTGGCTAAACAAGCTTATAATGATTTGCTTCGAATTAATAGGAAAACTACTTGGACTCAACAAATCAAGAAATCGCTTGACAAATTAGGCCTCTCTTATTTGTGGATGGAAGGAAATGGACCCGGAAACACACAATGCCTCGCAGAAATTATGCAGAGATTGAAAGATCAAGAGATACAAGAGTGGGGCTGTTTAGTACGTTCGTCGGAAACACTGAAAGATTATAGTAAAGTAAAAGACACTTTTGGGGAAGAATATTATTTTAAGTTAAATTTACCTTTTAAATATCTAAAATCATGGATCCAGTTGAGGGGAAATTGCCTTCCAGTACATAGGGAACAACGATTTAAAAAAAATAAGGGTACAAATGGTAAGTGTGGGTATTGCGGAAAAGAGGATAATAAATTAGCCCATCTCCTCATGGAGTGCCAGGAGCTTGAAAGTCTTCGGGATGAAATTTGGGGGGACCATCGGTTGGTGCTACTTTCTGATATCCTGAGGTCTTCGAAGCCTGGAACCATATGCAAAATGGCACGATATGTGGAAAAGGCGGGAGAGCCTCAGTCGAGCCCGAGTGAAAGAAAATAAGTATTGTTTTATATTGAGTAAGTGTTCTGTGCAGTGTATGTTGTGTATGGCCGTAGGGCTCAAATAAACTTTTCTTTCTTTCTTTCTTTCTTTCTTACCTGAGTATAATGTGTTTCCATGACTTGCTCCTTGATCACGTGGCTATCCATATGAATGAGGCCCAAGAAGTTCAAACACATCGGTGGCGTCAGGCGGCACAACATCATTCCAGAGAAGATCAGACTGTACTCGTCAGTGTGATGTTTGTCAGCGAGGTAGTAGAAGTTGAAAACACGAACTTTGAAGACGGTACGATATGCACACACACAGAGGTAGAGGATGGTCAGTATTGACAATATCTGCAAAAGAACAGATGCTTGGGGCGGCGAACGTTATCTAGTCTACCCACCTTCTACAGACGGAATCGGCTTCCAGAATTCCCTACTTTTACTGAACAAGACTGAATATTCAGACAGAATCCCAGAGGGACAATTGGGTTTTGCCGATTTCGATCTTCGCCAGACTTCGAAAGCATGTATCTATCCATAATCCTCCGCTTCACCAGTCTTTAAGGACTTTCTTTATATCTTCAACTTCTGGGCGAACCAAGACTACGCCCAGAATTCAAATTCAAGCCAAAAACCTGAACCTTACACCACCTTACAAATTTTATCGGAGGATTTTGTTTTTCAGAAGTTTTCGGTTTACCTCAGATTCTTATCTCTCTATCCAGTAGTAAAACAAAGCAGATTGATTGATTCAGTATTTATTACCTTTATACCGACATGAACAGCCGAACAAAGCCATTCAATACAACTAATGAATTTGCCATTTTCGCCGGATTCCGGCGAATCTGGCCAAATCGTCTACTTCGCAGGAAAAAATCGATATTCTATCTGACCTTACCCTTCGATCGAAACTTGAAGCACCTAATAAAGACAACACAGTACAAATCCAACTCGGGCTTTGACGATTTATTTAGACAGTATCAGCGTGTTCCACCGTTCTACAAATAGTTACTATTAGTTATTATTTCCGTTCCAACCTCACCAAAAGTTACTACGCTGACCGTTACAACCTTGTCGAAATAGTAACTATTTGCTTACCACGCTCGGGAGCGTAGTAACTACGGATCTCTGTAACGTGATTGGTCGGATTCGCCCGTGGTATGATACTCTGCTGGAAAATAGAAAAAATCGTTCCAGCCTTGACGGCAAAAAGCCAGCATTCGTGACGTCATGCGTAGTAACTAAGGTAAGTAGGATAGAACACGCTCTATGATTCATGGTCCTGAAAGATAAGAGCGGGAAAACTGGAAAGAGTGGAATTTATCCGATGAAACCTCATGAAACTGTAACACACGTTATTTACGGAGGAAATTCACGATTTGGTAACTGTCACTGTATCATTCTGACAAGCTAAAAACATACCACTATCACACTGCCAAATTCAAACATACAACTGTCATTCTGCCAAGATCAAAACATACGACTGGGAGTACGACTCTGTAAGGCATGGGGGTTGAGTCACCCCATGTGATAACTTTTGCCAAGGGGCGAGTCGTGAATACGGTGAAGATGAAACAGCAATTTTTACTGTTGGAAGTCTGGTACAGTCCTGCGGCTTTTCAGCCAATGAATGGTTTATATAGCCTCGCCTGAACCGAGTTATCAATGACTTTAATTTCGCGGGGGCTGATGCTTGGTTCAGGTGAGGCTCACATGTGATAAATATAATGCAAACCTGAATGTACACAACCATCATTTGTTTGACCAAAGTTAGTCAGGTACCATCAACACCCCATCCATGTTGAGACCGCCCCTGATTCTACCAGTATCCGTGAAGCCCCTCCACCGCTCACTATTGTCACGATACATTACGAGTGAATGGCCCCTGGGCTCAGGCATTGCTAGAATATAAATGAGCTGGAAACGTCAAAACCAATGCGAGGATGTCTGACCAAAGTGAGTCAGCTGAAAAGCTCTGTGACCATACTAGTTCGAATACTCTATATGGCTAAGTCCAAAACAAGCCAGTGATCCTCAGGAAGAAGGAGTAAGCGTGTCCGTAACGACTCAAGCTCAAGACTCAAATCCTGTGTCAACAATCACGGCGATCTTTGGGAGCAGCTGTGACACCACTTCTGCCTTTCTTCCGCTAGGTACCCGGAGAGGCCGGAGATTTTGCACCGTCAAGGAGAGATAGTCAACAAGAGTATTGGTGTGGACTAAAATTCGTCAGAATACTGGACAGAGTTCCACTTTTGATAAGCGGTACCAAGACGTGGGGGCAGGGACTCCTTGTGCTCGTCTGATATTTAGTGATGGTTCTATTTAGTTCTTAAAAATAAGTATCCATCTTCTTAACTGGTAATTTTTTATGTTGAGCCACGAAGTTTAGCGGCCCGTCCTTCGTCCAATTCCGACAAAGTTTAGTCAAACTAAGTATCAGCTTCTTATCTAGTTATCTTAGAAGTTTAGCCATGCAGTTTAGCGTCTTATGTCCAATACTCCGACGAATCACTCAGTTTTGCAAAGCGCACAATTCAGTTGCTGTTGCGTGGGAGTCAAGTTAATAGGTGGTTTGACCACTGATGCCGCAAACTGTAACTCCTTCCATGAAAATAATGAGTCTTATAATATTGTATGTTGATTGGTGTTTTATTGGCCTATATATGGCCCTCGGGCTTTTTCAAATACAATTGTTATCGTTATTATTATTAATGAGCAATTGTCGTTTATGTGAGTCTTAGTAAAGGCCCTGTATACAGTTCATCCTTGTCAATATTTTGCACTGATAAATTATATGATCTGGCAGACAAATGCCCATTTGTGGGCTATAATGTGTTAATTTAGCAAATTACTCGATTTATTATAAATTTAGTGTCTATACTGTGATCCCGGTTTTCTTTGAAGTATAGTTTGGCTACAAATTACAACAAATACACAAATAATATCAAAGGATTGTCTCCGGGTAGTATAACAAGAACAAAGGTGTCGGTGGGATCCCAAAAATCTAAGATTTGATCCAGACAATTGGGTCTTGTCTTCGCCAGGCTAATCATCAGAGAAAACCTAGTTCAGATATTCTACCTACCTATCTATCTATACGTCTATAAGCCATATCTATTTTGACGATACTGACCGAAACTTCCTGCTTTACTACTGCCAAATTTGTGGTTTCGCCCGAATTCCGAGCGAACTACTAGTCCAGCAAAAAAAAAAAATTCAGAAACGAAACCGGCGTATCTCCTATAAAGAACATCTAATCACTAACTAAAAACTTTGACTTAATGCGGATACAACCGGATTCCGGACAAATTATATGTCCGGGTAAAAAATGATCATCATATACAGACTCAGCGTCTTTTCTTACTCCTAAATGTATCATCTAATCAACTTCAGATAAAGCTTTTGCTTTTAACATATTTTCCGGCTTTGGCCGGATTACAGGCGAACTAGTTGTCCGGCGAGAAAATGGTTTTCAACATCCGGTTCAGCATGCCTTCTTACCCCTAATTCAAATATTTAATCAACTTCAAATGAAACTGTTACTTCGAACCAACTTTCCGGTTTTGGCCGGATTCCGGACGAACTGCTTGTCAGCCGAGAAAATAATTTTCACCATCATGCTCAGCAACACTCAGCATGTCTTCTTACCCCTAAATCAAACATTTATTCAACTTCAAATGAAACTTTTACTTTTAACCAGCTTCCCGGTTTTTGCCGGATTCCAGACGAACTACTCGTCCAGCGAGAAAATGGTTTTCACCATCGTGCTCAGCATGTCATCTTACCTCTAACACAAACATTTAATCAACTTAAAATGAAACTTCTACTTTTTACAAACTTTCCGGTTTTTCCCGGATTCCGGACGAACTAGTTGTCCGGCGAGAAAATGATTTTCACCATCGTGCTCAGCATGTTTTCTTACCCCATAATCGACTTATCGTGCTTACAGACGGACGGATGGACGGACAACTTTTGCGATGTCATAGGTATCCCTCCACTTACGTTTTGGGATCCCAAAAAACAACATTCAAAGAATTTTTAATTAGTAAGTATTAAAGTAAAACTGTAGTATTAAAATTAAATTAATTATGGATTATTATTATTTATTTAGTGTTAGGATTGGGAGGGGTTTGTTTTGTTTTTGTGATGTTGGATGCGCCCCTCTTGTTGGTTCTAGTTATTTATTAATTAATTAACATTATCGATTATTTGTATTGTTTATTATGACTGAGTTTGAACTGGTGAGTACTACTGTTTTTCTTGTATTTTCACGAAGGTAATTCTTTTTCATTTATCACTCCAGTGCCACTCATGCTTTGCCCTCTGCCGGGAGTATTTGATAAGTTACGTGTGTACAATTAGTGAAAATAATAAATGAACCTGAACCTGGATGTAAACTCAACTAGTCGGCTTACCGCCGTTTCAAGCATTTTAATGACCAAACGGAATTGGATTAAAAACTGAAATTAAAGTTACGATTGTATTCCGCAATTTTGTCTTCCTTACTTTCTCAATTTTCTCAAAAGGGATGTTTTATTCACCAAACCTTTCCAGGTTCTAGCTGCCGTCCGACAGAAAATGTGGGTGCACGTGAAGCAAGAGCTGGCGTGGGATAAGGATTGTGAAGCCCAGGTTCCGATATGGTATTTAAAATATTTTAGGCAAAGTTTTTTTAGTTCGAAAAAAACTTGGGACTGCGGTGCTCCATTGTACCGAGATTTAATATACGGATCAGAAAGAGAGAAGACACAGGACATGGAATTACCTAAGCAAAATCTGCTTTGTTCTTTTCAAACATGTCGGCATGGAAAATTCGCCACTTTTTTGCCGACGCATTGCCATCTTCCGTCAGAAAAAGACAGCCCCCTACCTCACACAACGGCCCCTAAAACTAGTTACGTGTCTGTATCATACCTTTCTACATAAGACATATTAGAGGTTTTTAACGCAATTGTGAGAAGTTGCTTGAGAGTTGTTTTTTAATGCTCTGCGTTCAATCCCATTCTTTCGGTGTCTTAAGCAGAAAGAGACCAGAATGGCAATAACAGATACTCCTTCAGCCTACGCTGACTGCGAATCATATTTGACGGTGCAAAACGGATAAGTCAGCTAAATTTTATTAGAGCTATATTTTGGCCCTTCTTGGCAAGGGTCCTCTTCAGGCTTAAGCCGCTCAAGCTGGAAAATGAAAATGAACAAGAAGGGCCAAAATATAGCTCTAATAAAATGCAGCTGACTTATCCGTTTTGCATCAAAAATGGCAATAATATTGTGTTTGTTGAAAACAAAGAACGTGGATATTAATAAAAAAAAAAAGCAACAAACCCCTTCAAATGAAAATTAACTGTCCTTTCCGTCTAGGTGATATCTTCTTGTTCTATTTTGTTCTGATTTTCGTATTTTTGTGTGGAATACTTCATCATATCACGGCTAACCTCTCCTAAAGACTCCTTCAAATTGCCCTTACCTCTATCGTCAGATAGTCGTGTTTATCCTTCGCCAGATTCACAAAAATCGCCATTAACGACAGCGTTGGTTCTTTGCTGAAGAACGTCAGCTCCGACCATACGACTGCCAGTGAAACGAGGGACAAGAAAACGGCAAGAAGCTTGTAGAAGATACGTCGCAAAACACACTTCCAGTACCATTCTATGGGAAAGAAACATGTATGTCAGATCAAAGGTCCATGATTTGTTGTTAATAGCTTAAGTTGCCGACCCTTGCGGATAGGAGACATCAACTGACGATGAACTTTGGAAAAAAAAATTTAACTTCTGACCACCATCGGACTATTTTCCCAGACTTCGAGACTCCAGACCAGACCAGACCGAACACAAGGGGAAGACTAGCTAACATTGACAAGCCACAGCTTCTTCAGCCCCACATAAACTCAACCGAAAGGTATTTTTCTTCGTTTGGGCCTTATTTTATTCGTAATTTTAACTGTCAGAATATCATATCAATTTATCAATTGTTGTTGACGATCAGCAGCTAGCAGTTGTAAATGCTAATTAAGGAAATAAATGAGTCATATATTGTATAGCTATCTACACGAGAAACCCACTAGCACGGTTTTTCAGCGATCTTATTCCTACTTATATGTGTCCACCGTCACCGCACGATTAACTGTCACCAAACTCTTATCCTGTAGAAAAATCACTGTTGTGATTGACCAGTCTATGCGCCCGAAAGGCAAAGGCAGCAAACAGAAAGTTAATGCGCTATAGTGGTGCGCCATGCTGTCGAATCATAATTAACAGTCACCCACCCGGAATGACTGTAACAATAACCGAAACTTTCACCTGGCTATGATTAAACGTACTAGGGATAACTAACCTGGACTCCAGAATCATTCTACTTCAAAGTTTAACTGAAAAGCCAACTTATTTTTGTGTCATTAAATTAAATAAACAGAATTATTTGGATTCTGCAAAGAGATTTTTTATTTTCCACTATCTGCTCTAGTTATGACGTTCAGAATACCTGCGGCCGTCCCCACAACGTAAATTCTACTATGACGCGGGAAAATTTAATCTCAACACAAACGCGGCTTTTCAGTTGGCAGTGGTGAGACTGATCAAGATTGCTTAGAGACCGAAGAAGAAAAAATCATAAATCTTTCTCGTAAGGCATACAACAAAAACGGAAGCGCATACAGGTATCACAAATCACACGGAAATTCCACCATTTGAAAATCGATTATTCGTTAATAGCGGAATAACCAAGTAACCCATTTGCAGCGGGTCTGCCAAGCCAACTTAAGTGAATAAGTGATGGGTAAGTAGGTTGTCCTAACCCATTTTCGGTTAAACTTTAAAGAGAGTCTCAAAATATTTTAATTCTACGCACAACCGACTCGTCGCTGTATTTCATGATACCTACAACCTTTTTCTTCCACGGAAATATCACAAGCACTGACACAACTGCACATGCGTTCCTTCAGGTTGCTATTTGTAAGTGTATAACCCCTTTGCTCTCCCACGGAATACCGTCAGCAACACCGGGATCCTTAAAGTCCTCACACGCGAGTAGTTATATAAAGGGGGTTCTGGCCCACCCTCCCCCCAATTTCAAAACCCCATTTTAACATCAATTTCTTAAATTTTAACATCCTTTTTACCAAATTATCCCCCTTTTTAAGAACATTTTTATTTTCTTACTTCCAAAATAAAGGATACAAGAAATGAGAATATTACCCTTTACTACATATAAAATACTACAATATACTACTACTTCTTTTTTTTTACATTT
Source organism: Branchinecta lynchi (assembly GCA_023053575.1). NCBI lineage: Eukaryota > Metazoa > Arthropoda > Branchiopoda > Anostraca > Branchinectidae > Branchinecta > Branchinecta lynchi. Next base: position 11,448,800 of record JAKZAP010000007.1, read on the forward strand.
TTCATTTTTTATTCAAATATTACTGAGTAAACAGTTCTAAATCCACATATGTTTCTTTGTTCTTGTTTTCGCGTACAATAGGCTGCAAAACCAGATTTTTCTTTAAAAGTAATTCGTTAGCAATGGCATTATATTTCTGTGTTATAAACAAATCACATGGTTTGTCATTATGATTAATAACTACAACCAACTTATCACCATATTTTGTCTTAGCAATTCTCATTTTAACAATAGTATATTTCAATCCTAGAACTAGTTCTTCTTTCCTGATTGTCTCATTGTATTTATTCATTCTGATTGTATTCAAGACTTCCTTTGTGGACTCCATTTATTAGGGGATGATTTTATTAAATAAAAATCCAGACTCACAAACTCACATACATATTTTTATTGATAATATCTAATGTAAAAAAAAAATCCAAATCGATATTCATCACATCATCAAATTAAAATCTCCTCAATGTAACCAACAATTCTACCTCTAGTACTGATAAAGCTCTTAAGGCAACAAAAAACAGGAAATCTCATTGCGCATTAGATGATTCACATCACAAAACATTTCGTTGCGGAGATTTTTCGGGCCCCGTTGGCAGAATGCTCTAAGTCGTGCAAACTTAGAAACCATTGTATCAACGATGTCGTGAGATCGAATCCCACTACCAGCAATCCGTTGATAGTGAGTGATGGCGAAAAAAACTCTGAGATGAGTTTCCTCCCCATACGGGGCTACCCCAGACATATGTATATGTGTGTAGATATGATATTTTAACAACATCTTCAATCTTCAAAGTCTGGGGTGGGAGGTTTTGCAAAAAATTTTATATTTTTGGTAAATTTTCTTGTATTTTGATAGTTTCGTTCTTACAATATTTATAACCGTTCAAGCGAACCTGTTTCATGTATTTTTCGCGAGGAAAAAATCGAAAGGTTTTACGCATCTCTGTTTCTCTCTGAATTACCTCCTCAATTGTTAACTGTCCGCATTTTAGCATCGAGAACAACTCAGTATAAAAATTGTAATTTGTCCTAAATTCTGCTTTTCTATCAGCAATGCTTAACTGCTTTTCAATTATTTCGATGATAACAGCACCCAAACTTAAAGAAGCTAAAGGTAGCACTAGAAACGCAGACATTCCTGCTGCCGAAAAGAGGAATTTGGATACAAGTAAGCTATTACTTATACGATTGTAGTACTTGTAACTGCGACGGTAAACATACATTTTCTTTTCTAATTCTTCCATTTATTATATAATAAAATTGTTTCGAAAAATTATTTGATTTTTTCGAATTTCCACACACCCACCATCTAGGCTACTTTTACAGTATGGTTCTCTTTTTTTTTTAGCTTGTGAGTCAAAGTTTAAAAAAATATATGATTTTTGTCAAATGAAGAGTAGTACAGAAAGTGGGATTCCAGTACACACAAATTTGTCAAATGAAGAGTAGTACAGAAAGTGGGATTCCAGTACACACAAATTTGTCAAATGAAGAGTAGTACAGAAAGTGGGATTCCAGTACACACAAATTTGTCAAATGAAGAGTAGTACAGAAAGTGGGATTCCAGTACACACACATTTGTCACATGAAGAGTAGTACGAAAAGTGGGATTCCACTACACACACACATTTGTCACATGAAGAGTAGTGAAGAATGTGCGAAATCCGTGTACACATTTTTCTCACAGAGTAGTAAGGTAATAGAAATTCAATGATTTTCTTTACGACTGAGAAAACGCAGACTGGGAAATTCATTAATAAAAATGTTCCCCTATTAAATGATGAATACTGCAGAGGTTATTCAGCTTTGTAAAAAGGTTATATCAAACAACAAAGTGGTTATACAAAGATTGTCGCTATACACATATAATGAACTGCGGACTTATGCGAAAATTAATAAAATCAAAACAAATGGAGCTAAGAAACATGAAATAACAAATAATATAATAAACCATCTTAATAAGTATATTTTGATAGCAGAAGATAAAATTAAAATTGAACGCAGAAACGAAAGAACTCATAATAAGAACAGACCATCCGACTACAAACCAGAACCGAGATTACGAACCATTCTGGAAGATGAGATAAGAGAAAATAATATCACCATTACAAAACTAAAACAAGAATACAATGATAACAAAGAAAAAGAGACAAGCGAATTAAAAAGATTTCTGAAAAACAAGAACCTATCAACTCGCGGAAACCGAGAAGAAGTACTAAAAAGAGTTGGAGAATACTATAATAATATTATTAAAAAACACGAAGATACTATAAAGAAAAATAGTAATATCATTAGAGCTCAAATCGAAAGAAGTGATAACAATAAAGAAAAAGTAGTCGATTTATCAACTCTCTTCATAAATAAGAAAAAAATTAAACAAGAAAAATTAATTCCTGATCATGTATTTAGAACGGAAGAAGAACAACAGCCTACTATTTTTAGCGAAAGTGAGAATATATTCACTGTAAACGTTTCAGTTCAAGGTAATGGAGTTGAGGAGCATACTCTTATTGCTTTTACTTTCGCAGATATACAGCGGCGAATGATCAATATAGAGTTCAGTTTGTAACTCGGGTTATTTTCCATCGACAGGAGAATGATGAAGAAGTAGTAGTATATTACAACAGTACTTCTTGGATTTTAAATAAAAATAGCATTCTTGCTCATAATCATTTGAATGATAATAACAAGAGACTTAGTTCTTTAAGTAATACCCCTCGATCTGGGCTACAATTTAGTCGGTATGAAGGAATTGATTATAGGATGACGCGAATAGAATCTTACATGGGAGGAACGTTTAAAATACTACCAGATTTCGTAAAAAATAAAAAAGCGTGTATAAATATAAAAAATAACGACCAGAAATGTTTCCTTTGGTCTATCTTAGCAAATCTACATCCAGCTAAGGATCATGTTGATAGACTATCAAATTATAAACAATATGAAAACGAATTTGATTTCGAAGGGGTTACCAACTTCCCAATGGATACTAAAGATATACACAAATTTGAAAATAGATACAACATTAAGATTTGTTTATTTCAAATTGAAAAAGAGAAAATTATCAGAAGTCATATACTAAAAAGTACAATTAATGGGAAAACTGCAAAACATATCGTTCATTTATTGTATTTCGATAATCATTATGTACTGGTAAAGGATCTGAGCAGATTAGTTGGTCCTCAAATATCTAAAAAGAAAACAAAGACATACCTCTGCACTTATTGCGGAAGGCATTTTAAGAAGGAAGAATGCTTTGAAAAACATGAAAGTAAAAATAATTGCGAAGATCCTGATATAATAATGCCTCCTGAAGGTTCAAGTATACAATATAAAAATATTGCAAAACAAATGAAAGTACCTTATTGCATAATAGCAGACTTTGAGTCTTATAACGAAGAATACAATCAGGTAAACGGGAAGAAAACAATAAAAGTGGCCAAACAGAAACCATTTGCTTACGGGTTTCAGGTATGCTGTTCCTTTGATACAAACCAGAACAAATACTATGACTATTTCGGTGAAGACGCTGCAGAACATTTTGTTAAAACCGTTACTAAAGTATCCACAGAAATTGCAAACAAATATGAAAGCAGACAAAGAAACCATACTTATACCAATGCAGAAATTACCGAAAAATGGAAAAATCTAATGAATAAGACTTGTCACATCTGTAAAACTGAAATTACTGAAAATCCTCACTTTGATCACGACCACATGACAGGAGAAGATAGGGGATTTGCTCATGCTGAATGTAATATGAAATACAGGATTCCTAGGCATATCCCGGTAGTAATGCATAATTTATCTAAATATGATTCCCATCTGTTTGTTAGAGAATTGATACCTGATAACGGAATTTTTGAAAGTGCAGAAAGTTTCATATCATTCTCGAAATCAGTAAGTATAAGAAAGACGGATACGGAAATAAAATATGAGATCCGGTTTATAGATTCGATTAGATTTATGGCTTCATCTTTAGACAAACTATCAGCAAATTTAGCAAAATGTGATTGCAAAGTACCCTGTAATCATCTAAGAGAGAATTTCAAATTCACATCTAACAGCTTCAAAAATGACGATGAATTCAAAGAAATAATTAAAAAAGGGGTATATCCGTATGAATTCGTAGACAGTTTCGATAAAATGAATTGTACAAACTTACCATCCATAGAAAGCTTTTATTCTAGGTTGACAGGGAAAGGTATTGACAAAAGTGATTATAAAAGAGCGGTATCTATATGGAAGCAATTTAACTGTGAAACATTACTTGATTATACCAAATTATATCTAAAAAGTGATGTGTTAATTCTATCAGACGTTGTGGAGAATTTCAGGAACGTTTGTATACATAATTATGATCTGGATCCACTTCATTACTTCTCAGCTCCAGGACTAACATGGAATGCTTTCCTAAAGCATTCGAAAGTAGACTTGCCGTTATTCTCAAAGGAAGACATGTATACATTCATTGAAAAGGGAATAAGAGGTGGTGTATCCCAATGTATAAAAAGATACGCAAAAGCAAATAATAAATATACAAGTGATTATAATAAGAATAAGCCATCTAATTATTTAATGTATTTAGATGCTAATAATTTATATGGGTGGGCAATGTCGCAGAATTTACCAGCGAATGATTTCCAATTCATTTCCATACCGGATGATTTGAAAGAAAGGAATGAATACGAATCAATCGAGTATTACAACCATCTAAAAACTCATATCAATTCGATAATGAAATTACAGAATGTAGGTGCTATATATGAAGTAGATTTAGAATATCCAAAAGAACTACACGAATTACACAAGGATTTACCATTAGCACCCGAACACTTTAACGGTAAGCTATGTACCACAGTATTAGATAAAACCAACTATGTAGTTCACCACAGGAATCTAGAATTCTATTTACAAAAAGGCTTGATATTGAAGAGAGTACACAGAATACTAGGATTCACTGAAAGTGCTTACTTAAAAGGATATATAGACCACAACACAGCACTTAGAACTAAAGGTACAAATGATTTTGAAAAGGATTTCTTTAAACTGATGAATAATGCTTGCTTTGGAAAAACTATGGAAAACGTAAGGAAGCGAGCGGATATGGAAATAATAACGGATGATGCAACAAGAGAAAAAATAATAAAGAAACCCAACTTTAAATCTGAAATAATATTCAGTGAAAACTTTTCAGTAGCAAGAATGTCGAAGGAAAAGATAAAATTAGACAAACCAATGTATATCGGCTTTGCTGTATTGGAACTATCCAAGTTATTGATGTATGAATTCCATTATGATTATATGAAGCCTAAATATGGAGATAAAATTGATTTGTGTTATATGGACACTGATTCTTTCATATACGACATTCGAACCGAAGATTTCTATGAAGATATCAAACAAGATTTGAATGAGAGGTTCGATACATCTGATTATGCGAAAGATAATCCATATGGGTTTCCTAGTGTAAATAAGAAAGTGATAGGAATGATGAAAGATGAATTAGGTGGACAGGTTATGACAGAGTTTGTTGGATTACGATCAAAAGTATATGCTTATTTAAAGGACAACCAAGACCCTTCAAAAGCTAGCAAAAAACTGAAAGGAATAAAAACCAATATAGTTAAAGATAAAATTACGATTCAAAACTATAAGGATGTACTGTTTGGTAAAACGGAAAACCTTTCTATAACCCAGTATAACTTAAGATCATACAAGCACAATATGTTTCTAGAAGAACAGAATAAAAAAGCGTTAGATCCTAAGGATGATAAAAGGATAGTATCAAGCGATAAATTTACAACTTTGCCTTTAGGTTATAAACATTAAATTCAAGTACCTACTTAAATCAAATCAAGTACCTACTTCAAAACTTCAAGTACCTACTTAAAAACTTCAAGTACCTACTTAAAAACTTCAAGTACCTACTTAAAAACTTCAAGTACCTACTTCAAAACTTCAAGTACCTACTTAAAAACTTCAAGTACCTACTTCAAAACTTCAAGTACCTACTTAAAAAATTCAAGTACCTACTTAAAAAAATCAAGTACCTACTTCAAAACTTCAAGTATATACTTAAAATACTCAAGTAAATCTTATAATGAAAAATTCTTCCTAAATAAATGAATGAAAAGGCTCCAATCAAAGTCTATGATTTTAGTGAAAAGAACACTTATCAGAATAAGCACGACCTTGCACCTCAGTGGCCATTTAGACTCTTAATTTGTGGTAGTTCTGGAACAGGGAAAACTAACCTTCTTTTGAATTTAATTTATGAATATCTTTGTTTCAACCGAATATACTTGTATGCTAAAGATCTTGAAGAAGATAAATATCAAGACCTTATAACCAATTTAACCACTTTGGAGTCACAATGCAAATCGAAAGTCTTAACAGTAAGTAACAATCTTGATGATATTGTCGATGTTGACGACTTAGACCCCGAGTACCAAAACTTGATTATCTTTGACGATTTTGTTACTGAAAAAGACCAGAAGAAAATAGAAGATTTATTCATAAGAGGAAGAAAGAAAAATGCCTCGATTGTTTATTTATCACAGAGCTATCATAAAACGCCAAAGGTGGTAAGGCTCCAGTGCAATTATTTTGCATTCTTTCAGTGTTCTAATCCAAAAGAAGTAAAATTAATAAGACAAAGCCATGTATCCAGTATAGACAATGAAAAATTTCTCAAACAATTCGAGACGGCAACCAAGGGCTACGGTTTTTTCTTCATAGATTTAAAAATAAAAGATAAAACCCTTAAGTACAGGAAAAACTTTGAAAAATTTACCGGATAATTTATTTCTATAATAAATGAATAAATTTGGTAGTGTTGGAAAAAAGGTTAGTAACGAATCGAAAGTTACTGACGAAAATGGTAACATTAACCTACATGATAGACGAATTATAAATTTAGGTGATGCCAAGGCAGACAAGGATGCTATTAGCTTAAGATCTATGACTGTGATTATGAATCAATTTAAAGAACAAATGACTGCAGGACAAGTGCAAGCCAACCAATACTTTAGCGAAGATATCAACAGATTAACTGCGATAGATGATTCTCCTGATAATTCGTTGGTAAGGAACAAAGATAAAGGGTTATTTGTAAAAGAAATAGTTCGAGTTAATGATAAAGAGATTAACGCTGAAAACAAGTTGATAACAAATGTTCAAAACCCTAGAAACAAAAATGATGCTGTTAATTTAGCAACGTTAACTATGAATCTTTTAGATTATGACAAAAAGCTTCTGGGGCAACACACCCATAACGGTATAATTGAAGGAAAGATTGCTGGTCAAAAAACTCGTATCGATAATATTGAAAGAGCAGTAGTAAATATTTTAAAAAGGCTTCTAGAGCTAGAGCTAAAACCTGTTGACAAACCATTCGTTACCAGAATAGAAAAAATGATGGCTGGTAAATAAATTTTATAAGATAAATGTATTCCCTAATAAATGGTTGAAACAATGGAGTATACAGTTTATTTATCAAAGCTTCAGAAAGGAAAGCTGAAGAAATGTTTTGGTGCTAAACAAAAATGTCAGATACGTGTTAGTCATAGTAGACAAAATGAACGAGAACCAGTTAAGTTACTTTTAAGTAAACGACAAATTGATAAAATTGAAACATGTAAAATGAATAATAAGGGTTGTGATATTGATGTATCATACAAACAGATGAAAGAAGCGATTCAAAAGGGTGGATTACTTCCATTTTTAATACCGCTAGCAATTACCCTTGGTAAGGCAGCTTTAACAAGTGGTGCTGCTGCTTTGGGTACATTCGCTGGTAAGAAAATTATGGATAAAATGACCAACACAGGTGGAGCGCTAAAACTTCCTGGAACACAAAAAGTTGTGGGTAATGGCGTACGTGGGAAGGAAACCGATGATGTCAACATAGGTGGAGCGCTTAAACTTCCTGGAACACAAAAAGTTGTGGGTAATGGGGTACGTGGAAGGCCTAGGAAGTCAAAAAACGGGGACATCAAAAAAGAAGCAAAAGTAAAGTAGGACCTATAACCAATTTTGATATTATGGATGCATTAGGGAGTATACCACAGTTTAGAGGTGTGTTCTCTTTAGATACGCTACCCAAACATATAAACGATTCGGAATGTGGTGTAATCAACTATGACAAACGTGGAATGCCTGGAACACATTGGGTTGCCTATTGTAATCTACCTGAATACCCCCATGTAGAATTTTTTGATTCTTTCGGTATTCCCCCGGGAAAAGAAATAATTAAATATCTAAGAACTTCAAAGAAAAAAATAGCTTATGAAAATCTTGCTGTTCAAAATATAGATGAATTAAACTGTGGACTTCACTGTATTTCCTACATTAAGCGCAAAATGAAGTTGGTAGCTTTTCGTTTATAAAAATTGTTTTCTAATAAATGGAGATTTATTGTATGAAATGTAAAAAGAGCACTGACACTGAATCAATGTTTAAGGCAGTGTCACAAAAAAATAATGTTCCAATGCTGAAAGGGAATTGTGTTATTTGCGGATCGAGGAAAAATCGCTTTTTAAAAAAAACCTCAACGCAGAAACAGATATTTTAAAGACGTATTATTCTAATTATTCAGGTGTGGATGATATTTACAGAAAATTAAAAGAAAATGGTGTTAAGGTTTCCAAGGATAAAATAAAAAATGTGTTGCAAAATGAGAATGTGTATACGTTACACAAACCTTCCTATCATAACTTTGAAAGGAGGCGAGTGTATGTTCACTATGTTGATGAGCAATGGCAAGCTGATTTAGTTGACATGCAGAAATATAAAAAAGAAAATAATAAAACAAATTACATTTTAACTGTTATTGATTGCTTTAGTAAATATGCTTGGTGTATCCCTCTGAAAGACAAAACGGGTGCTGGAATAATAAACGCATTCAGTCATATATTTAAAGAAAGAATTCCTAAGAAACTACAAACTGATAAAGGTAAAGAATTTGTGATGAGAAATGTTCAAACTTTTTTGAAAAATAATGGCATACACTGGTTTGCATCTGAAAGCGAATTGAAAGCGCAAATTGTAGAACGATTCAACAGAACGCTTAAAGAAAAGTTATGGAAATATTTCACTCACAATAACACTACTAATTGGATTGATATTTTACCTTTATTTGTGAGTAATTATAATAACTCGTACCACCGTTCAATACAAATGAAACCAGTTGATGCTAGTAAAAAGGTTAATCAGAAAAAGGTTTTTAGTGCTCTGTTTCCTCCAGTAGATGACTACAAAATCACAGGAAACGTCAAAGTAGGGGATTTAGTCAGAATTAAAAAAGAAAAAAGTATTTTCGATAAAGGATATTTACCTAATTATACGGATGAAGTATTTCAGATAGCAACCATCAGACCTACCATTCCCATTACTTATGAAATATCTGACAAAAGTGGGGAATTAATTCAAGGAGGGTTTTATGAAAAAGAACTTTCAAAATTTATTATGAAATAAAATTACTTGTATATAAATGGATTCAAGACGCTTGAGTGATATGTTATCGGATATAGTGAAGAACAGAGAAATTCAGAGAAGCAAGGTTCAACAAAATGAGATGGAGAAGGCAGGATTTCGGGAATATGCTTCAGAATTAAACGCTCCAGTTATTATAGCACAAAAAGAAAACACTAAAGACACCATCAAAAAATTACAAGAGAACGCTGAAACGATAATTAATAAACTACAGGAAGGTGATAATAATTCAAGAAGACGGTTTATCAGATTAGGTGATACATTTAAAACAGCTTTACAGATTCCAAATTCAGAGGAAGTGAGTCGAGCACCCGCTTTAGAACCTTCTCCCGATTTAGGACCACTATCCGTTGATATGAATAAAGATATTACCCAAGAGTTGTTAAATCAGATTAATTTAAAACATGTAGAATCGCGGGGTGGCACTGATACTTATTTTAAAATGCCTACGTATTACATTAAGAATCATACGGATATAGATGAGGCTCTAGAACGTTTGACATCTCTAAGTCAAAGTTATGGCGGGAAAAAAGGTAAAGGTTACTCTAGCTATGATGAAATCCTTGAATTTATAAGAGAATACAAGGAGAGGTTAACCAGCATTCGAACTAATTCCCCATTTTTAGTTCAACAAAAAGGAACTGGAATATTTATGAACTGTGATGAAATGATTTCAAAATTATACACTTTGATAGGTAGCAGAGTAAACGGAAATACATCTGACAAGGTGAGAAATGAAGCTATTGATATTTTGGATTCGTTAATGCGAAATAAATTTCTTACGAAGAGAAATTACAATTCAATATATAAAAAATATTTCTAATAAATGGTGTTGTTAAACATTGAAGGTAATGAAAGTATCATTGATATAACATTTAGTCAACCAATCGAATTGAATCGTAATTGGGATTATGAAATAGGTTTGAATCAGTGTACTTTGTGGTATTCGTGGCATAATATAAGTGATAAATTTGGAAATAATACATTTCAATACAGGAAAGATGAAGATAATAATGCAACAGAATGGATGAATGTTACTATTCCTAATGGGATGTATAACGATGATTGTTTGAATTATTTTTTGTGTCAGTATTTTGATACCCCAAAAGATAAATGTCCTATTGTAATTTCATCCAATCCAGCATCTATGAGATTTGTCATACTATTACAAGAAAAATATATGTTTAGATTTAATAGTGACTTGTGTCAGATTTTAGGATTTGAGAAGGATAGTGAGATATCTAAGAAAATCAATGAAGGTACAAAGCTTCCGAATATAACAAGAAGCGTTGATAAAATTCAAATTCACTGCTCTCTCGTAAACAGTTCTATCGTAAACAAAAGTAAATCAGATGTCATTTGGACATTTGTTCCTAATACAGAACCGGGTTGTCAAATTGTTGAGAATCCTAGACAATTAATCTACCTTCCTATTAATACAAAAGACTTTATTTACTCCTTGAGAATGACAATTACTGATCAGTTGGGAAGACCTATCGATTTGAATGGTGATAACGTTGGATACGTGCTGCATTTAAGAAAAGCTTAAAGGATTAGTGAAATAAAATTATTTACCTATAAATGTTGATTAATAATAAGCGATTACTTTATAAAAAGCAGTATGGAAGTGGAATCGGTAGTGTATTCAAAAACATTGTTAATTCCCAGTTATTTCAAACGTCAGCAAAACAAATAAAAGATGGGGCTATGTCATTGTATAATAATATTATTAAACCGAGATTTGAGTTGTTGAAAAACAGAGCAATAGAATATGGGAAAGATCTGATCAATGTAAACAAGAAGGAACTCATTGATGTAATTGGAAACAAAAAATCGATGAAGGATCTTATCGGTACAAATAAAAGGATTTTAAATCAAAGAAGTCAGGACTTGATCAAAACGTTAATGACTGGAAATGGATTAAAGATTCTGAAATAAGTTTTATTTAATAATTTCTTTCTTATATAAATGGCAGTAAATAAAGTTATCAGTCCGCAATGGAACATTTTTGATGAACCGCTTGTGGATGAAACAGTGGTTAAATATGAATTTAAAGAAATTCGAGAAACAGATGTGAATGTATCTAATAAATCAGAGTTTGAATTCGTAACAAAGAAATTAGATTCTTGGTTTTATCCAAGTGAAAGTTATCTTGATGTTAGTGTAAGAATAGTGAAAGAAAATGGAGATAATATAGCTGCAACCGATATTGCTACTTTGACGAACAATGGATTTAATTTATTCAGTACCGCTGAATATGTAATAAACGATGGATCGGTTGAAAAAATTAATCATGTTGGTATTACAACTACCGTTACAAAGTTGATTGAATACTCTGATGATTATTCTAGAAGTGCAGCAAGAAATCATTTCTGGTATAAGGATTATAATCAAGGAAAAGAAATTAATCCTGTTATTGCTTCGTTTACTGCAACTCCAGTAGTAGCAGGGGCTGCAGGGGCTGCAGCAGGGGGTGGAACAGTCAGTTTGAGAAATAATAATAATTATAATAAAGGATTTGAAAAAAGATATAACAGAACAAAGAGCAGTAAATTAGTAAATATGTATTTACCATTATCAGAATTGTTTGGATTTCTGAAAGGAAACAAACGATTCTTCAGAGGTGCATCGCATAAATTATTTCTAAGAAGAAATGATTATAACAACATGATTATAAGAAATGGAAATACTAATTTCAAAGTAGTAATCGAGTATTTATCCTGGAAGATCCCTATTGTAGCTCCTAGTATCGAAAAGATGAGTGAATTAGAAAAGGGTCTTGCTAAGGATAAAAAGCATAATCTGATGTGGGAAGCATGTAATAGTTATAAAAGTGATGTTAGTCAGAATAAGGAGCACACCTGGAAAGTTGTGTCTGAGAGAAACAATCCAACAAAAGTAGTTGTGATACTACAGAAAAATGAAAAGCATAACAATCAATTAATGAATAATATGGTGTTTGATCATATGAATTTAACAGACATAGAACTTAGAATTAATGGGGATAAATATCCCGAAGAACCACTTAAATGTGATTTTAGCGATGACAAATGTAAATACTCAAATCTTTACAATAGGTTCATACATTTAGGTTATAAACAATTAGCATTTGATACTGGTAGTGTTGTTAGTATAGAAGAATTTAAAGAAGTATATCCACTATTCTGTTTCGATGTTTCCAAACACGAGTCAAATATTTATAATGGAACAACTGCTGATATTGAAATAAGTTTAACGTTGAAAGATAATCAACCCGTACCATATAATGTTTACTGTGTTATATATTATGAAAGAAAAGCTACGTTAGATATTATCAATAAAAATATGTATGTGAGTTTGTGAGTCTGGATTTTTATTTAATAAAATCATCCCCTAATAAATGGAGTCCACAAAGGAAGTCTTGAATACAATCAGAATGAATAAATACAATGAGACAATCAGGAAAGAAGAACTAGTTCTAGGATTGAAATATACTATTGTTAAAATGAGAATTGCTAAGACAAAATATGGTGATAAGTTGGTTGTAGTTATTAATCATAATGACAAACCATGTGATTTGTTTATAACACAGAAATATAATGCCATTGCTAACGAATTACTTTTAAAGAAAAATCTGGTTTTGCAGCCTATTGTACGCGAAAACAAGAACAAAGAAACATATGTGGATTTAGAACTGTTTACTCAGTAATATTTGAATAAAAAATGAAAAATGTAAAAAAAAAAAGAAGTAGTGTACATTGTAGTATTTTATATGTAGTAAAGGGTAATATTTCTCATTTCTTGTATCCTTTATTTTGGAAGTAAGAAAATAAAAATGTTCTTAAAAAGGGGGGTAATTTGGTAAAAAGGATGTTAAAATTTAAGAAATTGATGTTAAAATGGGGTTTTGAAATTGGGGGAAGGGTGGGCCAGAACCCCCTTTATATAACTACTCACGCGAATAATGGAATTCAATAATAGTCATTCAGCAGTCATTCACGAAATCACTCAATAAATAGAAATATGCTAATCTGTTCATTTTAAATATCAGCATTAAACAAGTTCATCCTTACGAATATTTTGAAGGTCTCCTTATTTTATTTCTGATCTTGCTCGAAATGTCTTCCTATGAAGGAGAGCAATGTTTCAAGACTGAAATTTTGGGTGGTGTTGTTAGTAGCCCGCAAGAGAGGGTAAATTCGTATTATAGAAGGTAAAGATTGTAGCATGCTCAATACGTACAGGTTTTGATCCGGACTTTAAGAGCACCATACAGGAGCATCCAGGATATTTAAACCTTTTGTATTGGTGAAAACTTAGAGTGGGAATTGACATCGGACAGGTTGAATATGTAATCCCTTGCATCCAGAAATAACGAAGAGAAATATTTAAAATTTGGCCTTGGTCCAGTAATTATGGCTTTTCACTGCGTACAGTCGAGCGTTCGATGCGATACGGCTGCGCTTCATTTTAGGCTGCTTTGGGGCGGCAAAGTCCTTCTTCATGCGTGATAAAGTCAAGATATTCTTCTATGCTTTTGACGAGACTCTGTTAAACGGGAGCTTCTGTAACAGCCCAAACTGAGAAATTACCTAATCTGGGACAGTGGAGAATAGCCCAAAGCCTCCCTCGTTGTTGCAAGTTGGTAGTTCGAAAGACGCGATCGCTGCTCACTTCGTTTTTGGCAATATCCTCTAGATCCGTAATCCTTTCAATGAGGGTGAACCATTGGGTCTCAGTACGGTGATACACCTGTACTGCCTTGATGACCTGCAGAAAGAATGGGCTTTAATGACCTTAAGTAATGTCTAATATTTACTAAGGTACAGAAGGTCGAGGGTCTAGACACTAGACCTGGGAAATTGAGATTATTCGGTCCGGGATGTTTCCCTACACTGATTTTTTCTCCTCAGATCTTGGGAGGGGTTGCTGGACGCGAGACCGAGTGGTGTTGGGAACAGGGTGGGGATGGGAGAACACGCATACTTCCAATAGTATGAATGGCCTGTAGGCTACAGAATTATAAATGCTGTATTTACTTACAATAGTTCTTCCATCCCCTGCAATACGAATTCGTCTTCTCTGTCGGGCTCTGGACTTTTTTTTTACTATTTAATTTGTTACTAAAATCCCTGAACATGAACCTGGATAACAGTTTAGCTTTCTGGCGGATGAGATGAAACCAACAAGAATTTTTTGTAACAGTTGCTGAGCTTAACTTCAGGAACATGCGGATTAGACTAGCCCCCGATCTGATACAACGACGACACATTACCACCAGAACCAGAGCAAAACGCTCTGACAATAACTAAGAAAAGAGAGGGATCGACTAAAACCAGGAAGGGAAGGGAACGCAAGAAAAGCAGGAAGGCATACTAAAACCAGGAAGGGCATACTAAAACGAGGAAGGGCATCCTAAAACCAGGAAGGCTGTCGCCAGAATTTGCGGCACCGTTCCCTTCCTCTATTTAGTATTATTCGAAGGCAACTTTTCAAATTCGAAGTTCACCATCCCTTCCTCGTTTTAGTATCCTGACATGGGTAGGAATTAAATTCAGTGAGGGGTCGGAAACTATACAAATTGTGATTCACCTTTTCATTTCTCGTTCTGACGGTAGGCGACTAACCAGGAAGGGCATACTAAAACGAGGAAGGTATAGTGAACTTCGAATTTGAAAAGTTGCCGACCCCTCAAATAATACTAAATAGAGGAAGGGAACGGTGCGGCGAATTCTGGCGACAGCCTTCCTCGTTTTAGTATGCCCTTCCTCGTTTTAGTATGCCCTTCCTGCTTTTCTCGCGTTCCCTTCCCTTCCTGGTTTTAGTCGATCCCGAAAAGAGAAGAGGGAGTCAACAAACACTTGCAAACTTTACACACCACTTCACAACTACAGAAATACTGGAACATGCGATGAGAACACTCAAAGCTAGAGGAACGACAAAAGCTAGAGGAACGACAAATAGTGAACGGATATGCAACGTACTCCCTCGCAAGCCCCTCAGAAAATGTTTGGTAACAGAGAACTGAGATTCACTCGAGCCTCCAACTCAGCGAATATTTTCGCATTTATTCAACTTTATTTATCTCAAATGAAACGAAATAAATACCTCAAACTCCTCAAAGATCGACTCTTTTATCGTCCTTTGCGTTGAGCGAATGGTTTCCTAAGCGTGACCTAACCGGCAGCTTTTCCAACGATCACTTTACTTACATAACGGTAAAGACAGACATAGGCTACCGGTTACCGAGAGGAAATAACAATAGAGAGTAGATCCAGCACTTGAAAAGGTGACACACCCTCGAACAGCAGCGACATCAGCATCACTGGCTATAGGTAACGTCGCTACTTAAACTCGATCAGTCGTTCATCAGTGCTGACTCCGATGACTCCATGCCAGAGCAAAATAGAAGTAGAAGTAGCGGCGAAGTAGCTTGGCGAAGTAGCGCCAAGACTTGAAAAAGTGACACACACTCGAATAGCAGCGACATCAGCATCACTGGCTATAGGTAACGTCGCTACTTAAACTCGATCAGTCGTTCCTCAATGCTGACTCCGATGACTCCATGCCAGAGCAAAATAGAAGTAGAAGTAGCGGCGAAGTAGCGCCAAGACTTGAAAAAGTGACACACACTCGAATAGCAGCGACCCTAGCACCACTAGTGACATAGAACGTCCCTACTGAAACTTAATCAGTCGTGCACCAGCACTGGCTTCAATAACTTAAATTCTGAACACAGCAAAAAAAGATACAACTTCCCCTGTTTCTTCGGTCTGTGCAGACCGATTCTTAGCTTTACTAGAAATTACTAAGCCCTCAAGTTTGTCTCACTTTAAATATCACAAGCATAGTGGGCGGTGCTAAAGGTATGGCCCGATCGTGAAGCATGGAAAGCATAGGTCTTGGCGCTACTCCCTAGTGTTATTTTGCTCTAGTCCATGCTCCAAACACGGCAAAAAGAAAAAGAACCCGCAAGTTTGTCTCGCTTTCATTGCTGCAAGCGTAGTCGGTGCCGCTGCAAATAAGGCCCGTTTGCGATATATGGAATGCATAGGTCTTGGCGCTACTCCTTAGTGTTATTTTGCTCTACGGTTGCCTATCAAACCCGTGCCCTTGTTTTGGTTGATCGCAAGTTCACATTTTAGCTACGGCCTGAAGAGGACCCTTGCCAAGAAGATCCGTAATATACAAAAAATTACTCAAAACCGGTAAGACCTTTATTATATGCTTCAGCGATAATTCGTCCCCTCTTGGGAAGCCTCTTCAGGCTATAACTGCAAGAAACGAGCCAACAACCATACGATTCCCACCCAGCTTGGTCCAAAGGAGTATTTAAGTGCGGCCATGTGGAGCTCACTAATCCTTTTAGCACCACCAGATATTATTCATTGTCGTAGTCGTTTTTTGGGGGGGATGGAGCATGCCACTGACCCAACTACAGAACCGCTGAGCGGACAAGGGAAAGAAACTTAAGATGTGGCAAGTACATACTATCCTTAACGTGCAGTTCTGAGATCCAATCTAGATTCAATCTTAGTGAAGGACAGACTGGTCCCTAAGCTATTTCAGATGCTTTTACGGTTCCTTCGTGGTCGCCTTGCCGCCTTCCGGCCCCTGATCTTCCATTCTCCCTATCACTCAAGAACTCTGGCCCTGTCTCCTGATCTTTGCTTTCGACGCTCATTGCCACCAGAGAACTTGGGATCAACGTAGTCCTCACCAACACAACGCTCAAAGCTGGTACCCGTAGTACATCCAACAAAGCTGGAGGATGGAGGGAGGGGGTTCCTTAAATTTAGAGCGAAAGGTTACTAGCAATGGCAGTTCTTGTCCTTAATAAAAAGAGAAAAGCTTAAACAAGATCGAGGAAAAGCGCGGAAAGCTAGGAAAGAATGTCAATCTGAATATGCATATTTTGGGTATGCTCATTCACTTGACACCAAGTGCAATTCTGACAGAGAATGTCAGTCGTCTTTTCGAAACGTTCATTTGTCATGTTTTCTAGCGTTCAAGTTCAAACAGATCGTGTGCTAGTCTAATCCGCATGTTCCCGAAGTTAAAACCGCCTTGCCACAGCCTCTCAAGCCCCGCTTTTGTTGTGCTACTGAAAACAAAATGTTTATTTTCAATAAAACTGTTCCACTACTACTACTCTACAAATTACCGACGACGACACCCACCTGCTTATGCAAGTTGACAAGTGAGCCTTCATTGGGACTGTCATTTGCATCAATGACTCTGTTTCTTCGCTTTACTTTCTCCTGGAACTCCAAAGGAATCTTCTTCTCCACAGTTTCAACGTAGGGTCGAAGGGGTTGGTTTACTGGGATGGATTTTGATGCACCGCGGATTGACTGGAAAAAACAAAAGCTAGAAACTCATGACACTTGTAAGGTTGGCTCAGACGATGAAAGTGGGAATTCGTAAATTCGTGGGTTTACTGTAACCATCTGTTAGCAAATCCCTTGAGGCGCAAATGACCATGTGCCGTTCGGATCGTGATAAAGTATCATTTAGTCAAAAGTATTCTTTTGCACTTCGCGGCTATGATACGCACTTTAAGATGGCTAAGAATTTGTCTTGGGCACGAATGATCATCTGGGGGTATGAATGAATTTATTAAGTGATTTAGCCTTACGGCATTTCACACCTAACAAAGGAACTAAACTAAACATCTAAAATAAACTACAAATCACATAATTTTGTACAAACAACTAATCAAAAAAGAACGAAAAAACCTAAATAATACACACTGTGAATTCCATTATCAAACACTAAAAAGCACATACTCTTAAATCAAATCATAATTCCAAATCCAAACGTTTAGTTTTTCTAATATATTCCAACACAATATTTCTAACGTTCCTGAATTTAAAAATCAAATCAAGATGAAATAGAAAAGGAACACTTCCTATTAAGGTGAAATAATAGATCTAAGCGTTCACGAAAAAAATAGGGCACTCAAAAAGAAAATGGTAGCATGTTTCGTTTTCACCACAAATGCACAACTCCGTATCATTTTTGTTTATTCTGGTATCAAAAATGCATCTTTTGGTCAAAAGTATCTTTTTTTACTTTGTGGTTACTAAGCGTTGCCCGGATCCAGTCCGGTTCCGCAAATGATTTATCTAGAGGATTTGCTTGATTTTCCCATCAAGTTGCATCCCAATCCCTCTAGTCTAAATGTGTCACGAGATTTCAACAGCTCACTCCCCCAACAGTAGTCGGAGAGGGTCCAAACTTGAAACTGAAGATCAAGGACACGTGCTTTTGTCAATTATCAAGTTTCACTCGAGCTGATCACGCCTTTTGGCCGTGGTATCAGATACCACGATAACTGCAAAAACGACTTTAGACTGTGGTATCAGATACCATGGTATCTGCAAAAACGCAACTAATAACTCATTCCTTACCTCTATGACATCCTCTAGGTTCTCCTCTGCCTCCATCCTTTCAGCACACAGTTTCGCAGCTTTAAAGTATTGGTACCTTAGCTGATATCCCCGATTTGACGCTTTAAATAAGGACCTTGGAACGTCAACAAGGCCATAACCAAGCAGCAGAACGAGCCAGAACAGACCCCAGGTGTTGCTGGCAGATGACGCAATGATTTTCAATTTGGGTCTACAAAGAAAGAAGCACGGTTTAAGTTGCGTTTTCAGGGTGTTGACTAAACTTTAGCCGATTATGTACGGGTCGTGACGTCACACGAAAAGTCTTTATTTTCCATGCTAACGTAACTGATTGTCCCTAGAACGGTTTAAAAGTGTAAACGCGTCCGGCCCCTCGCTGGCCGTTCGGCTCTATGTATAGATACAAATATATATTCTGCAACATTAATTTAATCGAATTTTCCTATTTCTTTCACGACGTCATCACCCGTCACAGGCCGTAGATAATCGGCTAAAGTTCAGTCAATACCGTTTTCAGCGTCCCGTGTCCAATTCCGTTTTCGTTGGGCTTACCGAAAACCCTGGCGCGAAACACTGGTTGCGTTTGTTTTTACCTCGATTCTCCTCGCGATTCTCTTCTCAATTCTCCGTTTTCGCGTGTTTTGACTACTGAGATAAGTGCAGTTGTCCTTTCCTTGCATTTTTTATCAGGATCGAGAACGAGGAAAGCTTCGCATTTCTGCAGAATCGACAAGTTGCTTCAATAGTCACTTCTCATCTCGTCCTCCGTCATCCTTCCTGATTGGTCAACAAAGGGCAGATGTTGAATCCGTATAAACAGGTATTAGCGGGTGGCTAAATTAGTACTTTTGTCAAAAAGAGAACTGGTAAGCAAAAACGGTAGCGAGTCCAGAGAATTGAGAAGCGAGAGCTTAGAACTGAAGATCCAGACCAAAAAGTGCAACTACTGAAGAGTAAAATGATCGCTGCGGTTGGTCACGTCACACGGTGTCGGGGTTACAGGGACACACATTATTTGTCAGTCAAAATTCCATTAAGACGATATTGTTAAAGCAAAGAATTATACGAACGGAGGATACCGACCGCAAGGTGACGAAACTATGTAAGTAAGTAAGTAATTTATTTACGACCCGCCATTTTGAAAAGGCGGAGTAACAAAAACAGTGCCAGCCATTCGCCATCTGCCTTTTGAACATCGACTTAAAAAATTACGATTACCCAGTTTATCTTGTAGATTCCTCCGAGGTGATTTGATTGAAACTTTTAAGATTTGTCATAGTTACTATGATAACATAAGGCCTGATGATGTCCTCACTTTCAATCATAACGGTCTCTGAGGACACAGCTTGAAAATTCGTGGTGAGAAATTCCGAAAAGACATGGAGCTTCAAAAACCGGATAGTGGAATACTGCAATAATCTCCCCGAAAATGTCGTAAATGCCGAAAATATCAATCAGTTTAAAGCAGGCGTGGATCGACACCTGGCTGAAATTGAATTCAGTGTACACAGTGTTCCGAGAAATTAACAGAGGCGAAAGCCTTTTTTACTGCAGTTATATTATTAAATGAAGAAGACAAAAAAAAATAAACAAAACACATAAACACGCAGAAAAAGACACTTAATTTTCAATCTTTGGTCAGGAAGCAGTGAACGACGTCGTGCGCTGGTTGGCCCGTGTTGTCCATGATTTTGGAAAGCGACGAGGAAACATCCAAAAGGGTCACACTTGCATCTTGAATTTTGAGTTTATCCGTCAATGTATGGTTATGACGTAATTTCGACAAGTGGGGCATGTGCTTCGCATATTTAAAATAACATGATCTCCTCTTTTTAATCTCCTTCTTTCGCAGAACATGAGTGACGCCAGAACGAAATAGTATAGAAGGAGCGCAGAAGGTGCTGTACAAATTTCCCAATGCTATACGATTATAGCACCCCCGGTTGGGGACGATGCGCCCATAGGCGCTACGGATTGATTTATAAACTTCTTGAACAACCGAAGAGCAAAATTTTGACAATGAAGATTTGAACGTTATGCCGAGCCACCGTAGAGAGTCTGTTGATTTGACGATGAACGATCCAAGAGATATAGAAGCTTCGGATGTATTCGAACCATTTAACGAAGGGTTGAAATGCAGGTACTCATATTTTCGACAGGTTAACTTCAAGGCCAATTTTGAGAAGTTCCGACGACAGCTTACTTAGATTTTTTGAGAGTGTGGATCGACTACGGCTTACTAAGAGCAAGTCGTCCGCGCAGGCTATGTAGCTGAAGGCATAGTCTTTATAGAAGTAAGCAGGATGCAAAGAATCGAGACAAGAAGATATAGCCGATTTGAAGATGTAGGGAGATAAGACTCCCCCTTGGCGAACACCAGTTCGGACAGGAATACTCTCTGACAAGCTACCTTGCCATTTGAACCTTACTGAAGAATGACCATACCAAAATTTTATCAGATAGACAAAGGACAGATTCACGCCAGAAGTAATGAGAGAAAATAGGGCCTGGGAATGCGTTATATTGTCAAAAGCACCAGCTATATCTATAGAACATATATGTATAGAAGACTTGTCGCAGGTAGCCTGTTTCATCATTTTTGTCAATATGTGATGAGCGTGCGCACAACTGGCGCTCGAACGGAGTCCAAACTGCATGTACGACTGCTGTTCCATCACGCAAAATACAATAGGATATTCGAGGAAGCTCAAGAAACCACCTGCGCTCACACGTGTGCTAAGCCAACCGTCACACGTGACGATGAACCAACGGCACGTTATCTAGCGAAACCGAGGGTATGTATTTATAAATCCTGCTGGAAGAAAGACAATAGTTTCGTTTTAGCAGATACTCTGGTATATACCACGGTCTAAATTCGTTTTCGCAGTTACCGTGGTATCTGATACCACTGTCAAAAGACATTTTTGGCGTCACCGTGGTATCTGGCCAGATACCGCCCTGATAGTCAGATACCACAGTAACTAGGAAAACGACTTTAGACCCTGGTATCAAATACCACGAGTAAAAAAGACTAACTGCAGATCTAGTTACCGTGGTAACAGATACCATGGTATCTGCAAAAACGCAAATAATGCCTCAGGGGCCATTGAATTCCCTGTCATGTTTTGAATTATAACATTTTCGCCATACTGTCACTCCAGACAAATGTGAATTCCTTCAGTCCAAGCAAAACTGAGAATCATATTTGACTGCGCTCGGGATAAGTGGGCTGATGTCTACTCTAGCGATACTTCGGCCTTTTTTACAAGGGTCATCTTCAGGCTCAAGCTAGAAAAAACAGCCTGTGGTAAAATAAATGAAGATTCTAGCAACTATAAGTGTCTGATTTTTGCGAGTTACTTTGTAGGAATTTCAGCCTGGTCTTGAGTTTTCATCTCGGACTCAGCTGCCGTTTTTGATACTCGATTGGTTCGTCGACACGGTAGACATTTCTCCGCATTTTGGTTAGCTTTAGCTTTGCAGGGCTTGAGGAATTCTTGGAACGTGCATCAGACTCCATCAAACCATACGCGAAGCGGTCAAAAATTTGGAAGTAGGAGGTATAAACCGAAACACAGGCTACTACTCGCTGCCAGGACATGTAATTGTATTATCAGTGAAAGAAAATTCAAGCCCCAAGCCCTTCAGCACAGCAAAACCGAACTTAACCAAAATGGAAAAAATCACCGTTTTCACTGTTTTCATGAAAACAGTTGATTTTTCTGAAATCAGTCGATTTTTCGTAAGCTATTTTCTTAAAAACAGTAATTTTTTGGCAAAAACAGTCGGTAAAAGTGACCAATACCTTGCACCATCCCAGATATTTTGACAATTTTGGCTAGTAACGGCTGGGCTCTGCATGGTGTTGACTAAACTTTAGCAAATTATCTATGGGTTGTGATGTCACACAAAAAGTCTATATTTTCAAATCACTAATGGAACTGATTGTCCCTAGAACGGTTGATAAGTGCAAACGCATCCGGCGCCTCCCTCCCTATCAAAATGCGGGAAAAATGTAACAAGTCAACGACCAATAGACCAGCAAAAACAGTAGCCGTGTCCAAGATGAAATCTCATCACCAGCTTTTAGTCCGAGCTATTCCTACGAAGCAAATCCCAAAATCAGACAATTTTTGCTTGGATCCTATCACCGGTTCCTACACTCTTATCAGAGTTATTTTATCCCAGGTACGTTTTGTCTGGCTTGAGCCAAGAAGGACCTAAATATCGCTAGAACAGACATCAGACAACATATCCGTTTGGCGCATTCAAATGTAATAAATATGGTCTTTGAGGAATGCTTTACTTATTCGTTTTCAGGCCTGGGGATTTTTTCAGAACATTCATGATCACAAAATTTGTAAAGGCGTGCCATAATCCACAGAGATTGCAGACTACCCCACGAAAAGGTTAAGAGTAGGATATAAAAAAATCACATTGTGAAGCCTGGACTGTTCGACTTCGAAACTAAACTGTCGACATTTCGTAAATATGCTGAGCCTGTAAAATGCTGGGCCGGCCCTTTCTTGATAGTATAATCACAGTTTTGGACGAAGTTTAGTTGGAAAAATGAGTTTGAGGACGTGTTGTTTGGGCTTAACAATCGACGATGATTCTAATTATGAGATAAGTGGTCTGATACAGGAAGGCCCAAAAAACTTAGGCTAATTCATACATCTTGGACGTTGCAATTTGTACTAAGAAACCTATTATCCTACTGGTCTGTTTTTGCACCTTCAAATCCTAAGGGAGGAGCTCACACAGGGTCAACATAGTTCCCAAACGCCAATCCCGCAATTCTGTCACAAACTCGAAAAGTGGACAGACTACAGTGGACAGAATAAAGTGGACAGACTAAAGTGGACAGAATAAAGTGGACAGACTAAAGTGGACAGAATAGAGTGGAAAGACTAAAGTGGACAGACTAAAGTTGACAGACTATAGTGGTCAAAATAAAGTGGAAAGACTAAAGTGAAAAGACTAAAGTGGACAGACTATAGTGGACATAATAAAGTGGAAAGACTAAAGTGGACGCACCCATTCAAGTGCAGATCAGCTCTCGTCAGAAGGTATATCAGCAACGCACTGGCTATCAGAAGATATGAACCATAGTAGATGGCGTTGGCTTTCAACGCAGATTTAAGCTTTCCTTTCGGTGTGAAGTCACCTGCTCGGGTGTACGACTGCATCAACGGCAGAACGAGCCTGAAATGAAAACGCAAGGAATCAACAGAGGCGCTCCCAAAGATACAGACGGCCTTAAAGTTTGACTGAAAAGCCGTTTATTTTGTATCATTTAACTATTTACAAAGCACTATTTTGGTTGCGTTAAGGTTTTTTTTTTCACTATTTGTACTATTAAAGGACACCTGAACAATGAACCATACTTGAACACACCATGGAGAATGCATTTACAGACATGGCCACGGAGAGCATTCTTCTCCTGAGCGTGACATTTTCAAAATAGGGATGTTCGTTTCTGGAGGTTTGCACAAACTCCAAGACAAAAAGCGCAATTCATTCAAATCTTGTACAGCGCTGGCCGGATCGTGTTGGAATTTCTTGTAGATATACGTTTGGGCTTAACTGGTTAAAAAATATTCCAGAAGAAGGGAAGACTGGAGACATTTGTTAATTTATAAAACTGTTCGGTCCTGAAATTAGGACAGATGCAAAATGGAGCAAAAATCATAGCTTGCAAACACTATTTCGTATTTGGATTGGGTTTTCTGCAGGCAATGTTAACGGAAGTCATACAGATAGGGATGTCACGACTGGCGGGGGGGGGGGAGACCTACCCCCCCCCGGTATTGCCGGCTATTTTTTTCGATTTTTCTCCTCGATTTTTCGTCAGAACAGTTGATTTTCATGAGAACAGTAGGTGTTTCTGAAAATCAGTTGATTTTTGTAACAGACAGTTTTTCTGACAATCAGTCGACTTTTTTTTTCAAAACTGTCGTTTTTTCTTGAAAACAGTCGTTTTTTCTGCAAAGACAGTCGGTAAATGCATTGCCCCCCCCCCCCCCCCCCCCCCCCCCCCCCCCCCCCCAAGTATTTTGGCTAGTAACGCCTCTGGATGTCAGCCATTAACACCCACGGAACAACAGAATGCATTTGACCTTAACCGCTCCAAAGTGCGAATTAAGGTATTGAGGTAAGTGAACCCTAAATCCTTTCAGCTTCTGGAATTTTTAACAGCAAAATGCATAATTTGAACTTATAACATCCTGATATACCTAACCTCTTCTGTTTTTTTTTCTTAATGTTGTCCTATCAATGCTTCAAATGGCGTTGAACTGGTTGTTTTTTTGTTTCTTTTTCATATATTTCACAATGATAACTGGAAGATTATTCATCTATTTTCTATTCAATTTACTAAGGGTAAGGGATATCTCTACAACCCAGGATAATCTTGACTGCCCTTTTCTGCACTGACTCTAGGTCGTGCATCAGGTGAGTAGTGTGTAGTAGTGAAGGGCCCACACAGGCCAAGCATACTCCAAGACTGGTCTCACATAGCAAAGATAGGCACGGAGGAGACTATTGACATCGCAACCGAAGCGACGCATTTTAGACAGTGTTTGAAGGGAGGAGTTACCCTTCCTAATGACACTGTCAACATGTGCGGCGAAGGAACAGTATTCGGAGAAAATGACTCCGAGTATCTTCCCTTCTGACGCAAAAGGAAAAGGGACTTCAGGGGGGGGGGGGGGTAAAGTCTGGCTTTGACTTGGCAGTGTTAATGGTAAGATTGGACTCGTTAGACTGGGCATTTAGTTCGTCAAAAACTTCATCTGCAAACTGCGCTATAGGAGCATTACCCTCAGGTAGGTAAGAGAGCGCGAGTGATAAGTCGTCCACAAATTTATACCTGTCTTCGTGCTCGCTCAACATGTAGTTTACCACAGTGAGAAATTTCATGCCTGCAAGTTTGGTGCCTTGTGGGGGTTATGTCACTCCAGTCGGAGTCAGTGTCTTCTTCGTATAGGGCAAATTCCTTCTGCTGCCGTCCAGACAGAAAATCCAGTACGATTGTTGGATGTTGACGTGTAGCTCCCATTTGATTCAAGTTAAGGCATGCAATGAGATGAGATAGAAGGTCAAACGCTTTGCGAAAATCGCTCGCAGCTAGATCAACAAAACAACCCTGGGTCTCTAGCCATTTTAGAATGTGGTCGAACATTGTTACAAGGTAGACGGAAGTTCCGCACTTCGGGAGTCCACCGTACTGATATCTGTCTATGGATTTACGAACTTGGGACAACAGGAAGCGGAGTATGAAAGACTCTGTCACTTCAGCAAAACATGGGGTTAGGGAGATGGGTCTCAAGTCATCACAGAGGTGGGTTTAACTTGGGACGGTTTAACACCCGGGACTTACCCCATCATTACATTTACATTAATTTCTCCACAAAGAAGTATTAGTAATCTTTTATTTCTATGCTTCAAAATGTCAGTTACCTACAGAATTTGTTTTATGACCGTCTGGCTAAACGTAACTTCAGTATTCCTTTTTAAGTCCTATAGGATTTCTTTGAAGATCCGCCAGAGCTGACACACGAGGTCAGGGGCTTAATAAGCCTTAATCAGAAACCACTTCCGAAAAAAAAACAAAAGAAGGATCTTAAGCTAATTTGAGCATTTGTGACATTAATGAATTTCAATAAAAATGCGGACAAAAGGCAAGTCTAACTTACCATGTCAGAAACTGGGATGTCCAGTAAACAACCCTCCACAAGGTAGAGAAGACTTTGTCAGGGACATAGCTCCAAGGCTCTTGGCATTCAGCCTTATCACTTGATGAAAAATTAGCATTTTCAAGCCAGGTCTCATTACTATGAGCACTGTGATTAGTCGAGTTGAAGTCCAAGCACTGACGATACACAGTCTGGAAGGTAAGAATCAAGAATGTATATGCTTACATTTGTATTTGTAAACTGTCTACAGTTATAAGAAAAACTAAGAAGAAAAAAATGTAAAAAGAGAACACTCAGATACTGGAGATAAAGCATCCGTCCTTGTCCCAAAACAGCACTGTCAGGGGCGGTTGCAAGTACTTGGGGATAGGGGGGACCACCTCAAAACACATGACCGGTTATTGCCTGACAAGACTTAAGAAATATACAGGTTATACGCAATAGACAGGAAACACAGCACCACAGTTTAAACATTGTGCGAATCTCAAGAAACATTGAAACCGATTTGAGAGGAATTACAGCAGGCCTATCATTTCAGCTTTCGCTCGCCAAATCCCTGTAGAAACTTTTAACTAGTGTGCCCACAATAAAAGTAAACTTACAGCCGCAGTCCAAAGTCCTGAAATATGCATATTCTTTTCCTGTAAAATCAACTGCTTCCTATGCAAATTCTAGCTCTTGATGTGGGTGAAGCCCCAGAAACATTAACATCAGAGAGAAAGAAGCCCTGGCATCGACTTTTACTACTGCAGGCTACTCAAAATCATATTCAAGTCATATTAAAATCATATTAAAATTTTGCACTGCAGGCAAAATTTTTGAAATTTCCCTGTTTTCTGGCAAAATTCAACGATTTCGAATACAGATTCTAGCTTTCAATGTTTTTTAAATCCATAGCCTAAAGCTATGTGCACACAGTCCAATAATATTTATTCCAACAAAGTTTTCAACGGATATGTCAGCTACGATTCTTCATCAGGGATATTTCGGCCCTTCTTGGCAAGGGTCCTCGTCAGGCTTTCAGTCCTCTTGTTCAACTTCGGGGAAAGAAACAAACCTGTTTCTTTCCCTGAATTTGAACAAGAGGACTGAAAGCCTGACGAGGACCCTTGCCAAGAAGGGCCAACAAACCAGTTTCTTTCCCCGAAGTTGAACAAGAGGACTGAAAGCCTGACGAGGACCCTTGCCAAGAAGGGCCGAAATATCGCTGATGAAGAATCGTAGCTGACATATCCGTTGAAAACTTTGTTGGAATAAATGTTTCAAAGTTAGCTTGGGCTCAAAGAATATTCAGTCCAATAAGATTTCTCATGCAAACTTTGCATCCCTATATGTACCCTGCATGTGATGCATCAAAATTTTTAAGCAATGAGGATATTTAAGTCTGACTGCGAAAATCATACTGTGTGTTCGTACACCTTAAGACCCTATCTCAATGGGCCGGCCTTGTAGACCAACTGAAAAAGTCCTTCTTTGAACAAAATCTGTCGGAAGCTGGAGAAAAGAATGTAAAAAAAAAACCTAAGAGAAACAGCCAACTGTAAATCAACAACAATTTCTAGGCTAACTGTTACCCCTATGCTAATAAAGTACTGGATAGATTTTAGGTATATTTATAGCTATGTCTATAGTATCTGGTTAATTCGGACTTGGGTCCGCCCAAGTCCTGTCCAAGATTAAATCCTAGAAAAGGCTAAGATCTGCATTCTTTTACAAATTACACGGGTCATAATGCAAGGACCATGTAACCAGGGGCGTCGCATATGGTAGAAGAGGGGGGATGTTCCCGCCAATGTTATCAGCCAGTCGGTTAAAAATAACAGAGGTTGTGCAATGATTGTCTGATTGTCCCTAGAACGGTTGATAAGTGCAAACGCATCCGGCGCCTCCCTAGCTACTCGGCTCTATATATATAGATACAAATATATATTCTGCAACATTAGTTTCAACGAATATTCCTAATGATATCATGAAAATGTCACATGCCTAGATAATCAGCTAAAGTTTAGTCTATACCCTCTGTATGTATTCACTGTTTTACAGATCTTGGGAACTGATACTCACCGAAGTAACATCTAGAGGCAATATAAAAGCAATCAGAAACGAAAAATACCATGCTATAAGCACAGATATAGTGACAATAAGATGATGTCTGTACCAATCTCCATATCGGTATAGCAAAAACACTGCTGCAAAAAATGTCACAAAGACTTCAGTTAACAACGGCCCGAGATTCATTCTTCTCTCTGAACAGTAAAATTTTTTTATGTCTTTATTTTCTTGTTTTATATTATTCTCAGCAATGAAGCATACATTAGTTTCAAAGCACGTTCTTTACTGATATTGAATTTAGCGCCAGCTAAACGTCACAGTACAAAAGCGAACAAGACAGACAGCCTTGAACAGCTTTACCCGCCAAAATTTTTCGCTGACATACGGATAAAAACAAAACAAGCGAAGAGTTCGAAGATCTACTCGAAGTCTTTCGTGAACTGAAAGATGTCTTACCATAATATTGACAGCGTTCATGCTGGCTTAAGATAATCCCTGTTACCTACCAGCTTACCAGCTAAAGACTGTTTTAGCAATATTAAAGGCGCATTCTGGCCCGAGGACTCCTCGGGGAATCGAAAAGAACGACGAGAATAGAGGAAGTCAGTTCACGCGGACTCCACATACCAGAGCCTCGTTTTTGTTGCAATAACGCTGCCGCATCGCTGCTGCAGTACTTCTTTGCTTTTGCACAATATTCGTTTTTGGATTCACTTTCTTCTTGGTTGAAGCGGCAGCGCTGCAGCATCTTGCAGGGAAGCACGGACTTGGTCGGTGAGCAAGTCCGCGATTCTCGAGAAGCGCTGCCGTCTTACTCGGAACCACTGCAGTGCAAAAACGGATGTAGAAAGAATCAGTCCGGAAGTGGCCGAGAAGCGGACCTGCAGCGTGCAACAAAAACGAGGCTCAGAAAACATGGGGAATGCTTCCAAAACGGATTTTGTTCGAAAAAAAAAATATGCAGTTGACGAAATTAGCGTGGATCCACTTTCCGATTCCAGCCGGATTCCGGTCGAACTATATGTCCGGGTAAAATATGATTGTCATACAGGGACTCAGCATCTCTTCTTACCCCTAAATCGCTTACCTAATCAACTAGAAATACAACTTTGACTTCCAACAGTTTTCCGGTTTTGGCCGGATTCCGGACGAACTACATGTCCGGGTAGAAACTTGTTTTCACATAAGTGTTCAGCATGTCTTCTTGCCCTAAATCGAACATCGAATCAACTCCAAATAAAACTTTTAATTTTGACAAACTTTCCGGTTTGGGCCGGATTCCGGTCGAAATACTTGTCCGTCGAGAAAATAGTTTTCACCATCGTCTTCAGCATGTCTTCCTACCTCTAAATCCAACATTTAATCAACTTCAAATAAAACTTTTACTTTCAACAAACTTTCCGGTTTGGGCCGGATTCCGGGCGAAATACTTGTCCGTCGAGAAAATAGTTTTGACCATCGTCTTCAGCATGTCTTCCTACCCCTAAATCGAACAACTAATCAATTTCAAATAAAACTTTTACTTTCAACAAACTTTCCGGTTTGGGCCGGATTCCGGGCGAAATACTTGTCCGTCGAGAAAATTATTTTCACCATCGTCTTCAGCATGTCTTCCTACCCCTAAATCGAATATCTAATCAACTTCAAAAAAAACTTTTACTGTCAACAAACTTTCCGGTTTTGACCGGATTCCGGGCGAACTACTTGTCCGATGACAAAATGGTTTTCACCATCGTGTTCAGCATGTCTTCTTACCTCATAATCGACTATCACATTAGCTGTTTCAAAACATTGCCTGTCAATATGGACTTTTGAGTCCGGTACAGCTCATGGAATCCAACTTCCATGAGTTTGTAATTTTGGCACTACCGGAACCCTAGCCCGCAGGAGTTGGGTTCCCGAGTTAAAAATATTGACTTCCGGTTTCCTAGTCTGCACTGACATAGGTCCGTGAGTTCAAATTTTTTTTTTTTGCAGTACCGGAACCCTAGCTCGTAGCCATCTGTGTCCGTGAGCTGGTAATTTTCATCAAATAGTTGTTGCTACCGGTACCTTAGCTCTCAATATATGGGTTCCGGTAGCAAAATGTTTGTTCCATGTTATTTTCTCTAAGTCAGTGAAAATCCCGGTATCCTAGATCTCATCCAAGCTATTCCGTGAGTTCTATATTCTACTTAGACACTACAGGAACACAAGCTCCAATTGTACAGTTTCCGGTATGAACTACCGGCTCGCTAGCTTCTAAGTATACAATTCCGTGATACTACCGGACGAGAAGCTGGTGCGATGAAGTTGCCGTGAGCTATTTCCACTTACTACCGGAACGGGAGCCAGCACATACAAGTTTCCGTTAGTCAATGACGTCAGATCCCGGAATCGCAGCTCATATGGTTTGGTTTCCGTGAGAACTACCGGTTCCGCAGCCCATGGGACATAAAGTACGGCTCCCGGTTCCCTAGGCAGTGCCTTCTTTTTCTCGGGGGCGGCTTTTTGATGCATTCCAGTTTTCAAATGCTTTTTCATAATTCACAAATGGTTCATTCCGTTTTGCTTGGAAATCAATCTCGGTCTCACTTTTACCTTTTAAAAATGAATCCACCAATTTTTTCCTTTCCTTGTTATCAGTATCACCCTTAAAAATTCCCGAATTCTTCAGGTCCCGCAGTGTCAAAGCTGCTTTTTGGATTTCCTTTGGTACCGTTTTAAGTTTTTCCTTTACCCGTTCATCATCGTCCTCATTTATTACAGGTAATACCCATCCTCGTAGCAGGACTGTAGTGCACTCTTGCCTGGTCACTAACTCACACACATTTCTTATATTCAATGACTCACAAACGCATCTGAAATCTATCACTCCCAATCCTCCTTGTGTTCTCGGTACGTACAACATCTTCATGCTTAATTTTTCCAACTTTCCTTTCCAGACAAAACGCCAAACACTTCTTTCAACTCTCTTTGCATGCTTCTCCTCTAGTATAACAAGACCATGAAAAGGTGTCGATGGGATCCCAAAAATCTAAGATTTGATCCAGACAATTCGGTCTTGTCTTCGCCAGGCTAATCATCAGAGAAAACCAAGTTCAGATATTGTATCTACCTATCTATACCTCTATAAGCCATATCTATTTTGACGATACTGACCGAAACTTCCTGCTTTACTACTGTCAAATTTGCGGTTTCGCCCGAATTCCGAACGAACTACTAGTCCAGCAAAAAAAGGAAAAATTCAGAAACGAAGCCGGCGTATCTCCTTATCCCTATAAAGAAATCTAATAAACTTTAAATAAAATTTTGACTTAACAAAAATGCGGGTACAACCGGATTCCGGACTAATTATATGTCCGGGTAAAAAATGATCATTATATACAGACTCAGCGTCTCTTCTTACCCCTAAATATATCATCTAATCAACTTCAGATAAAGTCTTTTACTTTTAACATATTTTCCGGTTTTGGCCGGATTTACTGGCGAACTAGTTGTCCGGCGAGAAAATGGTTTTCACCATCGGGTTCAGCATGTCTTCTTACCCATAAATCAAGCTTTTAACCAACTTTCCGGTTTTGGCCGGATTCCGGACGAACTGCTTGTCCGGCGACAAAATTATTTTCACCATCATGCTCATTATGTCTTCTTGCCCCTAAATCAAACATTTAATCAACTTCAAATGAAACTTTTACTTTTAACCAACTTTCCGGTTTTTGCCGGATTCCGGACGAACTAGTTGTCCGGCGAGAAAATGGTTGTCACCATCGTGCTCAGCATGTCTTCTTACCCCATAATCGACTATCACATTAGCTGTTTAAAAATATTTTGTTTGCCCCTTAATTTGAACCCCCCTCCCCCACCCCCAAATATAGGGCTACAGAGCCCATCTACGAACTCGACCTTACCCTTGACCCAAACAATCGTCATACCAAGTTTCATCAAAATATCTCATTCGCTTCGAGAGTTATCGTGCTTACAGACGGACGGACGGACGGACAACTTTTGCGATGTCATAGGTATCCCTCCACTTATGTTTTGGGATCCCAAAAACCGGCCCAGCATGGATCAAAACCGGCACGCAATATATAATTACAAAATCCACTCTTTCAAAAATCGTCCTGATAACACCACCCTCTTGACCACTCAACACTCCCTCGAACTTTCGGACAGTTTCTTCCCAGTGTATCTCTCCGTTCATCTCACTTACAAAATTCACTCCGAGTATTTTGGCTTTACTTGCTTCTTGTATCCAAGTCTCACTAAGAGCCTCCGAGTAATCTTGACGGTTTCCCAGCGGTAAAATGTTGCTCTTTTCTCGGTGGATTTTTATATGAAAGTTTTTTTCATACCACTCTAGAGCTTCACCGACGTTCTTGATGTGTTCCGTTCCTCCAGCAATAAATGTCCCGTCATCTAAAAAGGCCATGGACTTCAGATACATCTAATCGCCTAGGAACAGGCCTGTGATCCTTTCGTCAACATACTTGAACAGGGGGTCTACATACAATTCAAACAAAACTGGCGCAATTGGGTCACCTTGCTTCAGGCCTTTTTCCATGTTCACACTTCTTGTTAATGAACTATTAATCTTAACAACTGCTCTTGGCTTCCTGTACATATTAGCAAACATACACACTACCTCTGCAGAGAATTCGAATTTCTTCTTCATTAACATCTACAACAATTCCCGGAGAACAGAGTCATATGCCTTAACTATATCAACACTTATCAGGGCCACCAGCTTCCACAGATTTGGATTTCTAAGCAGATCTTCGTCTCTTCTCTGAATCAAATCCCTTATTACGCTCAGTATGTGTTGCGCTGTCCTGCCCTTAATTCTACCGTGTTGGTAGTTTCCAAGTATGTCTTCCGAGTCCCTTAATTCTAATCTCTTTGCTAAGATTTTCATGCATATTCTATATTCGCAGCACAATAGCGCTATTGGCCTCCAGTTTTGCAAGTCCGATTTTTTCCTTTATATAATAATGAGATAACTTCTACTTCCTCTTCCGGATAACCTTTTGTCAGGTACTTATTCATCACTCTCACTAAGAAATCACCAACTTCACTCCAAAATTCCTTATAGAACTCATAACCTAGTCCATCTATTCCGGGAGCTCTTCCATTTTTCATACACTGTAACACTTTGAATGCCTCTTCTTCCTTTATCACCTGTTTCTTCTTCTTCTTCGATTTTTCTTATCTGGTTTTTAACTTCATTATATTTTGTCCATACCTCATAACCCTGGTCATATTCATCTTTTAGGTCGCTCAGGGTTTGGTATAAGTGCCGTTTAAAAGATCCCGATTTTCTTGCCTCTTCCTTTTCTAGTGTCATAACATCATTCACCACTTTCTTCTTGAAGTTCAACCAAAAATCAGTTAAATCCATCCCTTCTTTATACATCGACAGGTACTCTAGTATTTTTGCTTTCAAAATTATCTTTCCCTCACCCTTCTTTAGAATCTTGGGATCCATTTTCCACAATCTATGATCACATCGGCTGTTTCTTAGACCGGTTGTGTGGTCTTCATCAAATTTAATGTCCATTATTAACGCTGTATGATCAGAGAACGACGCAATTGTGTTCTTTATATCCGCAACTTTTTCCATCATTACGTCTCCCCTTTTATCCACTCTAGTAAAAGAAACTAACTTTTTTTTTTCCGTCAATACGTCCTTTAAGTTCCAAACTGTTATTATATCTTTTAGCTCTTCACTAATTTTTCGCTTCATATTCTTTCTGTTATCACTAAGAATATCTTTTTCTTCCACCACACAGTTAAAATCACCTAGAAGAATCATACTTTCACTATTTAAATATTTTGGAAGTTTTTTTTTGCAACACTTCTTTTCGTTGATTGACATTGTTGGTTCCTGATGGTAAGTGGATGTTCACATTAACCAATCCATTCCATTTAATGCTGCTCACCTCTCCTTGCTCTTCAAATCTTAAATTTTTCTTTTCAGTTTTTAACCCTTTTCGTACAATAAAACCCGTGTCAGGCGTCATGCCTCCAGGTATGAATTCATATCCATTATTCATATCACACAACACATCAATCCGATGCTCATGTACGAAGTCTAACAGCATTTTTTGCCGTTTACTCTGTTTTACTCCATTAACATTAAGTGTTGTAATCTTCATTACACTAACTTTCTAGACAACTTTGTACGATCAGTTTTTTTGTTTTCTTTCCGTTGTTTCTTCCTGCCAAAGTTGTTTTTCTCTCTTGTGATACCAGCTCCTCCGACTCTAGTGATCCCTCACTACGCTGTCTCTTGGGAGCGTTTTTGTTTTCTTGGTCACTGTGTTTTGGCTGCCTAATTTGCTTGATACCTGGGATTTTTTAGGTGACAGCGTTTTTTCCAAAATTTCGTGCTTCAGTTTTCTCTTTACTTTTTCCATGGACTGTTTCATTTGTATCATTTCTTTTACCTTCCTGGGGCGGGTCCTGTTCTGGTTTCTCTTGCTGGCTTGCTGCTGATGTCTCATCACTTGTGACTCTTTGGCTAAGAGATCCCAGTACCAAATCCACTGCCTGAGTTGGAGTGAGTGCATCTATTCCTCTTGAGGTTTCTGGGGTTTTCAAACCAGCAGTGTTTTTTCCCCACACGTTATTGACGCGTAACCCGCCAATGCTTGGAGTCGGTACTCTCGAGTTTTTCCTGGGGCTTTTTTTTTCGGGCATGCAGACGCGTCATGACTGGCGTCGTGGCAAATATAGCACACTTTCGGTTGGCCATCGTAATAGACAAACACTTTTTCTTCCTCTGATATTTTGACAGATGGCGGGATCGGCGTTTCAATGTACATCAACGAAGTAGCACGCCCAGTAAACACTTCGATGCAGTCGTCTCCGTCATAGACTTTTCGCCGTACATTCAGAACTTGCCCGTAAGGCTTCAGTGCTTCTTTAACATCTTCCGCGGATGCCTCTCCCGGTATCTTTCTCAGCATCACAACAATCGGTCTTTTCCCACTTTTCTCAGCACAAACTGGATACCATCCGTTTTCGTGCCCGATCTTCATATCCATCTTTTTAACTCTACGTTCACACAGAGGAGTCGGGTGCGGAACTACATTTTCGCTGTAGTTTTGTAGCAGCTACAAAATTGCAACAGGGTTCCCACACGACGATTGGGTTCAGCTACAAAAGGTGGCAAATAATTCAAAATAACAAAATGCGGGTTTTACTCATTAGTCTGGGACCGAAGACAGTACGATAATAAAAATATGAAAACTAAATTCTCAATCTCGGTTTACGGTTCTGACGATGGATTGCGGGTCTATCCACCACTCTACCTGAGTCAAGGGTGGATAGTTGAATCAAGCGAGGGCCAAAGAAGTCATGAAGTTGACCATCTACAAATGTCATCTTGAACTCTTGAGCCGTGTTAGATTCACCAACTATCATCCACCTATGTTATCCTAAAATTATCAATAGTATTCTTCCCAGAAAATGATGCCATTCTCAACGGAAATTTAATTTTTCGTCGAACAAATCGAACGACAACAGACAAACGATTTCCATCATGGCTAGAACTTCGACAGACATCATAAAACGAAAAAAGTAGTAACTACGACTACAGCTTTAAATAAAACAACAACAGCGCTACACCGTAGTTGAATAAAACGACATCTACGGCTGGTCGTCGATAATAATAGATAACTGTTGATGAATCGAATGTGGCTTTGGAATTCCTGTTTGTATTGTTAGCCTACTACGACCAGCTAACCTACTACGCTGATTCCGATTCTGACTTGCAAATATCCTTCTAAACACAAAGGGAAAAGCCCGTGATTCTTGAAAAAAACGTACATAATTTTTTGTTTCCGAATATACTTTTTGTAATTTTGTGTACACCACTATAGGTATGATTGCACAGGATTTGAACTTATGCAGAAAAATCAGCCTAGTAGATAATGTTTGTAGAAATAGAAAAAAGCACACTCCTTCCGGGTGTCGAAAACTAAGCAAAGGGTCAGGTTTACTCATAAACTTGGAACAAAAACAGTATATAACTTGAATGCTTAATTCCACGACTATATGAACATATGACTGTCTTCTATCCGATGTTACACAAGCTGTATTCCAATACCCATCTTAGTGCATCAGTAGGTTCAGGCCTAAGCTTGCACCCACACTGAAAGCTGTAAAAGGCAAGCAGCACTGACAAATCAAAAGCTGCGTCAGCTAATTGCAGTCACTTCAGCTCCCATTTAGTATACTCATTAGTACACTTACACATTTGTCACTAGCTGTTCCTGTTGCCTTTTACTAGACAATGCGGTTGAAACTCTATTAACCGTTGTGATCTGAATCCAGTAAATGCTGTTGATCAGATACACTTAATTGAAACAGACCATCAGTACTAAAGTTGTCTGTACCTTCAGGGTCCGAGTTCATTATCTTATCTGTCTGCTCAATAATTTCACTCTCGAAACCTAGAGCATGGCCATATATCATCAATGACAACTCAAGAAATAATTTCCAAACTGCAGACTTATTCCATTAATACTTGCTGTAAACTGGAAGCAAGTGGCCATCAACTGACTCTTCACCAAATTTTAGATTGCTACGGTACCACATTCTGCTTAAACAGAACAAAAACTTGTCATTTATTCGAAGTTTGGTACACTCTACCACAATTTGAATCTGGTTCAGTTTCAATGTTCCTCAAATGGATTGTTCTTACATCTTTAATCTCTTCTTGGAGTGGTTTCAGCTTGAGAAGCTTCTTGATAAACAAATCATGATGTTTGGCCTTCTCACGCCAAAGAAAATCCTGCTGTTGTCGTTGTAGTCATTAAATAGGCTAGTTCCCTTTAGTGCCAATCACTTCTTTTCTAAGAAGCATCACTGAGCTTGTCCAGGACTGTAGCCTCTGATAAAGGAAGAATATCTAGTGTTTGGAGCAAACTGCAAAATGTTCAGTAAGGCTTCTCCTTTCTGACTGTCTGCAAACCAGAGCTGCTCCTTGGCTAGTTGATCCGTCCAACATCCTGTAATGAAAATAATATTTAAATCAGTAGCAACCACATTATTAGTTGATATTATCAAAAAACTTTGCAAGCACAGAGGAATTTTACTTTTAATAAAATTTAAATTAATTATAACAGATGTTTAATGTATATTTACTTTAACTGGTATAATCAGTGGCAAACAAATGCAGTGGAAACTTTCAACAAAAACACAGTAATGAACACCAAAGGGGACGCAACCAGGTTAGCCTATGAGAATGAATTGCCTTGCCGGCAAACACATCGCTGCTGAGCTATGTGGCATAGCCTACAAACGCCTGACATGTCTGTATACAATCTTCAGTAATTTAGCATATACAAAATAAGGCTTTATCAATAAATTGATTAACAGTTAGACTAAAACAAACACAAATAGCAGCAAGAATAATGTTACCACAACCAAAGGTCTCTGTTTATTATTTAGGTATAAATTCAGCCTATAGTCAACATTGTTTGGTTTTCTTCTGCAGGAGGGGTACCCGATGAAAAATTTATCTCAGAATAGTACTATGAAGTAATACGAAAAACTAGCATGCAGTACTAACGATGCTACTACATGCTTTTACTTCAAGGCTACCGTCTTACTGCATACTACAAAATGCTACTATTAGCAAGACTGGATGCTACTATGTCGAGACAGGATGCTACTAGATACTACTACATAAGACTGGACCAGTCTGAGGCACATTAAATGATAGTACTCTTTGCTATTACATAGTATTACATGCAAGTTTTGTGTACTACTACCATAACTACGCAGGCTACAAATTTTTCATCGGGTATCCAACCTCGAATTTATATGACCTCGAACTTGGAATGAAAACCTTACAAGGAAACTTCTCTACAGTCTAAAACAGGTCCTGGGTCAGTCAGGGTTTCCTTCTTGACAGTTAGTACTTGACTGAAATTTCCTTCCATCCTTTTTAGTCCAGGTTCGAGGTTGTGTAAATTCGAGGTTGGACACCCCTCCTACAATTAGTTTTTCTAATTAAAAAAAATTTAAATAGTGTAACGTTGACCTAGAATCTAGTTGATCTGTTGACCCTTTGATTTAGGTTAGGGTAAACAATTCAGCCAGGAAATTTCCATAGAAAGTTGTGAATTAAAAAAAAAATCCTTATGCTACAAGTTTCACAGCCGCTGGGAAATAAAAAAGGAAAAGGTGAACAGAGGACACCAGGCACCAGGTAACTTCTGCAGGATCAGTCTCGCGCAAAGAATAGATTTTATCACAGCAGCTCACACACGACACGGCTCATACCTACAGTCTACAGTCCTACACGCATCCCTGTTGTAACCATACCCCAGCTAAGATGCTCCAAAATGACAAAATACATAATAAGCCAGCTCTAAAGATGAATGATTTACAGTCAACTTTCAGTATTTAGTAATACAGTATGTATGCCATTCTAGCCTAGCTGTTGGTCTCAAAGTGATCTTACCTTCCTTCCATCCGCAACTTTCTCCTGTGCTTTCAGGTAATTTAGGACCAGATGCCTCTGCTTGTGTTTCTAACTACTCTTTCCATATATAACTGGCTGAAATTTGACAGCTAACATCATTTTTCCAAAAATTAAATCCACTTTCCAAGATTTTTGTGGCGCGATTTTGTAGCTGTAGTTGGATAAATCCAACTACAGCGATTCTCCGAAATATCGCAGCGAATTTGTAGCTTTGGGTGTGTTTCGGCGCCAACCGATGTTCAGCGGAAACCGGTAACCGGTTGTCGCGAAAACAGTTTTTTATCGTAACCAAAAATCGGTTCTCCCAAAACATTGGAAATTACGCGAAAACACGTTTCAAATTTGAAGACGATGACGTGATGAAGAAATATATTTGATAATAAAGATGGAGGAAGAATTTGTAGCTGCAACTGGATCTACATCAGCAGCTGACTGGGTTTTGTGTTGGCTGTATCTGTCACGATAATACAAAATCATAGTAATAATAGCAAAAGAAAAAATTAAAGGTAAAACTGAAAAATAAAAAACTGGAAATTGTAATTAAAAATCAAAATTAAGACTAAAAATTAAAAATTTAAATTAAACATTCCTTCAGCTCAAGCTGAGTGCGATCATATTTGACAGTGAGAAACGGATACTTCAGCTGAATTTTATCACAGCTATATTTCGGCCCTTCTTGGCAAGGGTCCCGTTCAGGGTCAAAGCCACTTAAGTTGGAAAAACGATAATTACGATCAGACTCGCAGTCAGCTTGGGCTGAAGGAATATTTACTTTTAATTTTTTATTTTAAAGTTTAATTTTTCTTTTTTATTTTTAGTTTAATTTTTATTTTTAATTACAATTTTCAGTTTTATTTTTAATTTTTTTTTACTATTATTTCTTATTATTATTACAAATTAAAAACTGAAAATAGAAAATTGTAAATCAAAATTAAAATTAAAATTGAAACTAAAAATTAGAAATAAAATTAAACTTAAAAATTAAAATTTAAAGTTAAAAATTAAAATTAAAAGTTAAAAATTAAAATTTAAAATTAAAATAAAAAATTTAAATTAAATATAAAATTCAAATTAAGAATCAATAAAATATTCAATTTATATTTTGGACTATGTAAGTTCTTATTTTAACTTTAGAACATTTTTCTATTTGCTGTTCCGCCTTTGTTTTTATTTTCTAGTTGATGACGGTGAAGCTGAATCAGAACCAAGAATCGTGAACGGTAACGATAACCGTTTCAAAATTTCCTGACCGAAGATCGGAACCGATCTCCAAACCAAATTCTGGTCCACGCAAAAACACCGGTTCATCAGAACCGAAAGTCGCGAAAACACTGGTTACTCTGAACCGAAGTACATTGGTTGGCGCCGAAACAGGCCCTTTGTGGCGCGAAATTTGTGGTCGACGAATAATCGGGCTATTCTGCGAATATTCGCGTCTGTGTGAACGTACAGTAAGCCGTTCAACGAATTCATCAGCCAAAATCGCTGATGAATTCAGCGATACAGAGGACAGTATTTACGATTTAATTCATGTAAATACCTCAAGAATAAAGAGTTTCCAAATAGTACGCGCCATCGCTTCCGATTTTATCGTTTCCGAGTTCTTGCAGAACCTCACTACCTCAGCGTACCATGGACATTTCATGAGTGCGACAAACCACAAAATATTCGAAATTGCTTTGGTGCATGTGTTCTGAGAGATGAATTCCGAATCTTCAAGAAAGTGCGATTATTTGTGATTGTTGCAGCAGAGGTTACACCTTTCTTCAGTTTTACACCAATTACACCCTTTATTGAGTGGCTGTATTATGTCAGAGTTGTTTTTGATTCCTCTGGTGTTTTGCAACTGCATTATGATGGGTTAATTTTCGTCTCAAAGAGGCTATTGGCCACTGCTGCCTGAAGTGTCTATCACATCATGGAAATAACTCTAGCAAGGTATGGAATTTTACTGGGTTCATTGTTTCTACTTCTCATGATTTCATTTGAGATCTGATGTTGTTTTTTTTTCAGTTGAATATTCTGTTGTTGATCTCACAATACCACAGTAATCTCATTGTGAGACCTTTCGGTTGGGTTGGTAGTTGTAAGCTATTTCATAAGGCGGCAGGATTTTGTGGGATCTAAAAACGGCACTTACAATGGCACTACAAACTGCAAAAAATTTCTCTGAGGGGCCTTACTAGTAGTTTTAATTGGTGGAAAGGTGCATCACTTATGTTGGGCCTTAGGTTCAGCATTTTAGCCACACTAAAATCTAAAATTTGGGTGGGAGGAAGTTGAAGTTTGCCGAAAAATGCAAGTTGAAAAAAAATTGTTGCCGAGGCACTCGGGTTACATTCGTCTTGAGTGCAGTAGTATCAAGCTGCTTGGGTGTCCTGAGGAGAAAGCTGAAATGAAGGACCTGCTTGGTGACATTGCTGTTGTGAACAACCTTTTGCTTAATCTCGGTAAAAATTGGCGGTAATGTGTCATCAAACCTTTGTAATCTTTCACCTGTAGCGCCATATTTCCCATCCAAAGCTCCCAAGTCAACAACCTCAACAAGGTATGCTATGAATGAGCTAACTTTGAAGACATCAAGCTTCCCGATGAAAAATTTGTCCAAAATAGTAGTACGAAGTTGTACAGAAAAGTAGCATGCAGTACGAACTGATGCTACTACATATTTATATGTCAAGGCTACCTTGTCAGTTGTCACTGCATTCTACTTTATGCTACAACTAGCAAGACTGGATGCTACTATAGTAAGACAGGATGCTAGATACTACTGCTTAAGATTGGCCCAGTCTGAAATCATAGCATTATTTACTATTACATATAAATACATTCAACTTTTTCATAAAGCTATCATGTAACTTTGTAGTCTGTAAATTTTTCATTGGGTATATGTCAGCGCTGGGGTGGTCTATCTGCCACAGATGCATGATCATAGGCAAATTGGGGTATACCATCAGCTTCAAATAGGCACCACTATTGACTAAAATTAATTTTGAATGATTGTTCTGTGGATTTCAGTCAAATTGTCAATAACTTCTACAGTTAGAGTTTTAAGAAGCATATCTACAGTTTTTGGGGATGATGCGTCATGATATGAGCACTGGTATGGTGGAGCAAGGGCACAAAAGCCTACCAGTCTGAAAAAAACTTGATTTTGTATGTCCCATATCATATACTGGGTATATCTTTCATTTGGCATGCTCTTTTTCTAAGTCATTGTGCCCCAACTTTGAGCACCAGTGCTCATACCTTGAGGCGTATCCTAATTTAAGAGAAAGCATATCCTAAAATCATAGATTTGTGGCAGCACACATATTCAGTTTCTGGAGCTTTGGGATCCTATCTTAGAAAAGAACCCCGAACTCAGATTCAAAACTAATAAAATAAAAATAAATGCAATTTCTATACTTAGTCTGTGCTTGGACAGCTCCCAGAACTTGAATATTCCTGCAGATGTAACAGAAGTAGAAGTGCGTGAACAGCTCCCAGAACTCCAGAACTTGAATATTCAACAGCTCCCAGAACTTGAATATTCCTTCAGATGTAACAGAAGTAGAAGAAGAGGGCTGGAGTGCAGCAGAGAAATTGCTTGGTTTACTGTAATTTACCTTTTACCATACCGTATGCAGTTTTAAGTGCATCACTAAAATATAGGTTATATCTTTTTATTCTATCAGTAGTGCAGGCCCTTCCCATATGTTGAAACCAGATGCGGGACATCTGTTGGAATGTCCGGGGGCTAGTTCGATCATAAAAAATATCACTGTTGGGACAAAATCACTATAATCCACAGCAAATCTTGGCCAGCATGGACTTAGCTCCTACATTTCGTTTTTGATCGTTTACTTCATTGTAATACTCCGGGGCGTTACTAGCCAAAATGTTTGGGGGGGGGGACGAGGCATTACCGACTGGCTGGTAATTTTTACCGACTGTTTCTGCAGAAAAACAACCGTTTTCAACAACAAAAAATGACAGTTTTGAAAAAAATCGACTGAGAAAAATCGAATTTTGACGAAAAATCGACCAATTTTCAGAAAAACCAACTGTTTTCATGAAAAAAATCAACTGTTTTGACGAAAAATCGCGGCACTCCGCGACGACTCGGTTATTTTTACCGACTGGACGACAGCATTGGGGGAGGGGGGGGTGTCCCCCCCCACCCCAGTCGTGACGCCCCTGGTAATACAAGATGAAGTGTACCGCAGCATGAATGGGCGTAACACTGTTCGAAGTGCCCAAGGCAGCTAATTGCTCCAGGGATTGTTCTAAAGTTGAGGGTCCATACCATCCATATTTTCAAAGTGTCGGTCTGATTTTTTGGGATCCCAGAACGTAAGTGGAGGGATACCTATTACATGGCCAAAGTTGTCGGTCCGTCCCGTCTGTAAGCACAATAACTCTCGAAGGGAATGAGATATTTTGATGAAACTTGGTGTAGGGGTTCGTTGGTTCAAGGGTAAGATCGAGTTTGTTGATAGGCTTTGTAGCCCTATATTTAGGGGTGGGGGAGGGGGTTTAAGGGGCAAGCAAAATATTTTCAAACAGCTAATGAGACAGGCGATTATGAGGTAAGAAGACATGCTGAACATGATGGTGAAAACCATTTTCTCGCCGGACGAGTATTTCGCCCGGAATCCGGCCAAAACCGGAAA
Source organism: Branchinecta lynchi (assembly GCA_023053575.1). Classification (NCBI taxonomy): domain Eukaryota; kingdom Metazoa; phylum Arthropoda; class Branchiopoda; order Anostraca; family Branchinectidae; genus Branchinecta; species Branchinecta lynchi. Next base: position 11,492,562 of record JAKZAP010000007.1, read on the forward strand.
GTTTGTTAAAAGTAAAAGTTTTATTTGAAGTTGATTGGATGCTCGATCTAGGGGTAAGAAGACATGCTGAACACGATGGTGAAAACCATTTTTTCGCCGGGCAAGTATTTGGTCCGAAATCCGGCCAAAACCGGAAAAATTGTTAAAAATATCTATAGTTGATTTGACATCTGATTTAGGGGTAAGAAGAGATGCTGAATCCGTGTATGACAATCATTTTTTACTGGACATATAGTTCGCCCGGAATCCGGCTGGAACCGGAAAACTTGTTATAAGTTAAATTTTAATTTGAAGTTGATTAGATGTTCGATATAGGGGAAAGAAAATACGCTGAGTTCGTTTTTTAGCTTTTTTTTTTTGCCGGACAGGCGGTTCCGGAATTCGGCCGAAACCGGGAAATTGGCAGAAGTAAGGCAGGAAGTTTTTGTCAAAACAGATATTACTTGTAGGGGTAAACACAAACATGCTGAATCCATATCTGAACTTGGTTTTCTCAGATGATTAGCTTTTTGGCCTTAACCTGTTTCTGAATTTTAATAGTAAAAATGTTCAAGGAGTCTGGCGAAGACTGGATCTGGCGAAGAGAAGACCCAATTGTCTGGATCAAATATTGAATTTTTGGGATCCCATCGAAACCTTTGGTCTTGTTGTATGTTGCTTCTATGGTCTAGATGAAACAATGAGCTCTACACAGTAACTTCGATTATCACAGACAAAGTTTTTTTCAGAGTAGGCTATGTAAAAATAAACTTGTGTAATTCACAATCATTCGATAATTTTTGACCTTTTAATCAATACAAAATGTCAAAACTATTCCTTTTCCCTGGGAGTGCTGAAGGTGGAAAAACTCGTGATGCCAATGTAGCTTTTGCCTAGAAAGAAAAAAAAACATATGACGTGTCTATCTAAGTCACAATTCCACAGACAGAAAGTTGTGTATGCCTGTTCGTTTTCTTGTCCTCAGAGCGTTTGTTTCATGCTTGTCAACACCATCACCATTTGGTTAAAGGGGCTCTTCAGGGTGGCTGAAGTTTGCAACTATACAGACGAACTGAGTTTGGGATCCCTAAACGCAAGTGAGGGATGCCTATGGCATCGCAAAAATTGTCCGTCTGTTAGCATGATGACTCTGGAAAGGGTTGAGATATTTTGTTAAAAATTGACACGATGACTCTTTGGTCAAAGTATAGTTCGAAGGTGGGCTCTGTAGTGCTATATTTATGGGTGGGGCAGGGGTTTCAGATTAAGGGAGGACGAAAAATATGTTTCAAGCTAGTTGATTCAGAGGTGAGGAGACATGCTGAATCCAAATATGAAAATAGTTTCGCTGGACAAGTAGTTTACTTGGAAAAGGGCAAAAAGGGATATTTTGGGAGAAGTAAGAGTTGTATCTGAAGTTGATTAGATGTTTGATTCAGGGGTAGGAGCACATGCTGATTTCTGAATATGAAAATTATTTTCACGCCGGATATGTAGTTCGCGCTGAATCTGGGAATTTAGCATGAAGTTTTAAACTAAGCGATACATATTGAGGAGATATACTGTTGCAAATTTCGATCATACTAATGATAAACAAAAATGTGTATGCGATCAGTCTACTAATCTGCCAAACGGTATTTGCTGGTTCGAAAAGTCAGAGTGCATCCGGCAAGGATCTGGTAACAGTAACAGTTTAATAAAAATTTGTTGACCGATTTTCGAGTCTCTACCCTGCCCTTTATCCATGAAAGCGAAAGCTCTGTGTCGATGACGTAATATCTTACACCTAGCGCTCTGGGTTTACATGGCGGTAGGCACTAGGCAGATAGGCAGTCGGTCGCAGAGTAAAAGTGCAATTCGGCAACCATGGTATCAGTTACACTGGTATGAGTTACCAATGTATCAGTTACAATCGTGTCAGTTACCAAGGTATCAGTCATCACGGTACCAGCTACGATGATATCAGTTACCGTGGCATCAGTTACCATGCTGTATATTTATCAGTGTAAGAAGCTCAGCAATATAACACAAGACGGCGGTCCAATCTTTCTACCATTTGTTATCCTTCTACAAGGTCTAGCTTTTCTATTCGTCATACAGGTGTAAAAGTATGGAATTTATTGCCTGAAACTGTCAGGGTGTCCGAAGATAGGAAAGTATTTAAAAGAGCTCTAAAAAGATTTATGTTATCTAGCAATTATATTTCTTCTATCTGATTTAATCGATTCATTTTTGTTTGTGCTCGGAGGAAGATCAGACCCATGTCGCAAACCTTTTTATTTTTCATTTTTTCTTTAGTCATATGTCTGTTAGTCATATGTGTAATAGTTGTTCGTTTGTTTTTTCTTTACAATAGTTTAGGCTAGAATTGTATTAATAATTTCTAAAAAATCCCATCAGAATTAGTGAAGCGTCGTTTTTTATGCCACTGGCATGTCTGATGCTTTTAAGAAACACCAGGTTTATTTATTTTTGCCATTAAAATTGTACCTTACCTTACCTTACCTTAGCAACAAGTAAACATTCAATAGTACAAATTTACAAGGAGTCTGGCGAAGACCAGATATCTAGAAGACCCAGTTGTCTGGATCCTATCACCTAGAATTAGTTGGTGAAAAATGTATTTCCAGGATAAACACTCACCTATTTACTAAAGCTCTCTGTGGAACCAGTCAGCGGGGTTTAGCAAACATGGCTGTAGCTGTGAGTCTACACATCTAGACACAATGCTGTGATGCACAGGTGTACTACAGGTCAGAATCCTGGGCTTTACTTGGTAGATACCATTAGGAATTATGTGCATCTATTGGCCAGACGTCACGTTTTCTGAATTTGCACCTGTAAAAAATTAGAGCATTTCAAGCAGCGTAGAAGTATTTCAATGCACTACACTATAGTCTTAGCTTTATAGCACATAAAGAAACAGTCTGACTGAATTTCAAGGAGAGTCGAACATGATTTCTAGATAGCTAAACCTTAGGCTGAAGAAATACTTATAAACTGAAAGTAGTTTCTTTTGTTTTCGTATGTTGACGATTATTAGTCCTGGTTTAATTCTGAGACAATCATAAGATCTCAAATAAATGGTCCGACTGTCTGTCAGACTAAATCACCGTAGTCAACGTTTGAGAGTTGTATTGGGATCCTGAACAGCTAGAAAAAAAAGTTTGTTGTAAATGATTTTACTCAACCCTCCAATATTGTTTTGTGTTGTAGTTTTTAAGCTTCTTCATTGCTATCCCACAATTCCCACTTATGCTATTCTCCAAACTTTACCCAAGTTGCAGTTAACCAGTCGGTTGTCTGTCTGTCAGGTTATGTAAGCAAGAATTTTCTGGTCAGAGAATGTCGCACAAATGTGATTCTAAAAGAAGGTTATAGTTTGTGACAAGTCTGGGGACCCTGACCTGATGCAAATATTTTTATTTACTCGAACAATCAATAATTTCTCATGTTACTCAAGCTTTTTGTGCAACCTACCTTACCATAATTGGTTTTGTTGTCTGTCTGTCAGACCTAATCAGCCTGAACTGGAGTCTCTTTTTTTACCTAGTTACCTAGACTACAGTAACCTATCACGCACATACCAGTTTGAGGCATCTTCGTCATTTTTTAGTGGTGGATCTGCTGGCTCAACCCTTCTTGTACAGGAGGGATACCTGACCTCGTTTTTATACTACCTCGATTTTTGCCGCGAAAATGTTAAAATGAAATGTACATGCTGTCCTGACAGTCAAGAGGCAAAATATGACTTTTTGAACAGTCGTGTGTCCTCAAATATTCAAATTATGTGCCTTTTCTTTGTTTTCAAGCTGTTTCGAAACGGGATTTTCTAGCTATTGACTTTGCTACCTTTTCATCATTTTCTAGTCAATCGAGGTAAGGTTAGAATGAAGGGATCATGTTTGAAAAGAAAAATATTTGTAACAATAAGATTGAACCAATATTTATTTATCCAATATGTAAACCATTCAGTTAGCTTCAGTCTAGTGTGTTTGTCATACTTATTGGTTCCTTTTTAAACCAGATAAATATTCTGAAGGAAAGACTTGTCTGAGGTTGGATGTACCCCTGTACCTCGAGAAGTTGAGGAGTGCCTGGTACAATTGCAGTGCTCCAGCACTGCCTGGGGGCAGTGCTGAAGCACTGCATTTTCGACAGGGAGGATGCAGAGTCAAAATTTTCACCAGCAATTTAATGACAATTTGAGTTTTAGGCTAGATTGTTTTAAGTTTTTAAACCAGTTTTAAGTTACTTTAAAATGTTAAAATTCAAAAATAAGATTTTGTAAGTACAACTAATTAAAAAGAGCAGCTCGGAAGCTGATTATGCAGCTACTAGGCGTCGCTTTTGCGAAGAACACTTGGACAAAACAAGCCTATTGCTGCGGCCGATTTCACTTCAGCTTCAAACTACCAAACCCAAGACCAAATTCAACTGACCGCTGCAGGCGAAGTTCTGATATTTGCATTTTCTTTTTCTGCCGAACTCAACTGCTTCCCATGCAAATCCTAGCTTTTAATGTGGATCAAACGTTAAGACCCAAGAACTTTCAGAATTATCAAGAACGGAGAGGGTGAAACCCTAACAGCAGCTTCAAGAATTTTTCTGCCAATATTTAACCATTTCTTCAAACAATGTTTACAACGGATACGTCAGCTATGATTTTTCATCAGCGATATTTTGGCCCTTCTTGGCAAGGGTCCTCGTCAGGCTGTCAATCCTCTAGATCAACTGCGGGGAAGGAATCAAACCTGTAATCGATTACAATTATAATAAGATTACAGGTTTGATTCCTTCCCCGCAGTTGATCGAGAGGATTGACAGCCTGACGAGGACCCTTGCCAAGAAGGGCTGAAATATCGCTGATGAAAAATCATAGCTGACGTATCCGTGTAAACATTGTTTGAATAAATGTTTCAAAGTCAGCTTGGGCTCAAAGAATATTTATTTAACCATTTCCAGGACAGGTTCTTGAACAAATGTTTCTCAGATCCCAGGCCTAAAACCAGATAAAAAGGCACCTTCTAATAGAGAATATTATGAAACCCGTTGCAGTTTCCCAAGCATCCAGTTTCCCCTTTCCAAGGCATCCCAAATGAAAGCAAGGGCCAACCGTGAAATCATAGTGTTTTTCTTCACTTGTGCATCTACTCTGAATGCCAATAGTGACAAAGCCGATTTATGTCAAACCATGCCCTGCAGAATTTTTTTGAAAATCAACCTGCTTTTCAGCTATAATAGAGAGAACTGGAGACAAAAATAGAGCTTTTGAATAAAGATTAAATAGGATAATAAGTAGTAGACCCAAAAAATAAGTAGGCTAGGTAAGTAAATACAAAATTTGGTAAGTAGAAAAGGCTGAAAATAAGTGTCCTACTGCCAAAATAAGTAGAAGTGGGAAGCACACTCCGCCTTTTCAAAATGGCGGGTCATAAACAAATTACTTACTTACAGAGAAAACTGTTGTTGTTGATTTACGTCGCCTCTCGTCTACAGAGCCAACTAGATACAGCACTTCGATATTTTGAATATTGCCACGCACCAACGGCAAAGTTCTCTGAAACATACGTAGCGGCAACGTAGAAATTCGAGTAACAACTTGGAAACACTGGCAATCTCACGAGTCGCGTTTTCGATAGCCTGTCTCCTAAAGGACGACTCAGACGGCGTTCGTAAAGTTCGTAAAGTTTTTCGCTAAGTATGCTCCGTAAAGTTTGTCGCCGCTCAGACGGGAATTTCACCTAGATGACATTACGAGAATTGTTTGTTGCAATTTGTTCTAGAAAGAAAAAAATTATAATCGTTAGAGATAATTATTATTATATATGAATCATAGGCAGATATTTCTTAACACTAAAAGCCATCATGGGCCATGGTTAATATCCAGATACAGGAAGAAGCTCCAATAAATAAAGAAAAATAATCCAATAACAAAAATAATATAATTAAATAAATCAGTTCAAAACAATTTAATCCAATAAGTAATTCTTTTTTCCCAACTCACCTGACAGAAACCAACTAGAACAACAAAACTCTAAAAAAAAAAATCAAATTGTTTATAATTATCCTTGCAAAATAACGTTTCAAGTTATTCGACCTTATTATTATCAGCATATAAACCTCTAAGAATCATCATCTCATCATTTTCATTCTCTTATTCCCCATTTTAAAATACATTTTCATATCTTATTTCCGATCTCTTCTCCCATTGGTCAACCTTCCGGACTTTACGAAAAAAGTTAACTAAAGTTTAACTTCTTGCCTGCTCCCGTAAAGGTTTACGGAAGGTTAAGCAACTTTACGAACTTTGCGAACGACTTTACGCACTTTACGAACGCCGTCTGAGCCGTCCTTAAGGCCTTAGTCCTCCGTTTTGCATTTTGACCGTTTTTGCCGAATTGGCCATATTCCTGTTCAGCGCTTCCAAGCGGATTAGTTTATGTTAATCCCCCCGTGCCTCACCGTCATTACTTGGATCCTGCTTGGATCAGACATGGCAAAATAGATCCACAGGTTAGTGAGTGGAAAACCTGTCATCTGTGTCCCAGGTAATGGTGGTATTACATATGTATTAGCAGCAGAAAGGGAAAGCGACCCGCACTACCCTATGGATTCGAATTTTTACTATGTCTACAGAAGTGTTGGTTAAGACATAGTGAAAAGTCGAATCCATAGGGTAGTGGGTCACTTTCACTTTCTGCTGCTGAAACATGTGCAAAACCTCCGATACCTGGGACACAGATGACAGGTTTTCCATTTACTAACCTGTGGATCTATTTTACCATGTCTGATCCAAATAATGACGGTGAGGCATGGGGGGATTAACAGAAACTAGTCTGCTTGGAAGCGCTGAACAGGAATATGGCCAATTACGAGACAGTACTTAGTGCAAAATGCCGTTTTCGCAGAAATGAGAAAGGACTGTCTCCCAAGGACTGGGCAGAACGGAGAACTTGCTCCAGAGCTACTTTCTCCTCTGATTTGGCAGAAAGTTTGAATATACTTGGACTTGAGCTTTGTGGAAAGCATTCATAGAAGAATGGAGGCAGTGGTGAAAGATTATAAGAATGGAGTTTTTATCCTGGATTGTGAGTATAACATAAAGAAGTATCACTGTACCTAATAAAGTAGCAGTGGAACTTTCCTGTACATTTAGGCTAACTAGCCTAGGAGTATCACAGTAAATATTTCTCCTTGATACTTGACGTAGGCCTATATGCTGCATTTATGTTAAGTCAGACAGTTCCTTCGTCACTCCTACCACATTTACCATCTCTGTATTCTTTCAATTTTCCACGAAAAACATTAACATCAGGTAGGCGCTCAATAAATCTGACTATCCCCAATGTATGTGATACATTTCAGTACAGTCAGACCCCCAATTCATGTTGGTTACCTGACCTCTCTGTGTGATTTGTGTTGATGGCAGTGGCTCTGTCCTAATAACACCAATTGCCCCTGCATATGGAGAGGGTCTATAAAAAGTTCAGGACCCTCCCTATATATAGGGAGGGTCTGTGAAAAATATTATTATTAATTAAGTCCCTAGCATAGAGATAGTACTATTTCTAGCCTTCTAGTGGAATCTCCAGAATTTTCCTGACCAAGTATTGCTGTTTTAAGCAGGAATTCTTGTATATCAAATTTCGAGGTTTGAAAACAACATGGCAGTTTACGAAAGCCACTGTATTCGAGTGCAGTAAATATGAAAAAGCTTGCACTATGCCTTCCAGATTTTTCTATTTTATTTATTTATCACGTGCCCAGAGCAATGGGTAGTGCACTCGACTTTCAGTTCAAAGACCACTGGTTCGATCCCAGATGACTGCAGTTCCGTTAGTTTTCTTCACTAACAGTACATTTTTTTTTTAGATGGTGGCACAGAGTTACACTGGGGAGAAGAGGAACTAGCAATAAACTGCTACAACAAGGAAACCCTTTTCAATATACTGAAGGAAACAGGGTGGAAGGAGAAGACTGAGGAAAGTGATGCAGCTAAAGAACTGTTGAATGGATATATTCCAACTTCTGCAATACTTTGGAGCAATAGCAAAAGCAAAGCTCCTGAAGTTGTCAGAAATGATGAGATTGGAACGAAAACATTGCTTGCCCTGTTGAAGATGGACAAATTCAAAAAAGTTTACAAGGGTGGAAATACTCGTGGATTATGGGTCTCTTTAAGTGAGGTAATGTGTGAGATGGGGTTCAACTTGGGAGATAAACCCAAGGATAAGCTGAGCAACAAGTTCCAAGGTATTAAAGTGTCCTACAAGTCATTCTGTATGAAAAAATCTGCTACAGGTGGTGGAACTGAGCCTCCTCCACCATTTTTTGATGACTTAGATGAACTTGAAAAGGGGTCTCATGCCACGGTTCCGCCAATTGTGATTGACACAAATAAAAAAGAGCCGGTTATGAAAAGAGGTGGATTAGGTGAAAAAAGTGATGAGTCAAGTGTGGAGCATGAAGCAGAAAATAATGATGTGGAAGAAGCAAGTCCATTAGTGCCACCTGCAGGAAAAAGAGTAAGGAGGAGTGTGAAAAAAGACCTGAGTGATGCACTAGCAAGAATTGAACATGAAGATCAGAACAGAGCATCCTCTAGTGCCAAATTCCAGGAAAAAATTGTTGAACACATGGAGCAAAGTCAGAAGGAGAGGGAGAAGAACAGAGCATACAGGGAGGCTCGTGATAAGAAAAAAGAAGAGCAGACAGACCGAATGCTGAGTATACTAGAAAGAGCATTTCAGACAGTACCAAACAAAGCTCGAAAGGACAAGAAGAAACCACGAAGAAGTAGTAGTAATTCTGATTCAGAATAAGTGAAATGTTGCATAACAAGTTACCCTGTTGGGAATTTTAATAGGTGTGTGATCTGATTATAATTGAGCACCAGTTTGTATCTTACTAAAATGAGATTTTTAAGTCTCTGTTCCTTAAGTCTCTTTTCCCATCAAAATAAATTTTGTATTCAAAAGAATGTATCCAATCAATTCCGTGGCAGTCCATGAGCAATAGTATCTCTTTTTCTCTGAGCAGCAGCACGGTTTGGTGTTGAAGCAGTCTAGTACACTAGCCCCTTTTCAGGCACAGTGCTCAAACGTCTAGCACCATGCCTGGGTGCTAGACGTTCAAGCACTGTACCTTGGATTTCATGTATGGTGCATGGATTTCAGTATACAGTGCATACATAAAAAACACAGTTTCTGTAATAACAACTGAGCACCAGCTCGGACAGGGCTGATATTACTACCATGAATTAGAGAAATCAAAGACAATCCTTTATATATTTTTCACAACAAAAACAAAAGGGCTCGGCTGATGACAGATGTGAAAAACCTCATTTCCTTTTGTACACAGTCAAGGGTTTTGCATGCAAAGTGTCCTGTGCCTCAGCTTTTTCTACCTAGCAGCCAACCAGAATATTGGCTCTTGGGGAATAGATAGGAAAAATACATGGAAAATAGATAGGGTGCTGTTAGGTTTTTCATCTCCATCATCATTAGAGCCGTTTTGTTTTTGTTGTGAAAAATATATAAAGGATTGTCTTTGATTTCTCTAATTCATAGTAGTAATTTCAGCCCTGTCCGAGCCGGTGCTCAGTTGTGATGACAGAAACTGTGTTTTTTCTGTATGCACTGTATACTGAAATCCATGCACCATACATGATATCCAAGGTACAGTGCTTGAACGTCTAGCACCCAGGCATGGTGCTAGACGTTTGAGCACCGTGCCTGAAATGGGGCTAGTGTACTAGACTGTGTTGAAGCCACTGAAATTACTGGAAGAGGTTGTACAAGTACATCATTCTCATCATACCATTCCTCGATGATTTCTTCGTTCATTTGACAGATGTTGTGTAGCACACAACATGCTGTAATCACATAGGGTAGAGATAGAGATGTAATCACATAGGGTAGAGAGTTAGAAATAAAATGGCTGTTCAACCAAGCTGTTCCAAACTGAAAACAGCTTTAGAGTGGGTCTTCACTACCCAGAAAATCAGGAATCTGGGGTCCCGTAAAATTGACCAACTTTTGTTTTAAACGCTTCTCGATTCTGGGAGTCTGAAAGGTCAAAAGCCCCTTTTTTCCTGATTCGCTTGGTGTACAACTGGACGGAAAAAGACCCATCTTCACTACCGGAAACCGCACGATGAAAACTGGAAATCAACCCGGAATCCAGGTGAAAAATCTCGGTAGTTAAGCCCCACTCTTAGTGATACCAGAGTGATCCATACCGAATCCTTGAGGATTTTCTTCATATTATCTAGTTCTATCCTCAGTTTTAGGCTATGCTCGTCATATTGGCCATTAATCGAAAACTGGCTGTAAATTTCATCTTCCTCTTCCTCATCATCACTAGAAGCATCTTGAGAGAGATTTTTGGCAACTTCCATTAGTAAAAGCAACTTTTCTTCTTCTTCTTTGAATTTGTCAGCACCTGGGTTCCAGGATGGGACCCTTTCGGCTTCCTTGTGGTTGATAACTTGATGGTTGGTTTGGTTTGGTTGGAATCGCTGGGTACTGGGTAGGTTAGGTTAGGGCAACCTTGGGCCGAGATGAACGGTACTCTCAAGAAATGCAGAGGAATTTGAGGGCGGTGATGATCGGCAGGAACACTGCTCGTTCGCGTCTAGGGGGGAGTGATGTAGACGATATTTCTTCGATGTCAGGAGGTAGGTTTTGCTTCAGGACTTCGGATCTGAGTATTGTCAGCTTTGGGCAAGGTCTATTGCATTCGAAGAGAAGATGCTGCAACGTTTCTTGGGCATTTTGGCATAGTCTGCAGAGGGGGTCCTGTCTTCTCCCCCAGTCGAACTCAGTTTTTCTTGTAATTACGGCGTTGGTCTTGACTCGAAGGTAGATGCAGTTTTCTTCTCTTGTCTTGAATATGTGAAGATTTGCGTTGGTTGTTGGGGGGTGACGGTTGCCAAGGCGTTGTCGTAATATATCTCGATATGTTTGAACTGTGGGTGGTGGGTTGAAGCTCGGTTCGTCAGTCGTTAGCCCCGCCATTGCGTCGGCTTCTTCGTTGTGCCTGATCCCTTGGTGGCTTGGGATATGTTGGAAGCAGACTTGTGTTCCCTTGCTTCGAATATCCGTGATGGTAAGTCTCATCTGGGCCAGGTCGGTGTCCTTAGTCTTCCGACTCAGTTGTTTCACCAGCAGGAGAGCCGATTTGGAGTCAGAAAATATCACTGCCTTTCCTGACTGTGGTGGTATAGCTTTGATGACCTTGAGAGCTTCGTTGATGGCTTCAATTTCGCTGGTCAGGACTGACACCTGGTCTGGAAGTCTTTTTGAAAGTTTGAGGTGATATGCCGGTATCACTGCTGCCGAGGCTGCTTTTCCGCTCTTGACAGATCCATCGGTGTAGATGTGAAGGTGGGCTGGGTACTTCGTTTTGGCCATATCTGAGAAGATTGACTGGATCTGGGCTGGAGGATACTGTTCTTTTTTGTAATCAATCATGTGGGTGGACACGTCAACTGGATGCCACGTCCAGGGCGGGGATGGGGGGAACGGGGGAGCTGCTTGGGTCTTTATCCATGCTTACAGCAATTTGAATTTCCCGGCAATTCCGTAGGAATAGGCGGTTTTTTTGCAACACGAGTTGCGTTTTATTTGAAGTTCATAGTACAGCGGGAGCGGACGGCGAACTGTTAATAGTCGTTTTATTCCTGGCGGACTACGTCAGAAGGTACGCTGAACTGTCCTCTGCCTCACCCAGCGTACAAAATAGCGGGTCCGCTGGCACTCAGCGGACGGCCCGCTGGCAAATAAAACGAAATCAGGCATCCCGCGCCTTCCCAGCGTACTGCCCGCTGGCGAATAAAACGAGAACGAACAGTCCGCTGTACTATGAACTTCAAATAAAACGCAACTACGGTTGACTTTCTGTTCAGGAGTGCGAAAAACGGTCAACTTAGCACAACGGACAGAGGACTGTGGAGAAAGGACTGAGGAGACAGGCAATCGAAAACGCGACTAATGGTCGAAGACCGCTAACTTCGAGATAAAGGATTTTTTATCAAAAAAGGTTTCGGATGAAAGCAGATCTACTAGGGGGAGGGGTGGAGTCGAGAAATAGCTCATTAGGTCGCTGAAGCTATCCGCATCTATCACCCTTACGTTCGACGCATTCATTCCCAGACCTTTTAGAAACCGGTGAATTCCCACGCAGGGGCGTCACTAGCCTTTTACCTTTGGGGGGGGGACGTCCGGTTTGTGCCGACGGACTAAAACAAGACCAAAGGTTTCGATGGGATCCCAAAAATTCAATATCTGATCCAGACAACTGGGTCTTGTCTTAGCCAGATCCAGTCTTCGCCAGACTCCTTGAACATTTTTACAATTAAAATTCAGAAACAGATTAAGGCCAAATAGCTAATCACCTGAGAAATCAAGTTCAGATTTGGATTCAGCATGTGTGTTTACCCCTATAAGTCATATCTGTTTTGACGAAAACTTCCTGCCACTTCTGCCAATTTCCCGGTTCCGGCCGAACTCCAGAACTACTTGTCCGGCGAAAAAAGAAAGCTCAAAGACGAAATCAGGGTATCTTCTTTCCCCAGTAATGAACATCTAATCAACTTCAAATAGAAATTTAGCTTATACAAAATTTTCCGATTCCAGCCGGATTCCGGTCGAACTATATGTCCGGGTAAAATACGATTGTCACACAGGGACTCAGCATCTCTTCTTACCCCTAAATCGCGTATCTAATCAACTAGAAATAAAACTTTGACTTCCAACAGTTTTCCGGCTTTGGCCGGATTCCGGACGAACTACGTGTCCGGGTAGAAACTTGTTTTCACATAAGTGTTCAGCATGTCTTCTTGCCCAAAATCAAACATCTAATCAACTCCAAACAAAACTTTTAATTTTGACAAACTTTCCGGTTTGGGCCGGATTTCGGTCGAAATACTTCTCCGTCGAGAAAATAGTTTTCACCATCGTCTTCAGCATGTCTCCCTACCTCTAAATCGAAATTTAATCAATTTCAAGTAAAACTTTTACTTTCAACAAACTTTTCGGTTTGGGCCGGATTCCGGGCGAAATAGTTGTCCATCGAGAAAATAGTTTTCACCATCGTCTTCAGCATGTCTTCCTACCCCTAAACCGAACATCTAATCAATTTCAAATAAAACTTTTACTTTCAACAAACTTTCCGGTTTGGGCCGGATTCCGGGCGAAATACTTGTCCGTCGAGAATATAATTTACACCATCGTCTTCAGCATGTCTTCTTACCCCTAAATCGAACATCTAATCAACTTCAAATAAAACTTGTACTTTCGACAAACTTTCCGGTTTTGGCCGGATTCCGGGCGAACTACATGTCCGACGACAAAATGGTTTTCACCATCGTGTTCAGCATGTCTTCTTACCCCATAATCGACTATCACATTAGCTGTTTCAAAATATTTTGTTTGTCCCTTAATTTGAATCCCCTCCCCCACCCCTAAATGTAGAGCTACAAAGCCCATCTACGAACTTGACTGGTCCGACGACCCAAAGAACCCTCACACCAAGTTTCATCAAAATATCTCATTCCCTTCGAGAGTTATCGTGCTTACAGACGGACGGACAGACGGACGGACGGACGGACGGACGGACGGACGGACGGACGGACGGACGGACGGACGGACGGACGGACAGACGGACAACTTTTGCGATGTCATAGGTATCCCTCCACTTACGTTTTGGGATCCCAAAAATGTGCCGACAAAACACGCCGTTGCCGCTTCGCGGCAACGGTGTACATTTCCTGCCAGCACAGAATAGAATCGGGGTAAAACTAACTGCAATGCATCAGTTGAGATTATTCCTTTGATGTAATTTCGTATTTTAAGTTCTCATATTTGGCTTTTCATTTTAGCCTTCGCTAAAAAGCGAAGCTTCGAACGACTGTACCAAGAACAAGTTAAACTAATCGCCGCAGGCGAAATTTTTTAAATTTGCCTTTTTTCCAGAAAAATTTAGCTATACCTACCATACAAGTTCTAGCTTTTAACGTGTTTCAGCGAATTTCAATCCTAAAATGTTAAGCTAATTGAAACACTGTTCTTCTAAATAAAGAATACTACAAAATGCGCCGCAGGCGAAATTTTGTGTGGACTAACTGTAACAACGCATCAATTGAGGTTATTCCTTTGGTATAATTTCGTATTTTAGAGTTCACCTATTCGGCTTTTCATATTAACTTTCGCTGGAAAGAAAAAGCTTCCAACGACTGTACCAAGGCAAGTTAAACCAAGCGCCGCAGTCGAAATTTTTTTAATCTGTTTTTTTGTGGAAAATTCAGCTATAGTACCATACAATTTTCGGCTTTTAACGTGTTTCAGACCCCAAGAACGTCTATCCTAAAAGGAAAACTAAATGATACACCATTCTTCCAAATAGGGAATACTACAAAATGCGCCGCATGCGAAATTTCGTGTAAAACTTACTGTAATGCATCAGTTGACATTGTTCCTTTGATGTAAATACACATATTTAATTTCACATATTCGGCTTTTCGTTTCAACTTTTGCTAAGAAGCGAAGCTTCCAACGACTGCACCCAGAACAAATTGAACTAAGCAACGCCGGCGAATTTGTTTTTAATCTGTATTTTTCCGGAAAAATCTGCAACCGACAAATGTTTGCAGAATTTGATTTCTTACGTATAAAAGACCCGGTGTGCGGACAAGAACACCGACGCCCGACAAAAGCATTCAGAATTCGATTTCTTCTGTATTTTGCCCGACAAGATTGTAAAGAACTTTATTTTATACGCGTTTATAGAAGCCGATGTACCGACGAGACTTGAACTTTCGGCATGCGCCCGATAAAAAGTTACAGAATTTGATTTTTTTTTTTTTTTGTAAAAAGAACCGATGTGCCGACGAGAATACCGACGGCCGACAAAACCATCGAGCATTTGATTTGTTCTGTGTTTTGCTCGACTAGACTGTACAGAACTTGATTCATACGTGTAAAAATAACCCCTTGTGCCAATGAAACTTAAACTCCCTGGGTGCGCCCTACAAAGTTTGCAAAATTTGATTTCTTATGTATAAGTAGAACCCGATATGCCGACGAGTCGACCGACGCCCGACAAAAGCATAAAAAAATATTTCTTCTGGATTTCTTATGTATAAAAAGAACCCAATGTGCCGACGAACCGAGGCACGACAAAAGCCTGCAGAATTCGATTTCTCCAGTGCTTTGCCTGACAAATGTTTGCAGGATTTCATTTCTTGCGTATAAAAAGAACCCGATGTGCCGACGAGTCGACCGACGCCCGACAAAAACTTAATTTGTTTTTATTTCTTCTGGATTCCTTCTGTATATCAAGACCAAAGGTTTCGATGGGATCCCAAAGATTCAATATCTGATCCAGACAACTGGGTCTTGTCTTAGCCAGATCCAGTCTTCGCCAGACTCCTTGAACATTTTTACAATTAAAATTCAGAAACAGATTAAGGCCAAATAGCTAACCACCTGAGAAAACCAAGTTCAGATTTGGATTCAGCATGTGTGTTTACTCCTATAAGTCATATCTCTTTTGACGAAAACTTCCTGCCACTTCTGCCAATTTCCCGGTTCCGGCCGAACTCCAGAACTACTTGTCCGGCGAAAAAAGAAAGCTCAAAGACGAAATCAGGGTGTCTTCTTTCCCCAGTAATGAACATCTAATCAACTTCAAATAGAAATTTAGTTTATAACAAATTTTCCGATTCCAGCCGGATTCCGGTCGAACTATATGTCCGGGTAAAATACGATTGTCACACAGGGAATCAGCATCTCTTCTTACCCCTAAATCGCTTATCTAATCAACTAGAAATAAAACTTTGACTTCCAACAGTTTTCCGGTTTTGGCCGGATTCCGGACGAACTACATGTCCGGGTAGAAACTTTTTTTTACATAAGTGTTCAGTATGTCTTCTTGCCCTAAATCGAACATCTAATCAACTCCAAATAAAACTTTTAATTTTGACAAACTTTCCGGTTTGGGCCGGATTCCGGTCGAAATACTTGTCCGTCGAGAAAATAGTTTTCACCATCGTCTTCAGCATGTCTCCCTACCTCTAAATCGAACATTTAATCAACTTCAAATAAAACTTTTACTTTCAACAAACTTTCCGGTTTGGGCCGGATTCCGGGCGAAATTCTTGTCCATCGAGAAAATAGTTTTCACCATCGTCTTCAGCATGTCTTCCTACCCCTAAATCGAACATCTAATCAATTTCAAATAAAACTTTTACTTTCAACAAACTTTCCGGTTTGGGCCGGATTCCGGGCGAAATACTTGTCCGTCGAGAAAATAATTTTCACCATCGTCTTCAGCATGTCTTCCTACCCCTAAATCGAACATCTAATCAACTTCAAATAAAACCTTTACTTTCAACAAACTTTCCGGTTTTGGCCGGATTCCAGGCGAACTACTTGTCCGATGACAAAATGGTTTTCACCATCATGTTCAGCATGTCTTCTTACCCCATAATCAACTATCACATTAGCTGTTTCAAAATATTTTGTTTGTCCCTTAATTTGTATCCCCTCCCCCACCCCTAAATGTAGAGCTACAAAGCCCATCTACGAACTTGACTGGTCCGACGACCCAACGAACCCTCACACCAAGTTTCATCAAAATATCTCATTCCCTTCGAGAGTTATCGTGCTTACAGACGGACGGACAGACGGACAACTTTTGCGATGTCATAGGTATCCCTCCACTTACGTTTTGGGATCCCAAAAAGAACCCGATGTGCCGACGAGAATACCGAGGCACGACAAAAGCATGCAGAATTCGATTTCTTCAGTGTTTTGCCCGACAAACGTTTGCAGGATCGTATTTCTTGCATATAAAAACACCCGATGTGCCGACGAATCGACCGATGCCTGATAAAAAGCATACAAAATATTATTTTTTCTGTGTTTGCCGGCGCTTCGCGCCGACAAACAAGGGAACTTTCGCCGGGCTTCGCCCGACGAAAATATTTTCTCAGGACCTTTAGGGGGGGGAGTCCCCCCCCCCCCATAGTGACGCCCCTGCTCCCACGTCCCGGAGTGTTTTTATCTTCAGTTCAGGCATACTGCTAAAATCAAACCTCAAGGTACTCCTTGCCATTTCACAATCTTCAGATTCTAACCAATAATCCGATCAATCAACCAGACCTAAAGCACACGCACACTCCAACTATACCGCCAAAACTACGAACACGCCAAATAAAAAAACACGCACTTTTTTTTTTTTCTGCCTAGGTACCTGCACTAATAGTAGCTACCCGGCAACACTGTACAAGAGATTTGAATTTTTATTTCACACGTACACAATCATAACACTCACTAGATGGTCTGAAACCTCGCACAAACACATCAGACGTAAGCGCTCGGGGTTCAGGTTCACCAATGCTAGGATCTTTTACCCAATTGGACAGTTTACAGACCCGTTATGATCAGCATCATTCATCTCCTTTATAATGCTCGAGTCTCTTCTGTTTGTCTACCGTATACCCTACTTCCCGCTGGATGCTCCCTGAATCACGGAATTTTTTTCGGTAGAGCCTTCCAGTACTGGCTGACCATTTGGTGTTCCAATTGAGTTAGGCTTACACTAACCATATCCCCATGTTCAAACTTCACCTCACGTCTATACATCACCGGGGTCATCTTTCCACAACTCAAATTCGTTAACACGCTTCACGAGTTTGTGGATTTAAGCCAAGTCTTCTTTTAGCTGGCTTTTTCCAGAGCTAGTTTCTTTATTGTTTCGACAAAACACCTTATCATCGAAGTGCTCATTTGCTGATAAGATATATACACTGCTTAGTGAGCTCTTGGAATTTAGTGCGAAACCTCTCAAAAATGAGGACTCAAGTTAACAAAAGATGTATTGCTATTGCAGTTGTTGCCTTTTTCGGAGTTGCGGGGTTAGTGTCGTATACTAAAGTCAACTCTAGTGAACGCTTCGAGGAAGATACTAACTACTGTAAGGACTTTGGCATTGTCGAAACTGGTGGATTTTGTCTCAACGAAGACCAAATCTTTGTTGGATACAACAACTTGTGGGGACCGGCTTTTGCCAAAGCCGTCGAGACAATAACTGGAGGTGGGTCACTCGTTGACTTCGGCGCTGGTCTGGGACACTACGGAAGATATTTCCTACGGAAAAAGGAGAAAATCTTCGCCCGGAAATTCTCCCAAGATGAAGACAATGTTTTCTTCAACCGCAAAGAGGTCAGAGAAATTCTACACACAGCCCCAATAATATCGCATTACGAGGGGTACGACGGAGCACTGAACGTGGAAAAAGTGACGAGTGGTTTCCTCAAGCACTTAGACTTGGCGGAAAAACAAGACCTTGGCAAGAAGTTTGACTGGGTCATGAGCTTGGAGGTCGGTGAGCACATCCCTAACAGATTCGAACCAATATTCATGGACAACTTGGTGCGACACGCTTGTACCGGCATCATTCTCTCCTGGGCCGTCGAAGGTCAAGGGGGGCATTTTCATGTGAATAATCATAATAACACATATGTGAAAGACCGCATGCGAGAGCGTGGTTTTGAAAGTTGTACAAAGCAGGAAGAGTATCTGCGAAATGAGGCGGATTTGGGACATTTTAAAAACACGGTGATGGTGTTCATTGCTCAGAACCCGGCGTACGGGAACGGATGTGTCGAAACCTACAAGTTACAGTGCTAGTCAAACTTCCAGCGATTACCGCTATTTCCTTTTACTATGTTTAATAAATACTGTGATTTATAAGCCTCCAGTAAAAGCTTTCAAAGAAAATTTGTTGGTCGCTAGTGGGTCCGTGTAAATCCTTGTGCACAAGTTCACCTCTGCCCCCAGATGAATCTGAGGTCACACGAGTGAATCTAGTCCAATCTGGAGACAAAATTTAATTCAGGCACTTCAGCTCCTTATCTTATGGCATCCTTTTGAGGCCAAAAATGTTGAGGCCTAGTTGGTATTGACCGATTCGTCGGATGAATTAGGATTAGTTCCTGTAATTTTCGGCCTATCAAAATGTAAAATCTTATCAGCTAAACTAACTCTTATACCTTTAACTAACTCTTATACCTTAACTCTTATACCTAACTCTTATACCTAAAATCTTATCAGCTAAACTAACTCTTATACCTAACTCTTATACCTTTCGATTTGTCATTTTCTATTTTACAAACTTGATCTTCTACAGAGGTAACTAAGCACTAGAATAAATGCTTCAGAGATATAAAACACGATTGACTTCAGTTCCGGACATCTAGGAATACTTTAAGCCGAGATACATGCACACAGGAATGTAGAGCTAATCCGTACCTTCCGATCCCTAAAGTTATGCTACCTTAAGTGCTCTACTTTTCCATAGAAAGCAAGTAAAGTAATGATAAAAAAGACCCCCCCCCCCCCAACAAATCCTGTGATTTCTGGTACCTATCGTCTTTATCGACAGTGTCGTGCCGAGCCAGAACTTTATCCGGTTGTACACGCGAGGCGCAAAAGCCAGCCCTGTGTGGAATCTGGGACTGGACAAATATTTTCCAACATGACAGATGGCAAAAGCCTCGAATCCGCCGCTAATGACGGACAGTATAAAGGCATATTCTCGCCGTTTTCCGGGGACTCCCCCGGGAATCAAGGGGAACGGCAAGAATAGAGTGAGTCATTCCACGCGGTACGGAAAACAGGGAGAACATGGGGAATGCTTCGAAAGTGGATTCTGTACTGAAAACAAATGTGCAGTTGACGAAATTAGTCTGGTTCCACTTTATTTTTGGTATCGTTATTCTGATCGTTTCTAATTAATTTTGCATTGCACCAAAAACTGATTCCCCTCCGAATTTGAAAAGGAGTCCTTTTTGATGATGGTGATGGCAATCGGAGCATTCCCCGCTCATGGGAGAGAATACCGGGATTGAGTCCCCGGGACAAACAAAACGCGGGGAACGGCGAGAATACGCCTTAAATCAGAACCCAGCAGATACCGTATTTCAAGCCTAGACAACAATCATTCTATCACTACAATCATTCTATCACTTAGTAACAGGCTTGGCAGGGACACGGAAAATGGCACAATGAACAGCTATAAACATTCATTTAGTGGTGCTGTTGGTGATATAAAAGAACAACCATACTACATACGGCAGTGAATACAACAGAAGAATAACAGGAGGCAGGAAAGAACCGATTCACCTTGTGATGTTTGCTCTTGTAAGTTTTAAGCTACTCTTACGGTCCAGAACAAGCCGTAAAATGTCGCAGCTGTTGCCTTTCCCTCCCAGGCCAAATTGGAATTTTGATTTTTGTAGGATCCGAGCGGGACTACACGGTATATCCGGACTGAAAGTATTCCTCCGCCCTAATCTAACTGTGAGAACGGACCCGATACTCCTTTGCTTGCGGTTGCGTTCTTCTAGCTATAGCCTAACGAGGACCTTTGCCAAGAATGGGCGGAAATCGTTGGAACAGCTCTCAGTCTCAAATCTAGCCCAACAGCGCTCCCTCTGTCTCCTACATTAAGCGTTACGGACGACCCTTACTTTTTACAAGGGGTGGAGCTCAACGGAATGGTATAGCCTTGATGGACCTTTTTTTTTTGGCTGTATCACGAATTTCGCAAAAAGTTAAACACGCTATGAGTTTTACAGGAACAGTAAAAAACGATACGACACTGATGCCAATTAACGTCCAAGTGTGACGTTCGGGACCCATTGAATAAACCCTGCGCTCCCCAGTCTAGAAACGAATGAACTGAATAACCCTTGAGGCCACCCCGGCAAAAGAGCAAGGCCTACGCAAACCCCATCTAGTATTTTGGACCCAGTCTAGTGACGTTTACAGTAGTCGAATATGAAGTAGCGAGAGAAGCTTGAGCTTAACAAGGAAAGTTGGTGATGTGAAGGGTTCTTTAATGCAAAAAATACATTAAAGAAAAATCACATTGTTCGGCGCTCCCCCTGTTCTTGAGTATTTACTTTCGACCGAACAAACAGGACACTAAACGCATTCGTCGCCCTAACCCTAGTTAGCTCTGCTGTGCAGATAACACTGCAAGTACGGGGGTGATACGAAGGGCTCTTAAAAAGCTAGGTTAAATCCTTTCCAATCCTGCCTCCTTGAACACTGTCCGGTTAAAAAGTGCATCTATCGAATAAATGTTCTCTAAATTCTAACAACTAGTTGAGTAACAATGTGTCCAGCAAGGAGCACTTCTTTGAGATCGCAGTTGATAACAAAAACTGGGCTATTTACAAACTGTACAACTAAAAAGATAAAAAATAAAAAAAACATAAGAAGTTGCATCTAAACTTAAGTCTGAGTATTTGGCATCTCGATCGAGTAAACAACAGGAGTTTGAAAACTGTCTCGAAGGGCTATAGATCTAGGCGTGACACTTCGGCTGAAAAGTAGGCTGACTGACGGCGTCTTCCTGAACTGGCGGCTGCTGCCCAGAGGATCTGTTCAAGTCACGAAAACCGAAGGATAAGGCACCTTCACTGTCAGAAGTTTCATAACAGATTGCGCATAACACTTTCAAGAATAACTCCTTTTCACTTAGAAATTAAGTGTTATGACCAATTAAGTTTATACTATTTCGTGCCTAGATCTCCAACAACACCTTTAATAGGTAAAAAATACTACACTGTCAGAAGTTACATAACGACAACAGAAGGATGCGTGGTTTCAACAGATAACACTTTGGGATGTTATCTGTTATGTTTTTTTCATTCCCGTTAGTATTACCAATTGAAGGTGTTGTTGAAGATCTAGGCACGAAATAGTGTAAACTTAATTGGTCATAACACTTTATTTCTAAGTGAAAAGGTGTTATTCTTGAAAGAGTTATACGCTATCTGTTATGAAACTTCTGACAGTGTGGGGGATATGGCTTTTGTCAGTCGGTATGTCGGTACTGCCGGTTTTCTAGAAGTCTCAAAAGTAGCTTAACTGACTTCAAGCTTGTCGTGAAAGTAAGGTTATTCCGTTTCGGAAGTCGCCTTCCCAGCGAGCGAAGACGCCTTTACGTCCAATACCCCTGGTCCAGGTGCGATTAAGGGTCATCTAGGCACATCACTCCAGCTGATGCTATATGTATATACTTTGGTCTATAATTCTTAATTTGGAACACTCCCAAGATGTATTTTTGCAGGTTTCGATTAGATTGTATTCCACCTTACGACACCATAGCGCAATATCTCAGAGACTTTTGCTGTAGACCCATCCGTCACGCTCCTATTACATGCCTAAACAATATTACGATATCGACGACAAGCTTCTGGTCGTAAGACGCCGAGAGGTCAGAGCAATAGCATTCAAATTCAACAGAAAAACTGCGTTAGGCTTTAGCCTCTGCTGAAGTGCATTCGAAATTGTCTGTAGTCGGCTTTACGGGATTCATCTTGAGGCATCAGACGTACTGAGTCACGCTAGTGAAGAACTCAGTGCTGCTAACACGTGCCATTGATTTTGTTTACCAACACGATCACTTTAGTTCCCAACCAACGCAATAGGCGTTGAAAAGAGAAGATTCAGGTCAATTTTACAAATGCTTATACACAATTCCAGCTGTTTCTTCACTCCTGTTCTGTTTTGCTTATGAGTTCCCTTTCATTTTCCATTTTGAGCTATAACGCTGCTGCCTGACTTCCTACTAGAAGGACAAATATCCGCTGGAGTGACACGTGCCATAATTACCTCGAGACAGCTTAGACATCCCTGTTGAAATTAAGTAAACAAAACTAAATACTGTCAAACACAATGTGATGTGAGATTCTTCGTAAGAGAGTACAACTGAAACATCTAGCTAATATTGTTCGGTGGTTCCGTTTAGAAGCTATACGTCAACTAAAGCACTTTGACATACAACAAATTCGTGATTTCCCTTTTTCACAAATACAAGATGACTGGACCCCGGAGAAACTCACGTCAAATACAAAAGATTGAGCAGGGTCAAAGCTGCACTTGTGCTTCCAATTCCCGCTATTCGGTCCTATCTATATCTCTCATTCAGACTCCACAATCAACACGTTGTCCACCTTTTAACATTGTAGCATTTGTCAGTTCACGAGCTCTCCATAATACATGCTGTTGGAGTTATCTCTGCTGACCACCTGTGATTGGACGCCTTTCTTTCTTTCCTTTATTTATTGCTGATTCCTCCCGCTTTGGTCTAAGGAAAATCTTGTTAGCTCATCTTTTTGCAGCCTATTTATAACGTCCCGCTTTGCTGATCAGGATGATTCGGGCATGTTTCAGTAGTGTATCCACACGGACTGCGGCATATTTTACCAGGTTGTGATACGTGGACATGAATCGACTGCATAAAACATTCCATCCAATAGCCGCCTCTGGTGATTAGTTACTTTCAAACACTCGCTTTCACTCTTCCCATTTCTCATTTCGCAATACTGATGAGCGGAGATCACAAACAATCCTCACAAACTCACACAGTGAGCTGCACCAAGTCACAGAAGCACAGTGTAATTATTTAATGACTAGAGCTTGTCAACGTCTTAGAGAGCCCATTAGTTCCATAGGTGGCACACTACTTAGATCGTCTATTGTTTCTTCATCACTTTCATTGTGACCATATAGGTCGGCGAGTTTATTGAACCTCTGACCCCACTGGCTCAGGTAGTCGAACTCCTGTTCATCGTCGTCGGTACCTAAAAACAGAACACCAGCTGTTACTAAGGTACGAGCCAGGTCCAGATTCGTACTTACGATACAACTGTCAGTCCTCTGCCAGTACTTCAAGATACAACTGCCAGAGCTCAGTAGAGTTCTTCCTCCGTTATGCATATTCAGTATCCAAAGAATTAAAGCACGCAAGTAAGTAATTTATTAACCCGGAAAATTCACATGGAAGTGAGACGGAGACCAAAACAAAAAGAAGAAGAGAGAAAGAGACAGAGAAGAGTGCGGAATATCACTAAGTATTTACACTACTTACAACTTGTAGTATTACACTACTGTCATAGGATCGCTAGCCATCATAGATTTGAAGAAAACAAAACTTTTCCGCAGGGAATTAGTGATTCTGCCGAAAAACCTCGTAGGGATTTAAGTCCGCAATCGGCTGACCCTGGTCGAAACCATAAGTTACTGACGAAGATCAGCCTGCTCAAGTCTTCACTGAGCCTAGAATCGTTCTCCTTATAACGCTTTCCACGTCACGCGTCTCCGTAACCATTCCCTATGACAAGTCTAGCAGTGCGGTAATATTACCTGACGCAAGAGACGACAGGGACCCAGCAGTACTTCCTCCTCCTTCATATGCGTAGTTTCTCAAATCGTCAAACGGCGGCGCTGTTGTGTCGTTGTCAGCCCGTCGCTTGTGTTCTTCAATAAACATGCCTACAGTAGACTCTCCCGGCATGATTGGGGGAGGAATGTAAGGCATGGCAGATTTTAGGGGTTTGAGATCACGCGGTCCCAAACCGTAGACAGGAGGTCCACCGATTGGGATTTGTAGTGGGGTGATGTCGTATGCGGTCATGTCATCCTCTCCTAAAAACAAGATGGATTAAATAAACACGAAGTATATTTAAGACGTCTCGAGTTTCATGTGTCGACACAGTTAAATACATAGATAGATCAGTGTATTTCAAAAGGCCCAGGGCCATATACACAAAATAACAAAAAAATATTACTTAAACGCCAAACTTCTTCTTAATTCCAAACATTTATCTATATACACACCCACTCGAGTAATGACGGTAAGGTTAACATTACTCAGAATGTCAGGAAGTGTGTGTCAGGATGTGATATCTGCGACATGACGAAATAGTCGCGAACGACTGAAGCATCGAAGTTGCATTTTTTGTGCTTCGATGAATTTTGTTTCTATGTTTCCAATAATGTTCAATCAGAGCAAACATAACTGGACAACCTGCATGCTTTGACGACATTTTCTAACACTTTTTACACATGGTCTGGGCCAAAGGCTTGAATCTTTAAAAGAAACTGTTCGAAACGATTTACCGAAAACGCGAGGTAGTCTATATCCGAACAGCGGGTTCTACAGCCGATCAGTTTAGACCAGTTACGGAGCCTTTTTTATCGTCGGATTCAAACGCAGCTTGTTCTCAAATCGGTATTCGCACAACTAGGATAACACACGATACTGTCGTCGGTATCAGCTAACAGTTTTAGGCTAGGTTGCCAGAACACATTAGGAGCTATCTAAAAAATTAGAGTTAGACATACCGCCACCCTCATCTTCATAATTGATGATATTTTCTCTCACGTCGTCATCAGGCCCCGGATATCTGACAGCCGCCTCTCTTCGCCGGGAGTACACAACGTAAATCAGCACCAGGACTAAAATAAAAATACAGTTAATAATATTCTAGTTCTCGCTGACTGCATCACCAACCAATGATAAACTTAACGGGAATGTACTTCCGTAAGCGTCCAGGTGCGCTTCCTGGTCCCTCGCGACGTGACCGCATCTTCCATTTAAACCATAAGAATTACGTAACATTTAACGCGGATTTACTGCATTGTCTCGAAGCAAACAATAAGAACCAAACTAGCAAAATGCGATAAGATCGCTATATGGCACATGAGTAAGCTCAAGTGCCATAATAAAAACCAAACAGTTTACGCCTCTCAAGACTATACTGTTGGTAATTTGTACTTAAAGCTGCTGGTCTTGGAGGGGGAGGGAAGGGGGGTGTCCGGAAAGTAATTGACGAAAATGTACTGACATTCGAGAGCTTAATTACACAATCGACCTTTACTTCCACCCATGCCTTTCTCCGAGCTAATTCCGAGGTTGGGGCCTTAGCAAGCTGCCTACTTACGTTTGCCGCTGTAAATACAGCTATCTAGGCAAATAGGACTTATAAACCAAAGGACATCCTCTAAATTTCACAAGCTACCAATGTGAAGGATCATTTCACCGCGTAGATTCTAAAAGCTAAACTGCAAGAAGTTTCACAACAGATAACACGAAGATGCGCGGTTTCAACAGATAATGCGTAACAGATAACACTTCGGATGCTATCTGTTGTTTGTATGTCTGTCTGTCAAAATGTTATGCATGATAAGCCTTACCGTCAAGAAGAACATAAAAACCGTCAAAAAGTATCTGCTGAGTTTTCCGACATCATGACGATAATGAATAAAGTCAGTAGATGCTTTTTTGGCTCTTCCTAACAAAGCCTGTTATGCATAACATTTCATACATAACGTTTTCAAACACAAATCGCATTATCTGTTGAAACCGCGCATCCTCGTGTTATCTGTTATGAAATTTCTGACAGTGTACAGGCAGATGGGGGTATGTACGTCGAGAACGAAGTTCGCAAACACTACTGAAGCGTCGTTGCTTTAAAAGGTAAAATAAATACAACAAAATAAAAAAACATACCCATAAGTGCGAGAATACATGCAACAACAGCAACAATAAAATCAGGAGAAGTAGTTAGTGTTGCTCCAAGGAGCTGTAGCTCACAGTTGGGACCAGTCCGGCCGGCAGAACAGACACACTCATATTCTCGTTCATCTTCGTAGTTAATACAAGTGGCGCCAAAACTGCAGGGTGAGTAAACACACTCGTTTATATCCACACAGGTGGGTCCAAGCTGAGATTTTCCATGCGGGCAACTAAAGGGGTGGGGTAAAATTAAATCAGGCAAACTAAAAAATTGAGTGGGGGAAAAAAGGGGTGGCAGGTGAGGTTGAGGTGACTTTTGGTAAGCAAGGCTCCAACGAAGTTATCTAATTTGATGTGTACGAACACCCTTCAGATGACAATATCATAAATAGTGAGCTGAAAGACAGAAATGCTCCACGGGCGGGGTTTGAAACCGTGACCTTCAAAGTCAATTATCTCGCCTGAGGAGCATTTTTGTCTATCAGTTCATTACTAGTAATATATTTGTTATGACTTTTTCAAATGTTACCTTCTCGTACAACATAACACTAAGAATGGTTTCAACACGAGCGGTGGTAACTCTGACACAAGGGCGCGACCTCTTGTATCAAGTGTTATCAAACTTCTGACAACGTAAGCCGACAGGGTACATCAGCCATGAGCCTAGCTTCTTGCTTACCAAGAGCACCATTCCACCGAATATATGAAACAAAGCACAGTACTACACATTCACTACCCTCTGTCTGTCTACTACATACCGAGAATAACCAATAGGCAGACCAAGATTGCCGCGAGTGCTCCCATGCTAAGCCTGACAATCCTTCCTTGCTGTAGCAACTCGCAGTGGTCCCCAGAATAGCCTTCTGGACAGGCGCATACGTAGAAGGGTTCCCTATTGAGGCACATGCCTCCGTTCAGACATGGGGAGTTTATACACTCGTCTCGATCTATGCAGCCCTTTCCGTCTGGAGTACGTATACGAGATTCTCCGCAGCTTGAAAGAGAGATGTGATGATGAAAAAGAAAATTAGTAGCTTGTGCTGTGTAGGAGGATTGCACGAGCCTTGATGAAAACGATGGATCGCAGCATACCCTAATGATTGATTGATTGATTGATTTATTGTATAATTCAGGTACAAAATTTCGTAGTTGTCCAACCAAATTGTTTGACCTTTGTCAAGTAATATATACAACACTTGTTAAAATCAAATTCATAATCAAAATAAAAGGTAAACCATTGAAGTCAACAACCGAAATAAAATTCATAACAAAATAACTAAGACAAAATAACATTATTGTAAAAATCCACAAATTTCGGAATGAAGCTATTACAATATCTTTCCCGGTTACATGCGATCGGCATGAGCTTCGGGACTTTGGTGGATACTTGCCTTGGTGGCCTTGGGCGTTCAACCTCAAAATCAGGGGGTAAAAGGGATCGGAGAGTTGGGTGTTCAAGGAGTTTTAGTCCAAAATTTTGACACAACTTCTGCCTCCTATTAGACAGCGCATCCAGTCCAATCGTTCGAACGAGGTGATTGAACCGTTCTTTCAAGCGAGGGTTTAATAGGCCATTTAAGAAAGCACGACATATGGATGTGAGCCTAGGCAAACAGGCTGAAAAAAAGTGAATCCAGGATGATGACAGTGATGATCAATCCATTTTTCGTTTTTTTTTACATACAGCAACTCCTATGTCAGTGATTATTATTCTTCCCCGTACCCCTTGATAATCAATATAAATAACCTACAGAACAGACGTTAACCCATCTTCTGATCCGTTTAATTTCTGTTTTTCCACAATGATACAGCAACACTTATTTCAGCGATTGTCACTCTTTCCAGTACCCCGTCGACGATCAATATAGACAGCCTACAGAATAGCCTTTAACCGATCTTGTGATCCGTTTAATAAAGTTGCCTTCTCCACACAAAAAAACTGACTCTTCGATATTAGGAGAAGATCCAAAACTTTTCAGAATGTAACGAAGTGAGCATTTGGATCTAACTTGAGCCTCTGTGAGGGGCGGGTCGTCCTTTTTCTTAATAAAATTTGTGTTACCCCAGTACCCGAGGCCAAACAAAAGTTATGATCAGAAACCTTTTCCTATAGAGAGTTATCAGTCTTGGTTTAACGTCATCAGAAAACATAACAGTTTAACACTAGTTACGGAGTGTGAGAGAGCTAAACGCAAGGGACAGTTGGATTTTTCGCCTCTCTTTTATTGTTTACCCCTAGTTCACAGAGAAAACGTTGAGGGCCTTTTTCCGCAGACGCAATCAATACGTTCTTATTTATGAAAACGCAAGGCGTCGTGAGGCAAATGCAAGGGTCATGCGACATACTCCAGAAAATAGTAAAATCCAAAACTTTCATAAAAGGGCTGACAACATTCTTCTTCATCACAACCTTTTCTTTTTTCACAAAAAAAGCGCCCTGGTTAGTTTGTTTATTTTGAACTTTTAGTAGGCTAATGTATCTTTAACAGTCAGCTGTTTATTAGTATGTAAGTGTGTGTGAGTTTGATTGACATGTTGTTGTTCATTTTTATACACTACTAAGGTTTTGAAGGATTCAAATAAATAACAATTATAAAGACGCCTTCTGTATGATCCAAGGATTGTTCTCCCGATTGCCACTATTCTAAATCGTCGAAAGAACTAACAGCTTGAAAAGTGGGCTCACCTGCATTCATAGCCCATCCACAGGTCAATACACTCGAACGGCGGATCGCAAGTCACACTAGCGCATGGGTTATTCGACGGACATCCCTTCCGTATGTTGTGAGAAAGAGTTGCCTGTCCCCACTGGGTTCCATTAAGTGCGGGTGGAAGTGGGAGGATTTTCCCCTCTAGACGAATATCATCAAGACATCCTACAGGAAAGAACAGTGTAAAGGTTCGGTATGCTTGCTTCACTTTAGTTAGACAAAATAAATGACTGTTTGCTATACTGTCAGAAAAATCGTAACATTTCAAAAGGATGCACAATTTCAATGGATATGAGATAAGGCACTATCTGAAGACATTACATAACATTTCCGTTCTGGTCTTTTAATGGGAATGGCGTACTTATAATATTAACTTATTCTAATTTCAGTAATATGTGAACCCATGCTCGTTTTCGAAATTCTTCACTTCATAAGTGTATCATATCTCCTCTGTTAATTAAACACTGATTATCATGCTTGCCATTTTTGTTCTCTTTACGTGACGTATCGTGCGGTTGATCACTGTTTTCGAGGCGCTTATTCGTCAGGAGACCGGTTATGCGAATTTTGCCAAGATTGTCATCCAAGGCAAGGGACATGGAAAGAGGCTAAAAACAGCCGAAGCCGTGTGTAATTTTCTGTGAGCATAGCTTAGTTGTAAAGTGGTAAACTGTCTTATCTGAGCAGAAACACCATGTCAGCACTCAGCACTATGTAGTGCGAGGTGTGCTTTACGTGTTTTTATCTTTCGAAAATTAACGTTGCAAACCATGTTTAATTGTTTGTTTTTACAGATAAATATTCCTTCAGCCCAAGCTGACTGCGAATCATATTTGATCGTGCAAAACGGATCCGTCAGCTGAATTTTATTAGAGCTATATTTCGGTTATTCAAACATGTTTACAACGGATACGTCAGCTACGATTCTCCGTCAGCGATATTTCGGCCCTTCTTGGCAAGGGTCTTCGTCAGGCTGTCAATCCTCTGGTTCAACTTCGGGGAAGGAAACAAACCTGTAATCAAGCCCAAAGTCAGCTTGGGCTCAAAGAATATTTATCTATATTTCGGTCCTTCTTCGCAAGGGTCCTCTTCAGGCTCAAACCGCTCAAGTTGGAAAAACCTTCGTCTCTGGGAAACTTGTAGGACATTTTTTCCCCAGAGTTCGTTTTTCCAACTTGAGCGGTTTTGAGCCTGAAGAGGACCCTTGCAAAGAAGGGCCGAAATAAATCTCTAATAAAATTCGGCTGATGTATCCTTTTTGCACTGTCAAATATGTTTTACAGAAACATAACACTTAAAAGGTCATAACACAAATTCTCTGTAACCTTAAGATATGGTGTGTCATTTCTGTTTAAATTACGCAACCTTTTTTAAATGTTCTAAAACATCTGACAGAGCTGTCCAGGTTCTTACATGAAGTTAATTTCACATGTTCCCTATTCAGGCAAAAAACATGCGCTGTAAGGATGTAACTTTAAAAATAGATACTTTTTTTTTTAATAATAATGTCCTAATATAATTAAATCAAGAGCTAGAAGCTCATCTGGCACTTGCAAAACTAGGAAAAATGATGACTGTGGGAATTGGTCAACTCGCGGGTTTACTGTAATCCTTTGCAAGCAAAAGCCTCGAGGCACGAATGCTCATATGCCCGTGGCGACCATGAAAATGTATCGTTTAGTCTAATTTTTTTTGCGCTTATGCGATGATGATGTGCACTTTTAGGGAGCTAGGTGTTCCTTTGTAAGCCACACCCTTGAGACACAAATGATCATGGGCCCTTGAACGTTCTCCCCCCTCCAGGATGGTCGGATCTTGGAAGTGACTATTTCTAAATCAATTTTGTCGGGTCTGTAATTTGCCAGCAACGTTTCATCGTCCTAGCACATATGGAAGTACCTGACGTCGCGATCACGGAATTCCGGCAACATTTTCGTTTTCCGCACATTCCAAACTAAGTTTATAACTTACCTTTATGGAAATCGGCATACACCTCGTACGACCGCACGCCCGTATATTCCGCTTTTCCTCCAGCATATACGCCCTCCTGTTTGTCCACCTGCATCCACTGGTGTCCACCGAAGCTAAATGTCTCGTTGTACCTCTTGCCTTCACCACCATCCAATTCTAACATGGCTGATGAACCGTACCGATTAACTTTTACACTGTGCCACTGACCGTCGTTTACTGTGATGGCTGAGAGCCACAAGCTTCTTTCTTCAGTGCGGAGGCTATTAAGGTTGAAACGGAAGTGTAGTCGGCTGTCTCTGATCTGCAAAAAGGATATTTATATATTATTTCAAAATAAAGGTAAGCTAAAAGCTTGTCGCTATGGCGTAGACTACTGACGCAATAGCTCTATCCATTCTTAAACCTAGAAACCTGAATTTAATATGGTATACTCTAATCCCTTAATGCCAACTCGGTGATTTTCATACTTGCCTTGGTTCGTTGTTTTTGCTGCGTATCATACGACTAAAGATTAATTAGAAGAAGGTCATTCATCAGGAAAACCTGTTATGTAAATTTCCCCCTGTTTCGCTAGAAGTCAATGGTCTAGCAGAGCGACAGCAAAAGACGTGGATAATTTGTTAAAAGCAGAGTCTTTTTAATAATTTGTGTTATTTTATGTGGAAGGATAAGGAAAATATGGATGGAGATGAGTTAATCATGAAGAAAACTGATGTTGTATGGAATAGAATGAGAGGAATGAATAGGAAAGCGTTAAAGGAGAAATTGAATGTGGATATAAATATAGATAAATTTTTGTGAGATAATATTAATTTACATAATTTTTATTTAATTTTTGTAATTTAATTTAATGTTTATATATAGATATTTTGTGGACCATTTTTAAGTGAATAATTTGTGATAGTAGAGTGTGTTAAGTTTGGAAATAAATTTTCTCTTGTAACACCTTGTAAAGAGAAGAAAATTTATTTTAAGTTTTTTTTAAGTTTTTTATTGGAATTTAGTTGTCTTTGTTTCTTTTTTTTTTAACATGAAATATGAAAGGAATGAGATTTGAAGAAGATTTGATTTTGTGTTGCATAATTTATGCCACCGTGTAAAAGGTTCTCTATGACGGAAGAGCACCTTTTGAGCGGGGTGAGCGATTTTATTTAATTATTGGTTCAGTTTTTGTAGGATGTTCCTTGATTGTTTTATGGTAAAATGGTCCGCATAAAGAGAATTATAAATATTATTTAAAATATGTTTTATATATTTTGTTTTTAAAATGTATGATAAATGGTAATAGGAATAAAAAAAAATAATGTGTATTTTATATGATTGTTATAGAATTTTTTATTTTTTATTTTTTTTTTAGGTTGAATTTTGTAATATCAATAGTTTGAATGATGATAATAATAATAGTGGAAAGATAATCGCGTTAAAATTGTATAATATGATTGAAATGTATAGATAGTGGAAGGAGTAAATATTGTTATTGAATTTAGTTTTCTTAATTTAATTTTATAAATAAAGATAGGATGGAAGTGTAAAGATTAGAAAGAATTGAAGGGAAAAAAAAAATAATTAAGAAATAAAAAAAAACGTAGAGATAGAGGAAAGTGTAGGTGACGCTAAATAGATAGGCCGGTCATTTGTTTAAGTTAAGAAAAAAAAAAAAAAGTTGATAAGACCGTTGGCGTCATCGAGGGCAAGTGGAAGCGTAGTCACCTGGCCAATTCATATTGGACTGGAAGAACAGAAGAGATACTACGAGGCTTTAAAAAAAAGAAGAAAAAAAGCAAAGTCTGGCTTTAAAGTATTCGACTATGTTAGTACAGTGGAACAGTAGTGAAAGATGTGCTTTAAAAGTCCGCCCCATCATTCTTATGAGTCATGACGTGCAAAAAACTAGACTTCCAAACAGCCAGCCAATTTGATGCAGACAAATCCTGGTATTCCACACCCGGTCGACAGCACAGTCATTGCGCGACGCTGATTTGTATTTCCCAGTAGCAATGCAAGTTCTACTTCATCTAGACATCAGATGACAGGATGGGGGCCTGCAAGATATGCGATGGCTTCTAGGAGAGAACCCATGCTGATGCACGGGCAAACTTCAAATATCAATCGGCTACGTGGGCGCCATCTCAACTTCGAAGCAAAGCGGCACATTAGGAGCGCGTTCCACCCTACTAACCGTAGTTACTACGCACGAAGTCACGGATTTTGGCTTCTTGGCGTCAAGGCTGGAACGAATTTTTCTATTTTCGCCAAAATATCACGACGCGGTCTAATCTAGCCAATCCTGTTACAGAGATCCGTAGTAACCACGCTTACTACGCTCCCGAACATGGTAAGCAAATAGTTACTGTTAGTTACTATTTCGAGAAGGTTGGAACGTTCAGCATAGTAACTTTTCGTGAGGTTGGAGCGGAAATGGTAACCAACAGTTACCATTGTTAGAAGGGTGGAACACGCTCTAGATCTTACCTCTAAGATACCATACTCTCTGGTATGCTGATCGCTCACTCGGAAGAGCTCTCCATACTCCTCTCTCGTTCTAAACCGGAGCTGAATCATCGTCGTGAACCGATCAGGCTCAAACGACAGGGCATACTTCACGTAGCTTTGGGGATTGAACATCGCTGGCACCGTCTCAACATTGCAAAATGTTCCAGCCCACCCGGGCTTGCACTCGCACCGCGGTTCAGCGGCGGGGCCGACGCAAACACCATGTTCGCCACAGCCATACCATGGTGCAACGCTTTTTCCGTTTCCACCGACGGTGAAGGTGCCGCCACCAATGTCTTTGGCGCCTGAGCAATTCTCGTCGAGGTAGTGGCAGCCGCCGGCACTGCCGCGAGTGATGCCGGGTTCTGCGAGGTCATACATCTGCAAAGATATAGTGTAAATAGAATGAATAAATATACTACGTGCAAGGTGCACCTACGTAAGGTGCAGGAAGGTAAAAAGGAAATTGGTTAGTTATTTTGTAAACTGAGAGGTAAGGTTGTGTCTGAGAGTAAGAGCAGTGACCACTCTGCGTATTATGTTTAAAATGTAAAGATTGTGGTTCTCGGCGTCCAGGAATGGACTGAGTGTTTTGAGTATGTGTGATTTATCTTCTTATTTGTTAATAAACCCATTGATTGAACTAAACTGAACTGAAAAAAGACAAGAAATACAGCCCCACAAAATTATTAGACGTATGAGGCAATGGTGGAAGTTCTAATTTCAAACTGATTGGATGGATGAAGTTATTACGTCTGAAGTATAGCAAGACCGAAGGTTTCAACGGGATCCCACAAATTTAGTAACAGACCCAGACAATTGGGTCTTTTAGATATCCGGTCTTCGCCAGACTCCTTGAACATTTTTACTACTATAATTTAGAAACAGATTAAGGCCAATCCGAGAAAACCAAGTTCAGATATGGACTGACCGTGTGTGTTATACGTCATATCTATTTTGACGAAACTGATCAAAACTTACTGCCTTACTTCTGACAAATTTCCGGTTTCAGACGGATTCCGGGCGAACTATATGTCCGGGTAGAAAATGATGGTCATACTGTGATTCAGCATGTCTTCCTACCCCTAAATCGAACATCTAATCAAATTCAAATAAAACAAAGAACACATAATCAGATAGAACTTTTGTCTTTAGTCGCATGCAGCGACTATGAAACCCCGACAAAACTGAGTGGGCCTAGGGGTATTTACTCTAGTTTTGAGTTGATCTGATACCCGTTTACTCCTCTTCCGTCTTCGCCGTTGCTTATCGCACAAGAAATAGTGCAGGAGGCTGACAGGAGGCGCGTTGACCCACTCTGGAGCGCGTCCATAGAACCAATCAGCTTCGACTCCTACTTTTCCTCACCAGCGACTTAGCTACTTGTAGAGGTAACAAAACGTAATGTGGCGCGAGTCTAGTAGCCTCCGCTAGTTCGTAGCGGACACGGTATGGGAAAAAATTCGACTCCGCATAGTCATATTACAGAGATAGGGAGACGGAGGTTCTGTGAGATTATTTGTTCTTGATAAAACTTTAACTTTTAACAGATTTTACGGTTTCGGCCTGATTCCAGGGCGAACTACGTGTCGTGTTACGTCTTCAGCATGTCTTCTTACCCCTAAATCGACTATCTCATTAGCTGTTAACAAATAGTCTGTTCCAACCTCAATATGAACCCACGCCCCTAAATGTAGGGATACAAAGCCCATCTGCGAACTCGACCCGTCCCTTGACCCAAAGAATCCTCACACCAAGTTTCATCAAAATATCTCATTCCCTTAGAGAGTTATAGTGCTGACAGACGGACAGACAACTTTTGCTAAGTCACAGGTATCCCTCAACTTACGTTAGGATCCCAAAAAGCACAAAAGACGAAGTTTTAACTCGATCTCCATTACATACACTTAGACTGCCAACTAAACAAGACCAAAGATTCGATGGGATCCCAAAAATCTAATACTTGATCAGACAATTGCGAACTACCATAATTGTCCAGAACAAAAAAAAAGAAAGTTCAGAAGCGAATTCACCGTATCTTCTTATCCGTATAAAGAACATCTAATCAACTTCAAGTAAAACTTCTTCTAAAAAAAATCCGGTTTCAACCAGATTCCGAACGAACTACATGTCCCGGTAAAAAAAAAGATTGTCACAAACAGATTCAGCGTGTCGTCTTACCCCTAAATCTGTCATCTAATCAACTTCAAATAAAAGTTTTGATTTTAACAAATTTTCCTGTTTCGGCCTGATTCCGGGCGAACAAGTTGTCCGGGTAGAAAATACTTTTCAAATAAGTGTTCAGCATGTCTTCTTACCCCTGAATCGAACATCTAATCAACTTCAGATAAAACTTTTACTTTTGCAAACTTTCCGGTTTTGGCCGAATTCCAAGCGAACTTCTTGCCCTGCGAGAAAATGGTTTTGACCATCGCGTTCATCATGTCTTTCTACCCCTAAATCGAACATCTAATCAACTTCAAATAAAACTTTTACTTTTAAAAGACTTTCCGCCTTTGGCCAGATTCCGGGGTAACTACTTGTCCGGAAAAAAAATGGTTTTCACCACCGTGTTCAGCATGTCTTCTTACCCCTAAATCGAACATATAATCAACTTCAAATAAAACTTACTTTTAGAAGACTTCCCGGTTTTGGCCGGATTCCGGGCTAACTACTTGTCCGGCGAAAAAACGGTTTTCACCATCGGGTTCAGCATCTCTTCTTACCCCTATATCGAACATCTAATCAGCTTCAGATAAAACTTTTACTTTTAACAAAGTTTCTGGCCTTGGCCGGATTCCGAGCGAACTACTTGTCCGATGGCCACGTGTTCAGCATGTCTTCTTACCCCATAATCGACTATCACATCATCTGTTTAAAAATATTTCACTCGCCCCTTAATTTCAATCCCCTCCCCCACCCCTAAATGTAGGGCTACAGAGCCCATCTACGAACTCGACCTTACTCTTCACCCACATAGTCCTCTCACCAAGTTTCATCAAAATATCTCATTCCCTTTGAGAGTTATAGGATTCACAGACGGACGGAGAACTTTTGTGATGTCATAGGTATCCCTCTACTTACGTTTTGGGATCCACGACCCGTAAACCAGAAATAATCGAGCATTAATGGAGACCCTGAGCCCGTTAATTTATATCCCCAAGAGCTTATGACCACCTTTGTGTACACCGAAGGATTTTCGTTATCCATAATTAGGCATGGGCACTGTTCCTGTTTTCTGTTTCTGTTTCTGTTTTTTTCCTCCTGTTTTACTGTTTACTGTTTTCTGTTTCAGGGACCCAAAATAAACAGAACAGCTGTTTTGAAGCCAGCTGTTTTTTTTCTCACCTGTTCCGTTCTGTTTTGGTGTATCCTGTTTTGCCCTGTTCCTGTTTTTTTTTAC
This sequence comes from Branchinecta lynchi, assembly GCA_023053575.1. NCBI lineage: Eukaryota > Metazoa > Arthropoda > Branchiopoda > Anostraca > Branchinectidae > Branchinecta > Branchinecta lynchi. The sequence continues at coordinate 11,529,501 of JAKZAP010000007.1, forward strand.
CTGTTTAAACAGAAAAATCTGTTTTTTTGGGGGGCAACCCGCCTTATCTATACAACAAATCTTTTAACTCAAGATTTTGATCATTTCGAAATGCCACATTCCAAAAGAGGCCAATTTGTCAACCTTACCAGTGACCCACGCGAAATGTGGATGCGATGACAGCTATCAAAAATATTGAGCAAGAATCAAGCAATAGTACAACAGCAAAAATGGGAACTTCAGATACTGCAAATATTTATTCAGCTCAAGCTGACGGCGAATTGCATTTGACTGAGCTAAATGGATACGTAGTCAGCTAAGTCTTAGACTACTGTTGCAGCTTTCCGCCGACCCTTCGTGGCAGCAGCCGTCTTCGGGTCCAATATGAAAAAGTGCGCAAGCGCTCAAACGTAATGTGTAAAAGTAAAACCTATATCATATCAGAGATTGGCGAATCCGATCATGAAAGGATTCGAATCCGAATCCAGAGCTAGGTACGAATGCTAATCCACCATTTCATGCTGAGGATTCGAATCCGAAATTGAATCCGGATTCGAATCCGACCTTACCAAAAATTAAATCATGTTCATAGGTTATAGTTAAAAATCAGAGGGGACAAACAACACTGATATTTCAGGTAATCAGATAATGTGATAGATTACTTAACATATTTGGTGGTGGACACCAAACAAATTTGATTGTCTAAAGCCTACTGCGTAAAAATTGGGAAAACGGAAACTGAAAGGATGTAGAATAGAAATTTGAGCGGATTCGTAAGATTGAGGGTTTGGAATCCAAGTCCGAAAGCAAATCCAGCCTGAGAAGCAGAAGATTCGAATCCGGCCAAAAGGACGAATCCTGGATTCGAATCTGAATCCGGATTCGGATTCGCCCAGCTCTGTATCATATATTGTGTACGAACATCCTAATAACCATTCGCCCTTGACTTTTAATTCATTGGTCAATATGGGCCCAGTTACCAGCGTTTGGATGTGGGGGTGGGGGGGGGGGTGGGGGGTGGAGTATCAACAAAAGATACATCTAGATGGGTCTTTGGGTGGGTCCAAAGACCCATCTGGACAATGATGTTCACGCATTCCAAATTTCCACCTTAGTACCAGGCATGATTAGCAAGTTTGCGAATTTGGTCAGGCATTACTCTGGGCAATCCGGGCCAAGTTGCACAGAATTCGCAAAACAGTGATAAGCCTTTAAAATTTAACTGAAAAGCCAACTAATTTTTGTGTCATTTCATTAAACATACTGAATTATTGGGATTCTACAAAGGGAATTTTTTATTTTCCACTATCTGCTCTAGTTATGACGTTCAGAATATGTGCGGCGTCCCCACAACACAAATTCTACTATGACTCGGGAAATTTTAATGTAAATACAAACGCTGCTTTTCGTTGGGCAGTGGTGAGATTGGTGAAGATTGTTTAGTGCCGGAACAATAGAAAATTCATAAATCTTTCTCGTAAGGGGTGTAACAAAAATACAAGCGCATAGAGGTACCACAGATCACACGGAAATTCCACTATTTGAAAAACAATTATTCGTGAATAGCGGAAGAACGAAGTAACGCATTTTCAGTGGCTCTTCAAGCTGTTTTAAGTGAATAAGTGATGGATAACTAGATTGTCCTATCCCAGCCTTTTTAGGTTAAACTTTAAAGGAAACATTAGTCACTGGGGGAATTGTGACCAATTGCCCTTGAACTGAGAGTTTATCGGGGGTTGAATCCCCCCGACGGGATCTAGTGACAACTAGACCCCAAGGCCCACAAGTACACCAAGTTTCAAATTAGCATCTATTTATTTTATTTATTTTTTATTTATGAATTTATGACGCACCGCCCAAGGGCGTAAGTGCAGTAAAAAAAGATAAAGAAATATAAAATAATCGCAAAAAACTCAACAAATATTTTCCATAAAGGTTCACTAATTTAGAATCACGTTGATGGGATCGTGGACAGGTAATTTTCCAATCGGAGAACACAAATTAGGGGAGAGGGCTCCAAGCGTCAACAATGGGTCGGAAATTAACAAACGGCGGATCAGATAGCGGTTCCGTGTGCGCCGGGGTAGGTAGAGAAGAAATTTCAGATATCTGAAGATATCTTAGCGACATCACAACATCCGCACCGGTTCATGATGTAACAAACGATAACTGGAATTCCTGACAGTATTTTTGGCACACCCTCAGTTCTATACGGAAAACTTGAGATTTTTTCAACTTGATGATGAAAGTGTAACTCCGTTTCACGGATTTTCGCAGAATAGTAGACTCACATTCAGCCGAGAAATCCGCGCGTTTTGAGCCTTGTATGACCATGCTCAAAAGAAACCACCGAGGAAAAGCTATTCGGTAATCTGATTGAACATGGATCCCTCGCGACCCTCCCCTCACAAAAAAAATGACCATCATCACCAACCACTGTCACGAAGTGAAGCTTGCTTAACTTTGAGTTTGTATGATCCGTAAACTTTAGTTTATTACCGATCACTATGACAAACAATCCAAGTGGAAAGGTAGGCTATGCGAAATTTGTTGTTAAGACAAACGAAACTTGCATGGCTCATTTTCCATCGGGAAAAAGTGTAATTCATCGAAGAAAGGCATCTGTGCGGTGCAAGGAAGAACTATTTAAGATACTTCATGGTACAAGGCAAACTATAGGCGAACTCTGCCATAAACATAATACAAAAATACGGGAAATAAAAAAAAAAAAAAACTGTTTTAAACAGCCGGTTCTGTTTTTTTTCGCCTGTTTAACAGCTGTTTCTGTTTTCGAAGTCATCATTTCTGTTAAAACAGAACAGGACCTGTTTTCAACTTTCCTGTTTTCTTTCTGTTTCTGTTCTTATGTGACCTGTTTCTGCCTGTTCCTGTTTGAATGCAAAAACAGAACAGTGCCCATGCCTATCCATAATATAGTCTTTTTTGTTTGTGTAAATATATATCATATCATATCATATCATATGGCCGCACCTAAGGCTGACAGATAAATACTGTTCACCTACAAACGTGTTTCTCCTGATAACGACGAGACGTAGGCGATGCAGATGATCCTGATGAGGGCTCTGAGCATGGTCGGAGGTAAGAGCTATTCAAATGTATGAAGGAGTGTGAAGATTAAAACAAATACAAAACTTGATACCTTGCTGTTGTGAATGATATTTTTTATGCACCCGTCAAATCCTTTTCCTTTCACAACATAGCTCCATCTAAACGGTGTTGGGTCGAGTGGGGGGTGGGCCAATCCGCCAACTTGCAAGGGGGTGTTAATATTCAGGTATTCGTTGTAGGGTGGAATGGCTCCCTTGGCTTCGCATGAGGATGTGTTGAAGCTGGCAGCGCTGCCATCTTCGGGTTCATATACCGGCGCACTTCGGCAATGGTCGACGATCATGCGGACGTTCTAAAAACAGTTGAAAGTCAGCCATGTGCTACTCTGACTGTTCCTGAAGGGTGATAGCCAGGACAGAGGCGGGAATAAATATGGATTGTTTTAGCCTGGTCAGAACAACGAGATGGGCGGGAATATAGTACAAGGAAATGGTTTGCGTAAAACAGGCTGACTGGCACTAAGAATAATGCAATATATCCCCCTAGATCGCATTTCTATTCAGGGATTCGCGCAAATAAATCTGAGAACTTTTGCTTGACCTTAGGATCCTTCAGTCTGAACGACCTTCAGAAAACACCAGCTTTTGTTTGTGCCTTTCGATCCCCACTTTCGTAGCGCGAGAGGTGTTCCGATTCCACGGGGACGCGCAAGTCTCTCCTGGTGGCGTTTTCTGTCAAATTTTTACTGAGACATTGTTTGAGCAATACATATACTTATGTACCTTTCAGCAGTACGATCTTTCTGTGGGGTTTTTGGCGGAGGGGGGGGGGGGATGATGTTTCTGTTAGTACAATGACCAATTATAAACGGAAAAATTGTAGTCGACTACACCTTCATCCACCCACAGCTTCTCTGCCCCTGTTCTCCGACAACCACTGAGCACCATAGAGGGGCTTGCGAATATAGTTCGCTAACCACCCTATTCGTGATTTTTATTTTTGGCACGTAAAAGTTAAAGCAACGTTAAATCTTTATGTCACATTAACTTATAAACTGGAACTTCAACCGAAAGTAGCTCCTCTCCCACCCAACTCATGGGCAAAACGTACAGAAAATCATAAATATTCCTTCAGCCCAAGCTGACTGCGAATCATGTTTGAGTGCAAAACGGATACGCCAGCTGAATTTTATTAGAGCTATATTTCGGCCCTTCTTGGCAAGGGTCCTCTTCAGGCTCAAAGCCGCTCAAGTTGGAAAAACGAAACTGTGGGAAAACAAACCGCCCTTGCAAGAAGGCCGAAATATAGCTATAATAAAATTCATCTGACGCATCCGTTTTGCACTGCCAAATATGTGCAGAAAATCACATACCTCGGTGTCCCAGAAGACGTCTATTCTATGCCAGTCCATATCGTCTAGTTTACGGGGAGTTTTCACACGCAATTCAAGGGTTCCAGAGCCGAAGTCGATCAGCAAACGTGGGTAGCCACCTTCCAGCTCCAAAGCGATGAAATCTGAAATGAATATTGGCATATAGCAGTCAGCTAGCACAAATTAGTTCATTCCTCCTATCTGACCCCAATACTACGTTTCAGCGCCATACCAGACAGCAGTCTAAACTAAAGAAAGGGAGACTAAGGTAGCTCTATAAAAGGATAAGCAGTGGAAGGCCCTTGTGAATGAATAAGTTGAGCAAAGATGGACGAGGCCGAATCCGGATTCGGATTCGAATCCAGCATTTGTCCTTTTGGCCGGATTCGAATATTCTGCTTGTCAGGCTGGATTCGGACTTCGATTCCCAACTCTTAATCTTCCGAATCCACTCAAATTTCTTGTCTACATCCTTCCAGTCTCCATTTTCCCAATTTTTACACAGCGGGCTTAGGCAATACAACTTCTAGGTCTTCCCCGCCAACCATCCTCAGTGATCTATCACGTTATCTGATTCCCTTAGATATCAGTGTATTCTGTCACCTCTGAATTTTTAACAATAACCTATGTATACATGATTTGATTTTTGTTAAGGTCGGATTCGAATCCTCAGCATGAAATGGTGGATTAGGAATCGGATGCGTACCTAGCCCTGGATTTGGATGCGGGTTCGAATCCTTTCGTGATCGAATTCGCCCATTTCTGGTTATGACAGACAAATTTTGAGCGGAAATACAATATCTGGGAACATTAATTTTTCCGGAATACCACAAAGAGAGCACTTTCTCCAAGTTTGCCCCGATTTCTTTCATTTAGCATTTTTTTAGTGATTTATCATGTCCGTTAAAGTTTAGCTGATTTTTATATTTATCTTGGATTCAATACACTTTATTATTTTGACGATGCTAAAGGTATGTTTTATTTCCCACCTTGGGCTCTAGTATAGTGACGTTCAGAATATACACTGCTGGCCCGACAAGGGAAAGTTCTCCCCACCGTGGAAAATTTGAATTTCAACTAAAGCGTGCATTTCAATCGCTAATATGAAGCGAAGGAAATGATCAATTCTCGATTGTTCGGTCAACTCCGAAGAAAGCCCGCCATTGCGTTTGATTTCCATATTTCAAGCAGCTTCCATACTTAAAGCATAGAGGTACATGCAAATGCAATAAATTCAAATTCATAAGAAAAAGTTCATTCAACGAAAATTGATTAGATGAATAACGGAGTGATTGTCGTCGGTTCTTCAAGCCTATTTAAGTGAATAAGTGATGGGTAACAAGACTTCTACCTCGGCCCTATTCGGTTGAACTTAACTGCTTTAGCTCAATCCCGATGAAAATTTTTATCTCGAAATAGTAGTATGAACATGTACAAAAAAGTAGCATGGAGTACTAACTGATGCTACTACATGCTTCTACTTCAACGCTACCGGATTACTGCATTCTACTGCATGCTACTATTGGCAAGACTGGATGCTCGTACAGCAAGACAGGATGCTACTGGATACTACTACTTAAGATTGGTCCAGTCTGAAGCACATTAAATGATAGTACTCTTTACTATGACATATCACTAGATGCAACTTTTTCGTACAACTATCATACAACTACGCAGGCTACAAATTTTTCATCGGGATAATAACTATTTACTTACCAATTGGGTCCTTACCAATCGGAGGATGGCTAGAAACAGCTAGAAAAGTTCTTACCTGAGTTCAGCCTTTCTTCAGGTTCCGGCAGGACAATCGGTCCATTATAGAGGAGTAGACCCTCTGGTTTCTTGGTTAGGAACTCGATGCTCAAATGAGAATTTTCGCACATCTCCATGGATGGATACCAGGCGAATCCAGAACCTCTGAAATTCCTGGTTGTTTGTTGGCAACGAGGACCGTCGTAGCCGCTCGGACACTGACACCTGTAGGATTGATGAGGAATTAATACGTTTTAGGCAACGAGTTAGACCCGAGTATAGACTGGATTCGGGTCGGAGTGGAAATACCAAAATTCCAGCGTCCGAGTGAAGACTTAAAGTTTAAATGAAAAGCCAGCTTATTTTATATCTTGCATATGAACACACGAAATTATTTGACTCTGTTGAGTTTTTTTTTTAATTTATTTTCACAATAGGCTCTTGTAGTGACGCTGAGAATACAGTAAGACCGCACAATTTGAATTCCATCGAGGACGTGTGAGAAAATCTAAAGCAGTGCTATATGGGTGGCGACAAGAAAAGTTCATAGGAACTCCAGAACTTGCAGCATCTAGCAATGTACACCGACAGCATGCAATTTAGTGTTGCTGTTGACCCTAAATGTTTGAAATTACATAGAGCCACCCAAGGTTTAACAAATATTCCGCACAAATGAAAAATCCTTGTTCGGGAATAGCGAGCAATGGACTGACGGATTTTTCTCGGGTTTTCAAGCCTGTGAAAAATAAGTGCGTCTTACGATACAACGAATTCTTGGATATTCCAGCGGTAATTTTTGCATCTCTATTTATACATTCTTGCATTTGTTACGACGACTGTATTTGTATGTGAAGAAGCACTCTCAACCTGATGTTATGGCGAGGGGTGTGGTAGGCCGGACATAGATGGTAAATGTCCTTATATACAGTCATCGGAGTCCGGACAGCCTAGGGCGTCTCGTGGCCTACTACACGTGCAGACTTCACGGGTTCATTGTAGATTCCCCCGATCGATTCACACTAAGGTTTGCGTACCGAACCACAATAGGCCATAAACCACCCATCATACACTACGCCTTACAGGCCAGCCCAGTCTATGGAGCTTTAACCAAGACTCATAATAATGACCTATGGTCCGTAAAATAAACAAAAGGTTTTATTCTGTGGTATAAAGGTACTTACAAAAATAAACAACCTTTAGGGCAAAAGGGTTGTTCCCGGTCGAGGCTCGGAAAAGAAGTATGAAGAAGGAGATGGCTCATGCTCGCTCGATGAGTCATGAACACAGAGTTAGTAAAATAATATAGAGTCAGGACAGTATACAAGATTAAAGATACTGAACGGAAAGGGACCAGCGCTGCCCAACGGCGGCAAAAGTGAGCAGTACGGGGTGCAGATGGCATCACCGTAACACATTCACATTTTTACGTCCAGTTCTCTGCATCATACCGGTAGGGTTCGCTGGAGAATAGCACGCGACGATCGAAGACTCATCAATTCCGGTAGCAACAGTGACAGTTACGATAAAAACACTTACATCGCTCCATTCCTAGATTCCATACACCTTCCCCCATTGAAACAAGGATTCGGTCTGCAATAAGTTCCGGCTGTAAAATTGCGTGCGCCGCACGTGCACTCAGGAAGCACATCCACCCGCACACCAACCAATGATGTTTTGTTTGCGTTGACTAGAACCGGAAGTGCACTGATTTCCATGATGTTGGTGCAGGAGCCTTCACAAGCGTAATTTTCTTGCAGGCACTCGTCAATGGAGATCATGGTGATGTTGATGCCAATCTCGCTTTCAATCTAACGAAAAAGAGGCTCAATACATTTACAAATTAATCAAATTCATAAACAAGAACCAAGTTAAAGGTCGGAACAGACTATAATCAAATTCGAACAAGTCGATTAGAGACAATGGTGAAAACTAATGCAATTGCGAGCAACTATTCTGCATGTATTTATTTTTGAAGGCGCGTGTGTAACAGAGGTATAGGTAGGAGCATGCGGTCAACGTCATCCATGGACAAGTCATGCATGTGTTATACACAAAACCTTTGAGAAAAACCTCGAATAACACTAGAGAGAGCGCCAAGACGTATTCTGTCCATCACAGCAAAATAAGACTAGGGAGGTAGCGTCAAGACCTTTTCGTGCTTCTAAAACGGGCCGTACTTCCGCCCACTACGCTTGCGGCTTTTAAGCGAAACATACTTGCGGGTTTAGAAATTTTTAGTAAAGCAAAGGTGTGGTCTGCACACACCAAGGAAATAAAGGAGTCTGTATCACTTTTTTGACATGTCCACAACCTCAAGTTATCAGAGCCAGCGCTGGTGAACGACTGAATGCGTCTGAGTAGGGACGTTCTCTATCGCTAGTGGTGCTAGTATCGCTGCTACTTGAGTGTGTGTGAATCTTGTCAAGTCTTGGACCTAGTCCCTAGCGTTATTTTGTTCTGGGTTGACGGGAAATGGCACGGCACCGCTGACTCTCTCCTCATAAACAGAGATACCGAAGGCACTGCTCCTGGCTCATAGCCCCGGGACGGCGAAACAAAACAACGCTGATTTCGGTCTTGAAAGAAAATATAACTTAAACTGTTCAGGTGCGAAAAATGTATGTGTAATGTACACTAGTGACTGTCGTCTCGTGTCTAGCGATTGACGTCCACATTAACTAAGAGATAAATTGCAAGAGGGACCAACAATTTCGACTATCAAAATGCCTACAAAAGTTTAATTCAGCCCTGAGGATGGACCATATCACGAGTCCAACCATGAAAGACTGTAAGACCGTGCATCTTATCCTCAGTGAAGTGTACTAACTATGGGAGCACAAATCCCCCTACTTACAGCTTGCTCTGCTGAAAGCGAATCAGCTGACGAGCATTCACCAATCTACAGTAGACGTATGTTTATGTGAACTATGTGTCTACTTTGGCTAACTGTTAGTTAGCTTTAGAAACAGCAAGTGCATGAAAATGGCTAAGTCCAATGTCAACAAACGTTCACATAAGCATACCTCTACTGTACATCCGGAGTCCCATGAACGGGTTCTTACTGACGTGACTTGGTGTATTTCTATACACTGTGAAATGTGCCTGTTTGGTTTTTTTACTTTATCATTTTTATACTCTGTCATTCACTGGCCGGTAGTAAATAAAAAATATTCTCAACTGATGTACTGATGTACATCCGGAGTCCAATGGACAGGTTCTTGCGGTGTGACTCACATTATGTTGAGAATTGGAGTTTTCTGTATACACTGTGAAATGTGCCTTTTTAGTTTTTTCACTTTGTCATTTTTATACTCGTCGTTATCTGGCTCCGGAATGTTGACAGGTCATTAATAAAATAAACACAAATGTTCTCAATTCATGTACTAACCTCCTCTCTATGTTGCGAGACAATGCCATTCATCCTTTCAGCTTTGTAGTACGGAGAGCCATGTGCGGCAAATCGGATATCCGTAATCGGTGGTCGATGCTGTCTCATCTGTACGCTGAAGATGTCCACATTGTCTACATCAAGACTGAGTAGGGACGCCAGCTTCTCTCTGAATTTCTCGAGCTTGCCTTTCATGACATCTTGAGTCTGAAAACGGACAACAACGATAAAGTCTGAAGGCTTTCAAAGGACGGATCAATCAATCAATCAATAGCTGCGTTTTTGCCGTCATCCAGTTAACAGACCTACAAGATTTCCCACTATAGGTCGTTTTCTTCTTCGGTTAACCGACCTAAGTTTTTATAAGCTGTTTTTTAGCTGCGTCTGCCGGTCGGTCAGACCTGTGGACGGAGACGGGAGCTCCGTCCAACCGACCTACGCTCTTGGCACAGCGCGAAATTCAAAATTCTTATTGGAGAGATAGGCGCTGGCGACGGGAAGACGACGTTTTTTCTTATAAGCCGTTTTTTAGAGCTCAGTCGAAACGACCGGCGAGACGAAAAAACCGACAATAGTTGCAAATAGGTAGGTTAACCGAATTATGACGAAAAGGCAAAAAACGCAGCTAATCTTTATGACTCGAAAAACATTCCTTACGGTATTAACAAAAAAACGAATATGTGTTCAAAAACGAAAACTGACAGTTCCGTCACCCAAAGACATCGTGTACGGTGGAGTACAAGAAAGGAGAAAAAAAGAAGAAAAGAAAAAGAAGTATGAAATAGCCTATCTGCGAGATCTTTCGTTCAAAGGTTTAACACAAGTGGTAAGTAAAGAATTGGCATACAGTACATCAGACGCTGTAAATAAGATTATGTGACCCGGGACAGTCTTTTCTGTTTATAGTATAATTCCGTGCCACTCACGAGTGGTTCCGGAAACCATATTTCAAACTTCAATCAGAACAGTGCCAATTGGCAAGCACACATCGGGCAAAATGGGAACTACAACCAAATTAAACACTTCCGCCAAAATTAGGAGACGGATGAAAAATAAATATAAAGTATAGGCTTACAATTCCAGTCCCGAGATTTCCTGGCCTCAGAACATACAGAGCAGGCATCTACTCTGATCTAACAGTGCTCTGCATTCCACACAATAAACCAAAAAAACATGTGCTTAGGATATAATTACACAAGATCAAACATCGATGTGAATCCTACCTTATAGTCCCAGATCCGAATGAAGTCTTCGTCAGTAGTCCCTGCGATCCTAATTGACCCTGAGTTGATCACGGCGTCATATGGGATTTCTCGAACATTAACAGTGACATTCGCTTGAATATCCGTCTGTGTGTGTTTCCGATCGTAAGCCTTGAAGCGCAGATGGTACCTGAGGAAATGAAAAGTCCAATTGTCGCTTTTCGTAGGTGGGTAGAGATACAGGGTAGTGTAGAAAATAATAAAGTGTTTTCACACCGAAAACGCCAAATCTGGCTATAACGTCATTAAAAGGACATACTTGACCTAAACATTAGTTTATTCGTTAGTCGTTGATAATTCGTCTCAAATTAAATTAAATGCAAAAAAAAAAGAAAAACAGCCTGGCCAAACTATAATTGCTGATTTACTGTAGAGCTCGACAAAAGACAGAATAGAGCTCTTTTTATACCTTTCATGTATTGCGGCAATTGGGGTTAATTCAGGAGGTTTGGGGGATTCTGCACATTCTTATATAAGAAGTAGGGGGTGCAAATCTTTCGGAGAGGTATTAAGCAGTCGGGGGATTGAAAGTGTTTGCTTTCTATGACAAAGCGAAATCAGGGATGATTATGCATTATTTTTATAGAAGCCAATAATCTATTTTGCTCATATTTTTATTATGTAATATTTAATTGCTGTTACAACAAGACCAAAGGTTTCGATGGGATCCCAAAAATATCTGATCCAGAGAACTGGGTCTTGTCTTAGCCAGATCCAGTCATCGCCAGACTCCTTGAACATTTTTACAATTAAAATTCAGAAACAGATTAAGGCCAAATACCTAATCACCTGAGAAAACCAAGTTCAGATATGAATTCAGCATGTGTGTTTACCCCTATAAGTCATATCTGTTTTGACGAAAACTTCCTGCCACTTCTGCCAATTTCCCGGTTTCGGCCGAACTCCAGAACTACTTGTCCGGCAAAAAAAGAAAGCTCAAAGACGAAATCAGGGTATCTTCTTTCCCCAGTAATGAACATTTAATCAACTTCCAAAAAAAATTTAGCTTATAACAAATTTTCCGAGTCCAGCCGGATTCGGGTCGAACTATATGTCCGGATAAAATATGATTGTCATACAGGGACTCAGCATCTCTTCTTACCCCTAAGTGTTCAGCATGTCTTCTTGCCCTAAATCGAACATCTAATCAACTCCAAATAAAACTTTTAGTTTTGACAAACTTTCCGGTTTGGGCCGGATTCCGGTCGAAATACTTGTCCGTCGAGAAAATAGTTTTCACCATCGTTTTCAGCATGTCTTCCTACCCCCAAATCGAACATCTAATCAACTTCAAATAAAACTTTTACTTTCAACAAACTTTCCGGTTTGGGCCGGATTCCGGGCGAACTACTTGTCCGATGACAAAATTGGTTTCACCGTCGTGTTCAGCATGTCTTCTTACCTCATAATCGACTATCATATTAGCTGTTTCAAAATATTTTGTTTGCCCCTTAATTTGAAACCCCTCCCCCACCCCTAAATGTAGGGCTACAAAGCCCATCTACAAACTTGACTGGTCCGACGACCCAACGAATCCTCACACCAAGTTTCATCAAAATATCTCATTCCCTTCGAGAGTTATCGTGCTTACAGACGGACGGACAGACGGACAACTTTTGCGATGTCATAGGTATCCCTCCACTTACGTTTTGGGATCCCAAAAAGCTAGCCATGTGCAATATTGGTAAGTGGAACAGGAAGTGGAATAGGTTCATAAAAAAGTTTAACTATAGTCGTGAGAATAGCTCATCTCTGATTTTTTTTAAAATCTATTTATTTGTTTGCTTCTAGCCATTTGTTACCACAATTTTTTATTTCATTTCATCTTTCGTTTCTTGTTCGAACACGCTTTAGACCCATCTTTTTATACCCAAGCTGCAATTCCAAATAAGAAATAACTTGCTGGGTCTGGTGAAGTTCTTATTCCAAACTCCTTTCTTAAGACATCCATGGCAAGAACGGCTCTTCAGTGTTCAAACCAGAGCAAAAATAGCGCCAAGACTTAACAAAATTGACACTCTCTCGAATAGCAGCGATACTTTCACCATGCATTAGCGATAGAACATCCCTACTCAAACTCATTCACTCTTTCACCAACGTTGGCTCCTATAATCTGATATTCTGAACTTTGCAAAAGAATTATACAGCCTCCATTGTGTCCGTGGTGTGTGCAGACCGCACACACACACTTTACTGGGAATCTCTAAGCCTGCAAATCCGCCTCGCTTCAAATGCCGTAGGAATCGGAATCGGAATCGTTTATTAATAAAACAGCTGTCGTAGCCTTCTCGTGGACGAGACGCTAAATTACGCTATTCTTTACAAATTCAAAATAAATATATAGCAAGGTACTACACTTCTTTGTTATAACGGTCAGTAAAAAACGGCACGAACGAGTGGGCGAACCGGTTTGTTCTGGTTTTCACAGGCACAAGCTTATTGCAGCGACGGGTACGACTAGTACTTGGGGCGTCAGGTGGAAGAATGGATCTGTGTTTGTCACTAGCGAGCAGATTACGGCCGAAGTTCATTATAAGTTCGTTTCGACGGTCGAACAAGGTAGGTAACCTTCGTTGGTGGCCCTACGAGTATGGCCCGTTTGCAAAGCAAGGAAAGCATACGCCTTGCCGCTACTCCCTAGTTATTTTGCTCTGGTTAAAACTGACTTCACGGTCTATGATCGTGGTCGGTTTAATTCACCATTACCTTCCTTCACGGGTGCCATGCAGCATCTTGATCATACCAGTGAACTCGTCCAGTCCAAAGTTTGGATGTTCTTTGTTTTCCCACCAGTAGAACTTCTTGTCAGGCAGATCCCAATCGTCCAAGTCATAGACGTACACACGACCGATGTCTACGTCAGGTGCCTGGCCCTAGAAAAATGCAATTTTTACACTTAAAATGATTTTTTTTTAACAGTCTAGTCTTGCTTTCTCTAGCAGCAACCTGTTCAAATCTTTACTAAACATCCCTCACATGTAAATAGCTCCGTTCATTCATTTGTTCTTACTACAAAAACTACATAACACGAACATAAGGCAAGAAACAAGGCTCACTGAAGCTATATTGTTCGGGAATACCATCTTGACTAGCTGCTAACTAAAACTATCTTGACACCAGGATCAGCCTCCAAGTGCGAGGGCCTCGCCAATGTGCTGTTCAAAACAGTCACGATTATTGATAAATGGTGAAAGTTTATAACTGGAAGGCTTGTAGAAAAGTGACTCTACGGTACGGTGGTATAGACGGTTTGCATAGCCTCGCTGAACCAGGTTTACAGTGACCGTCAGATGTGCAAAGCTCAAGTGTAATTAAATACCAGGAGACAGGTCACGTATAAAGAGTATAAAGTGTAGGTGACCTATAAAGATAAGAAATTTGAGTTGTGATAAAAAAAGAAACTTGCGTCACTGAGAGGAGTGGAGGTGGGATTAAAAAAAAAAAACACCAGAAGACAGGAATGATAACGACATAAGCTGCGTTTTTTATAGAAGTTTTGTTTGCTGTTGGCTTAGCCGGTTGCTTAATTTCCGTTTTCAAACGACGCCGAAGTTCACAGTTCGCTTAATTACTGTGTTTTTACGACTCCCGCGATCCTTGCCCGGTCACAGTTTATTTTAAAGTTTAAAGCAAACTTCGAACTTAATAGCTCACGAAGTTCGACCGTCAGAGTCTGAAGGACAAAGGAACTGTGACCTGCGACTAAAAACGGTAATTATGCAGAGATCCTTGAGTTTGAAGGTAACTTCAAACTTCGATCAAAACGCAACTATAACGACGGAACAATAATACGCAAATGATTTCCGAAAGGTCACACTATCCTCCTAAGTTTGCCTACTTGTGACCCAAAGCCTTGTAAGACAAAATTAAATACATATCTGGATTACTAAGGAGACAACCCTCGAAACTACCATAAGAATAATCGGTCTGTGGGAGCTGACAAAACCCAGGAAAACCCCTCTTTACTTACCATATAATTATAGACGAAGATCTCCTTCGACCCAGGTTGCATCTTATTATCGTTCACATCCCCAATGACGATAGTTAATGTCGATGTAGCAGACATAGCCGGACTACCCGAGTCCTTGATGACAATAGGGACGTAGTACTCCTTCTGCTGCTCTCTATCAAACGACCGTAAAGATGAGACTAGAGCCATACCGTCACCATTGGCTCCCTCTGGAAAAAATGACAAAGGCTTCAGACCAGGAAGGGCACCCTGAGATATCGATGTGCCTTTTTTTTAGTTTTTTTTTGTGGTTTGCCCTGTTTTTCGTTATTAGACTATAGCTTGACTGCTCAAAAGGTAAATTAAATTAAAGTTAAATTTGAGTAAAGGAAACAGAAAGTAAAGAATGTTTGAGGTGGGTTTATTATTAGTATTTGAATTATAAGTATTTTTTTAATTTGAAAATTAAGTTTTAGTTTTAAAAGAAAAAATTT
This sequence comes from Branchinecta lynchi, assembly GCA_023053575.1. Lineage (NCBI taxonomy): Eukaryota > Metazoa > Arthropoda > Branchiopoda > Anostraca > Branchinectidae > Branchinecta > Branchinecta lynchi. The sequence goes on from JAKZAP010000007.1 coordinate 11,544,766, forward strand.
GAAGAAAGGGATTTATTAAGGTTGTAAAGATAGGATGGAAGTGTAAAGATTAGAAAGAATGATTAATTAAAAAAAAAAAAAAAAAAAAAAAGGCTTCAGACCAGGTGTTTCCAGATGGTGATTCAAGAAATAGGCCGATGTCTTTGAAAAATACGCCAAATGTCTTTTTAACCCACCATTGAAATAAATCTCGAAGAGCTAACAAGGATTGTCAATAGAACCCGAACAATTTAGTACGCCAGCAAAAAAAAATCCTCCAGTCGGTCGTAAAACCGCCAAAATGGCAACACCGGGTAAACCAAGCGACGAACCAGAGCAAAATAACGCTAGGGAGTATGGATGGACAAAACTTTTATAAAGTGACACAGAGTCGAACTGTAGCGCCACAAGTAGCAGAAGACCGGTCCTACTGAAACTCGTTTAGTCTTTCACCGACGCTGGCTCCATGCGGAGCTCAGCATGAGCTTATCACGTCGTGATAGATTGAGCCTTGAGGCAGCAGAATTTGTGAAGAAGTGAAGTTGTAGCTGTAGGCCTTGCCCATGACAAAATGGGAAAAAGTTGTTTGTTCAAAGGCTGCTCTACAACTTACAGGAACATAGCTTCATGATGTGTGAGACTACATAATATACCGGAAGACAAGGCCGTATCCAGGGGGGGGGGGGTAGGGGGTTAACCCCCCCCCCCTGCCTTTTGCTAAGTCGTATCAGTCATTTGTTTTGGCCTCGCCGAGGTCCCGGACATTGATTTTTAGTCAAAAAGAATCCGAGCTGTTTAAAAAAAAAAATGTTAATTTTGGCATTGCCCAACTTCCGTCGTAAACCCGTCCCAGTCAGACGCAAGCCCGAAACAACTAACTTATGACTAAGTGGGAATCACTATAAGGCACGGGGAATCCCAGAGGAAAGAAGAATCATGAAAAATTAGAAATAACATTAACCGAACAATATTTGTTTTCCTGTCATCGAAAGAAGCCATAAACCCCTCCTACTTGCTGCACTTTCATATATATATATATATCCGTATTGAACAAGACCAAAGGTTTCGATGGGATCCCAAAAATTCAATATCTGATCCAGACAACTGGGTCTTGTCTTAGCCAGATCCAGTCTTCGCCAGACTCCTTGAACATTTTTACAATTAAAATTCAGAAACAGATTAAGGCCAAATAGCTAATCACCTGAGAAAACCAAGTTCGGATTTGGATTCAGCATGTGTGTTTACCCCTATAAGTCATATCTGTTTGGACGAAAACTTCCTGCCACTTCTGCCAATTTCCCAGAACTACTTGTCCGGCGAAAAAAGAAAGCTCAAACACGAAATCAGGATATCTTCTTTCCCCAGTAATGAACATCTAATCAACTTCAAATAGAAATTTAGCTTATAACAAATTTTCCGATTCCAGCCGGATTCCGGTCGAACTATATGTCCGGGTAAAATATGATTGTCATACAGGGACTCAGCATCTCTTCTTACCCCTAAATCGCTTATCTAATCAACTAGAAATAAAACTTTGACTTCCAACAGTTTTCCGGTTTTGGCCGGATTCCGGACGAACTACATGTCCGGGTAGAAACTTGTTTTCACATAAGTCTTCAGCATGTCTTCTTGCCCTAAATCGAACATCTAATCAACTCCAAATAAAACTTTTAATTTTGACAAACTTTCCGGTTTGGGCCGGATTCCGGTCGAAATACTTGTCCGTCGAGAAAATAGTTTTCACCATCGTCTTCAGCATGTCTTCCTACCTCTAAATCGAACATTTATCAACTTCAAATAAAACTTTTACTTTCAACAAACTTTCCGGTTTGGGCCGGATTCCGGGCGAAATACTTGTCCGACGAGAAAATAGTTTTCACCATCGTCTTCAGCATGTTTTCCTACCCCTGAATCGAACATCTAATCAATTTCAAATAAAACTTTTACTTTCAACAAACTTTCCGGTTTGGGCCGGATTCCGGGCGAAATACTTGTCCGTCGAGAAAATAGTTTTCCCAATCGTCTTCAGCATGTCTTCCTACCCCTAAATCGAACATCTAATCAACTTCAAATAAAACTTTTACTTTCAACAAACTTTCCGGTTTTGGCCGGATTCCGGGCGAACTACTTGTCCGATGACAAAATGGTTTTCACCATCGTGTTCAGCATGTCTTCTTACCCCATAATCGACTATCACATTAGCTGTTTCAAAATATTTTGTTTGTCCCTTAATTTGAATCCCCTCCCCCACCCCTAAATGTAGAGCTACAAAGCCCATCTACGAACTTGACTGGTCCGACGACCCAACGAACCCTCACACCAAGTTTCATCAAAATATCTCATTCCCTTCGAGAGTTATCGTGCTTACAGACGGACGGACAGACGGACAACTTTTGCGATGTCATAGGTATCCCTCCACTTACGTTTTGGGATCCCAAAAACCCATAGGCCATATACAGGATAAACAAACAACTCATGGGAAACTAAACAAAATAACAAACTAAGAAACAGCACTTCTCAACTCGAGTGCTTTTTGCACAGAATTACCAAAAGAAACAATCACTCTTGGTGACGTAGAGCGTAAAATACCAAGAACCTGCCCACCCTTCCCAGAAAACAATGAACCCCTGAAGTATTAAAGCTCCTGGCACCTGAAAAGAAAATGATCCAGACCATCCCCATTTAGATGGCAAATAGGACAAAAACGTACTCCATCCGTCAGTTGAATTCATTTCGGTTTGTTTTATAGTCGCGGTCCGGCAAGCGACAGTCCTAACAGTCGTTTTTTGGATCGTAAGTGAGCATAATCAAACAACAATATGTACGACTAAGAGGGCGGTCAGTTTCGCGCAATCCGTCACGTCAGTCGGAAGCCCCTACTTATGTCTAAAGGACAACTCTACTCTAACCCTAGATTCTCAATGAGAATTCAATGGAAACATAGTAAAACAAAAAGTATCAGCTGTATTAGTTTTGTGTGTGGTAGCATTTTTCGAAAGAAATACAGGGCGTCCAAGCTGGGTCTGCTTAGTTAAACACTTTATTATAAAACGAACTTTCACAACATTGACGGCCGAACCTGTCGTTTTTGTCCGGAATTTGAAATCCATTTCCAAGTAACATTAGAAAGCAAAGATTTCAAAATTTTAGTTTATTCCCTGACCCGAAGATGCAGCTCGCGAACCCAAGAGACGTAATCTTTCCAGTGATAGAAGATTTCAAAGACCCTTCTTATGTTTATTTATCATTAAAGACCATCACGAGACGAATAATCTAGGACAAAGGAAGCCAAGGGCAATTATAAAACCAAAAGAATAAGATACGAAAAGCCCTAATGGGACAAAACAGGTCCACTATCTCGTAATCCAATATTAATACCGCAGTTTCCCACATTTCTAGTCCATTTCCGGTCCAAAAGCTTTGAAGGATGCTAAGCAGGTCTATGCTAGTCGGGAATTCCTTAGGAAACTCTCCCTTTAGGGACAGGAATTATTAACAATTAGTTCAAATTAAGGCACCTGTTTTATTTCTATCTATCTGAGCTGCTAAGGCGGGGAAAATAGAAAGAAAGAGTACGAGAGGGGCGGAAAAGCCGATGACCTCTTGTAATAATGTATAGAAATTAAAGCAATGTTGGTGCCCTATGGCGGAAGGGCACCTTTCGGCGTGGGTTGTGCTCTTCTGTTTTGTTTTTTGTTCGGTTAGTGTGTGTTTTGACTCGTTTTCATGTTACAATAATCATTTTGAATGCTTTTCAGTGATTTTGATTTTTAATAGTTAAAATAGTAATAGTAAAGGTGAAAATATTAAGATAATTGTTAAGTTATGAATAGAATTGTAAAGATAATATAATTTTAAAGTAAAAATAGAAAGAATAAGTGCCACACTTGTGTCACTGAGTGGAGGAGGAGGGAAAAAAAAAAAATAAAAAAAAAAAGCAATGTTCAATTATGCGCAGAAGACAGAACGCACTATAGTTCACAACGTCGACCATTACTATTTTAGAGTATAAACCGTTTACGAGTTATAATTGTCCGTTGCTCATATTTATTTAAAGCACGTCTGCAGATTTTTTTACCATCTTCTTCTTATTGCTTGCTCCTATAAACGAAATGAAAATCGGACAACGGAAATCGGCTAAGAGCCATGTTTGCAGCTTTCTTTTGACATGCACATTTCATTCCTTTCGAGAGTTATCGTGCTCACAGACGGACAACTTTTACGAAGTCATGGGTATCCCTCCACTTACATTACGGGATCCCAAAAAGGTGCAGAAAAAGCAGTGTTAGAGATCAAAAGATTCAAGGAGACACACGTTTATGGCTTTGATTTGTCTCTAGTTTGCTTTAATAATTCTTGGCTCTCCTTTTTTTTCGTCGTCCAAAGCAACATACCTCAAAAAGGTACGTGCATACACAGCCCGATTTTTGCAATCGGATGCGAATTTTCTCCTTCGCTCCGATTTTTGATGTGCCACATGCACGTATCCACACACAATGACGCAACTATCGCATGCGTATTTTCAGATGCAAAGTCTGATCGGACTATGCGTGCACGGCGCACGTAGCTTTAAAACATAAGTTGCTATACACTGTAAAAAGTTTCTTCGAGTAAGGATTACAGTTAACTGCAGTAGTTGCTACTGGGATTAATCTTATCTCTACTGAGATAAGATTAAACCAAATTAGAGATGAGATTATCTTTTTAGAGACAAGATTAATCCACGTAGCAAATACTGTAAGATTTTTATGGCACTTGAGCTTACTCAAGTGCCATATAGCGATTGTTATTTCTGTCCGTCAGTCGGTCTGTCGGTCTGTCGGTCTGTCGGTCCCGGTTTTGCTAGTTCGGGCACTTCCAGATAAGCTAGGACGATGAAACTTGGCAAGCATATCAGGAACTGGGCCAGATTAAATTAGAAATTGTCGCTTCCTCGATCCGACCATCTGGAGGGGAGTGGAGGGAGGGGGAATCCGGAAAAAATAGGAAAAATGAGATATTTTTAGCTTACGAACGGGTGATCGGATCTTAATGAAACTTAATACATGGAAGGACTTCGTGTCTCAGACCCTCCATTTCAAATCCAGACCGGATCCGGTGACACTGGGGGGAGTTAGAGGGGGAAACCGGAAATCTTGGAAAACACTTAGAGTGGAGGGATCCGAATGAAACTTGGTGGAAAGTACAAGCAAAAGTCCTAGATACGTGACTGATATAACCGGAACGGATCCGCTCACTTTGGGGGAGTTGGGGGGGGGGGGGGGGAGAAGTCCGAATTTGTAGTGATCCCGCGAGTTCCGTGCTTCCTGATGTGCTGGGACGATGGAAATTGACAGGCATGTCTGGGACCCGACCAGCTTAAATAGGAAATCATCAATTCCCCGATTCGACCATCTGGGGGGGGGGAGTGGAAGCCAAAATTTGAGGTATTTTTAGCTTGCGAACGGGTGATCGGATCTTGATGAAAATTGATATTTAGGATGACCTCGTGTCTCAGACACCTCACTTTAAATCCGGGCCGGATCCGATGACACTGGGGGGAGTTGGAGGAGGGAACCGGAAATTTTGAGAAACGCTTAAAGTGGAGGGATCGAGATGAAACTTGGTGGGAAAAACAACCACAGGTCCTAGAAACGTCATTGACATAACCGGACCGGATCAAGGCACTGTGGGGGAGTTGGGGTGGGGAACCGGAAATTTTGAGAAACGCTTAAAGTGGAGGGATCGGGATGAAACTTGGTGGGAAAAACAAGCACAGGTCCTAGACACGTCATTGACATAACCGGACCGGATCAGGGCACTGTGGGGGAGTTGGGATGGGGGTCCGGATTTCTAGCGATCCCGCGAGTTCGGCATACTTCCTGGTGTCCTAGGGCGATGAAACTTGGCAGGTATGTCAAGGATCCGAACAGATTGACTTGAGAACAGCCGTTTCCCCGACCCGACCATCGTGGGGGGAGTCGGTGGATGGGGAGTCCGGAATCTAGTGGCGTGCATAACTTTTGAACAGGTGATCGGATCTTGATGAAAATTGATATTTAGGATGACCTTGTGTCTCAGACACCTCACTTTAAATCCGGGCCGGATCCGATGACACTGGGGGGAGTTGGAGGAGGTAACCGGAAATTTTGAGAAACGCTTAAAGTGGAGGGATCGGGATGACACTTGGTGGGAAAAACAAGCACAGGTCCTAGACACGTCATTGACATAACCGGACCGGATCCGACGACACTGGGAGTTGGAGGAGGGAACCGGAAATTTTGAGAAACGCTTAAAGTGGAGGGATCGGGATGAAACTTGGTGGGAAAAACAAGCACAGGTCCTCGACACGTCATTGACATAACCGGACCGGATCAGGGCACTGTGGGGGAGTTGGGGTGGGGGTCCGGATTTCTAGCGATCCCGCGAGTTCGGCATACTTCCTGATGTCCTAGGGCGATGAAACTTGGCAGGTATGTCAGGGATCCGAACAGATTGACTTGAGAACAGCCGTTTCCCCGACCCGACCATCGTGGGGGAGTGGGTGGATGGGGAGTCCGGAATCTAGTGGCGTGCATAACTTTTGAACGGGTGATCGGATTTGAATGAAACTTGTCTGGTGAGCTATCGCCTCGGACGTTCAGTGTCACGTCCTGAGTCGGGTCCGATACCTGTGGGGATGGGGGGGGGGGTGGAAAACTCAAGAAACTCTAAAAGTAGAGGGATTGGGACGAAACTTAATGGATGGAACAAGCATTAGGCCTAGATGAAATTGACGGAGCCAGATGGTTTCGGGGCTCTGTGGGGGGAGTTGGAGGGGGTTTCCTGGAATTCCGGTAGTCGTGAGTTAGAATAGTTCCAGATGTAAAACGACAACGAAACTTTGCAGGCATATTAGCGACCCGAATTATCTTGACTTAAAAACCTGACACAACATACCCCCGGAAACTTCCGTTCCTAGATCCGAGCATTTTTGGGGGAGCAAGAGAAGAGAAATATGGACTTCTATAAATTGCGAACGAGTGGTCTGATTCGAGTGAAACTTCATGGGTGATACGAATCGATGGCCTCGACATGTAAAACATGCGTTCGAACCATATGCGACCACGATTAGGGGAATTGGGGGTGGGGGGACTTTTGACATGTGCCGAGTTTATGCGGCCTAGATTTGTTATTTGGCGTCTGGGCCGGATTCGGCCAAGGTAGGGGGGGGGGGGGTACTGGAAACTTGCAGATAGGCTATGCTCCAATTTCAGTCAAACTTGATGAGGGAATTAAGAGATTGGGCCCGAACCGGCTCCGACAACGTTGGTGGGAAGGGGGGGGGGGTACCGGAACTTTCCAAAAATGCTCAGATTCGAGTGAAACTTGGTAGATGGTATAAACGAAGATGCTTTAGGTGGTCGATTTTTTTTTATTCCGAACCAGATTCGGCCACGGTAGGTGGAAATAGAGTGAGTACCGGAAATCGTGTAGCACGTCTAGGGATCAAACAAATGGATTTATTGGGATGAAAGTTTGAACAGTCATGTGCATTTGCAATCGAGACGATGCCGGAACTGCTCAGAAATGAGTGAAACTAAATATCCTATTTCTATTTCCGAACCGCCTTTTTGGATGGCGGGTGTATTTTGTGACGTTTTCATCTACTTTCTCGTACAGCCTACTCGTACAAGTGCCATATGAGCTCGTAGCTCTTGTTTTTTTTACAGGTTGTTAGAGAAAAGTGGCAATACTGGTCTATCCCCTTCTAAATAAAAAAAAAAACGTCGACAGCCTGTAACTTTGTGAAGTACCGGTCCTATGACTGGAAAAAAAGTTCCCTTTGGCTGGGCAAAACTTTCAAAACTTGCTGAAAACTCACTTGGATCATGCTCCACCTTAAAGGACGCCCGGATTTCGTCATCCGCATTCGGATCCATCCTGAAATAGAACGGTGGACCGTTGCCTTTCGAACGGTCATCATCATCGGTAGCCAAAACCTCAACGACTTTTCTGGGAGGCACATGCTCCGGCAATACTGGCCGATAGTCTTTTAGGAAGCGCGGTGCATTGTCGTTGATATCCTGGACGATAACGGTCAGCGTGGCGGTTGCGGTTTTCGATGGGAGGCCGTCATCGATGGCCAAGATTTTTACCTAGAATTCAGTTTACAGAATATCCAATTGCAGAGCAGAACAGGTTCAGGCGCCGCCGAAATTTTATACGCTTGCCATTTAACAACAGAAATGCCTAAGTAGAAACTATGCAATACCCATAAAAGGGTAGTGTACAGACGGTGAGAAAACGTAAAGGTAGCACATTCCCACTCCCAGCATACTTTGGGGGCTCGGGAGTACTTAATTTATCAACCATCACATTCTTACTTATTCTACCTTTCATATTACCCCTAGCTCCCTTATGAGATTATAGGATTCAAAATCCAGGTCTACCTTCTGTTTTGGACTTGTTTTGTTTTGCACGGTTTTCCCACTTCTTTATCCAAGCGCGTTCAGTTTTCAAATATTGTGCGTCCTGCCGCCGCGACGGAGACAGGGATGGCTAGATTGAGTGGATAAGCGCTAACAAGAAAATTGCTAATTTCTCATGAAAAACATTGGTGCTTCAACGATATTTCCGAGCCGTTTTGTCGTGAAAAGATCATTTCTAGAAAGAGTTGTGTTTTAATACTTGACGGAAAACCACCAAAAAGCTTCCTTCCTTGGGAAAAGCTGAGCTTCTTCTATCAGAGAAATCTTTAACATTCTTGCGACAGAAGAAATTGGATGGCACCCAGCTCGCTTTAGTACGCTATTTCCCCAATCTGCTACTATATGAAATAGACCACTACTCCTAGACCAAGACAACAACGAGCGACAAATCCACATCAGCAAATGAGATGTCCCGGACTGGATCCCCATTCACTTGCCTCAATTTCTCTTTCAGCACCAACTAAGTGTCCTTTGTACTTTCGGGATCCCCCTTTTCTGGCTCTATCCCCACTTTAAGCCCCATGCAGACTCGAGGAAAACTGGAAATTACCTGATGTCGAGGCGTATCTTCTCTATCCAGAGTCCTTTGTATCGTCACAGTTCCATTCGGGTTGATGAAGAATTGTCGCCGGCGGTCTGAAGAGCGATCGATGGCATAGGAGACTTTGCTCTTTCCTCCCTAAAGGAGAATCGTTTGATTATTGATTCGGGTGATCTTACCTAACTAAAATTAAAATTAACTCCGCGAGTCCCAACTCCCGGATTATATAACTTTCCTTGATTCCGGTTGTGCTTACTTTAATTCTGTAGAAACATTTAGCAATTTTGCACTGAAGTGAACCCAATATTGCTTACCTTAATTGTGTAGGAACATTTAGCAATCTTGCACTCACGCGAAACCATAGTTCTACACTCGTCATCAAAAGCTTAATCGTGGTGACGCATGCCGAGAGAGTTGTGACTTGCGGATCATTACATACAAGTGCACACGAACAGAAACATTGCTTAAAGCACGATGGACACTTCTAATACTTTACTTTGTATTAAATGCTTCACAAATAAACATTTCCGACTTCCTTTAGAAGGCGCTACGAAAATGGGCCGTTTTTTTTGTTATCCCTTGTCTTCACCTCTCTGGCATTTCGGCGATCCAAATCTTAGGAGCTGGGATATCGTGGCAGGAAATTGAAAAACTCCCAGCAATGCTTGATAGAAAAGGATATATTTGAGATGTCACCAAAGTCAAGCCGCAGATGCAGATTACCTGATTGTTCTAGTGTTTCATCAGAAGTTCCATGGCTTAAAGTGCCTATTAAAAGTTTTTCTGTGTGGAATAGTGTTGTGAAGCTTGATTAGCTTGCTTTATAAAATGCACCAGAATATGCAATAAGCTTATAAAAAATAACACAGCTACAAAAATAATTCAAAAACAAATAACCTATTCAAACCTGAATTATACAAGCTGATTCTTGCATAAATTAAAGATCTACCAAATATTATATGAAACATCACTTTTATCTTTGTCCAACCTAGTAAACTGAGCATGTACTGGCCCGAAAAAATTACGCTTTGAAATATCACAGAGAGGAAACTGTTAAAAAAGCTGCTGATCTAGGAGGTAAGCATTGTTCCTAGGTTGTTACAGAGTGGGATGGGGGTAGTTTGATGTGCCCATTGAACTTTAACGCCATAGTAGTAAGATGGTTACTTAAGGAAACCTTGGGTCCCAAACCGAAAATCTGACAGTTCATCTACATGCCAGTTGCCTCACAGTAAGTTCATCCAATCGAAAAATCCGCCAGCTCGCCCACACGTTAGTTCGCTCACTCCTACTCCTAAAATTCAAAAATTTGCCGACGCCTCACCCGATAAAAAATTTGTAGCCTGCGTAGTTGTATGATAGTTGTACGAAAAAGTTGCATCTAGTTATATGTAATAGTAAAGAGTAATATCATTTAATGTCCCTCAGACTGGGTCTATCTGAAGTAGTAGTATCCAATAGCATCCTGTCTTGCTCTAGGAGCATCCAGTCTTGCTAATAGTAGCATGCAGTAGAATACAGTAACACGGTAGCCTTGAAGTAGAAGCATGTAGTAGCATCAGTTAGTACTCTATGCTACTTTTTCGTACAACTTCATACTATTCTTATGAGATTAATTTTTCATCAGGCAGTTAGCCTACCGTCAGCTGATTGAAGTCAACTTAGTCCAAACTTGCTGGATAATTTGCTTCCGTAAGTATTATTGCAAGTAGGAACTTGCAATATTACTTGCCTAAGCAATTTATTTTCTGACTGGGCAATAACCCTCCCGAGAAGCCCCGATGAAGTGGTATCGGCAAATTAGCAAATGTAGAGAAAACTGTTACTAAAATACGAGTTCCTCACACATAGAGCCACGTTTACGATGCTGCTATCTTGTTTTACATCAAGCTTTGGGCTAGTTTGAATAAAACATGAGGTGTGGGGGGGGGTACACAATAAAAGAGAATAGAAGATGCAATGCAAAAAGAGCCTTTTTGTTTCTCTCGGAGGTTCATGACACGGAAATTACAGGTGGCGGAGAGCTGACAAATTGCTAAGAACTAGACCAAAGGTTTCGGCGGGATCCCAAAAATTCAATATTTGATCCAGACTTCGTCTTGTCTTCGCCAAATCCAGTCTTAGCCAGGCTAATCATTAGAGAAATCAAGTTCAGATATACCTCTATAAGCCATATCTATTTTGACGATACTGACCGAAACTTCCTGCTTTACTTCTGACAAATTTCCGGTTTCGGCCGAATTCCGAGCGAACTACTTGTCCAGCAAAATAAGAAAATTCAGAATCGAATTCATCGTACAGTATCTCCTTATCAAAACATCTAATCAATTTCAAATAAAACTTTAGCTTCTAAAAAAAATAACGGTTACAACCGGATTCCGGACGAATTATATGTCCGGTTAAAAAAAATAATTGTCATATACAGACTCAGCGTCTCTTCTTACCCCTAAATCTGTCATCTAATCAACTTCAAATAAAACTTATTACTTTTAACAAATTTTCCGGTTTTGGCCGGATTCCGGGCGAATTAGTTGTCCGAGTAGAAAATGCTTTTCACATAAGTGTTCAGCATGTTTGCTTTCCCCTACATCGAACATTAATCAACTTCAAATCAAACTTTTACTTTTAACCAACATTCCGTTTTTTCCGGATTCCGGACAAACTACTCGTCCGACGAGAAAATGGTTTTCACCATCGTGTTCGGCATGTCTTCTTACCCTTAAATCAAACATTTAATCAACTTCAAATGAAACTTTTACTTTCAACCAAATTTCCGGTGTTTACCAGATTCCGGGCGAACGACTTGTCGGACGAGAAAATGTTTTGCATATTCGTGTTTAGCATGTCTTCTTACCCCATAATCGACTATCACATTAGCTGTTTAAAAATATTTTGTTTGGCCCTTAATTTGAACCCCCTCCCCCACCACTAAATCTAGGGCTACAGAGCCCATCTACAAACTTGACCTTACCCTTGACCCAAAGAGTCGTCACACCAAGTTTCATCAAAATATCTCATTCCCTTCGAGAGCTATCGTGCTAACAGACGGACAGACGGACAACTCTTACGATTTCATAGGTATCCCTCCACTTACGTTTTGGGATCCCAAAAAGCGGATATTTGAAGTACTGGGGAGGGGTGCGCTCTTCGTCACCCTCGGTTAAGTGCCAAACACTGTTATTTATAAAGCAAAAAAGATCGATGGTCCTTCTATTCTGCGACTTCAGCTGCTCATTCTACGGAACTAGAAACCCGTGCTCACAGGCGTGGGAGATGTCGGCAAGGGAACATAAATCCAACATTTACATACAGGGCGACGCCGGGGTACACACAATACGGTGACATACACTAAACTTCATGGTGACATATAGTAGAAGGGGGGGAAATAAACAGCTATATGAGGACGCACACCGCGACTAATAGACAATAGTCGTAAAGAACTGAATGTACCTGATCTGGATCCGATGCCCTGAATGTTTCCAGACTCTTCCCGGTCTCGGCATTTTCATAAACAGAGACTTCGATGTTTGCTCGGTCAAACGTAGGCTTATTGTCGTTGATGTCCCTTAGTTTGACGTTCACCCAGGAATAGGCCACGTGGTATTTGTCGTGGTCGTTGTCCTCTCCCTGTAGGCGAAGAAAGATTTATTTAAGGAAGCAAATCCTTATATTTTGTAGGACCCTTTCAAAGGACCGTCCGACCAGCGAGCCGTTTCAACTCCAGGACAAATACTCTTCTTCCCTTGGCGAATAACTTCCAGACCTGATGATGATGATGAAATTGCATTACGCACTGGGCAAGGAAAGGAAAATAGTGCTGTTTAGAGAAGGAAACTAATCACTCCGAGCTCTCGATAACGATGCAAATGCGCAAAAAGAACTATCCCTTCCGCCGGGATCGACTAAAAAGAGGCACGGCACGGTACGACATAATGTAGGAGGCATGAGTACCAAAAAGAGGCGCGAAAACTAAAAGGGCCCTTTCAAGCTTCAGAGTGAGGGTCAGGAACTATGTTCTAACATGCCTTCTTTTAGGCTCTGGAATTACGAACTCTTACTCACTTGTGTACTATTACTACTTGCGAATCTCTTCTTATTACTCGCGCCTCTATCGCCATACCGTGCCTCTTTTTAGTCGATCCCTATTCCGCCCAAGCAATCTTCTTACAAGGTGACAATTGGAAAAAATCCACGGGTAAAATAAGTGACATGAAACTGAACTTCATAAAAAAAAAACTCCCGCCCGGATTCCCGTCAAGAGCTTTTAAAACTTGAAGAGCTTTTAACGCTGGAGTCGACAACTCGAAAAAGTCCTATCACATCTTTCCGAGTACGACTGAGAAACGGTGACGTAAAATGTTAACTTCAACTGAACCAATAGCCCCAACCGAAAAATCCATACAAGAGCACATAAAAAGTACGTTATAATGCAAATTTGCACAAGCTCAAACTGGAGTAAGCTCTGGCCGCATTCCCTCGAAGGACAACCTGCTATGCGAAATGACGGCTTATCGTGTCTTCCTAGGACCACAGGAAAACCAGACGTGGGTCCGAATAAGATTTTCGTGAGGACATCTTGCTACATTGATAAGATTACGAGAGGATAAAAGCAATCTCTACGCAGTACGGCTTCCAACTTTGCGTTGGCAGCCGCCCTGTAATTATTTACTTCAATGAACTGAAACAGTTACATTAGGACCGCAGCTTCCAACATGGGTGTGTATTCCAACACACAGGCCAATAATAAACAAGAGTTAGAAGCTCATCTGCACTTGCAAGGCTGGGTCAGAGGACGGAAGTAGGAATTCGCCAATTCGTGGGTTTGTTCTGATCATTTGTAATCAAAACACTTGAGATAAGAATGTTCATGGGCCCTTACAAATCACGAGAATTTATCGTTTGGTACAAAACATCCTATTTTTGCACTTCGCTGTGATGATGCTCACCACTTTACAGGCGCTAGAAATTCATCTGTAAGCAAAACCCCTGAGGTAAAAATGATGATGGCTCATCGGGATCACGAAAATGTATATTTTGCTCAAAAGTACTTTTGTATTTGTGTATTTTTGTATTTTTGTAGCAATTCACTTGCAAGCAAAGGCCTTCAGTCAAAAATGATCATGGGCCCGTGGCGATCATGAATAGGCAATATATATTTTGGTCAAATGTTTCTTTTTCACTTTTCGTTAGCTTGACGTTCATTTAGAAGCAACATCCTTGATGCAAAAATTATCATGGGCTGATGGAGATCATGAAAATGTACATTTTGGTGAAAGTATTTTTTTTTTACTTTGAGGTTAAGATACTTTAGTCGTATCTGGGAAATAACAATTTGCAAGCCAATCTTGGCGAGTCTCTGATGTTCCAGCGAAGTTTCATCGTCCAAGCACATCTGGAAGTACCTTAACCACATTCATGGATCCGGCCTGGACCTGAAATGGGACATCTGAGACACGAGGGCGTTCCTAATATCAAGTTTCATTAAGATCTAGTCACCCGTTCCAAAGTTATACATAGGCTACCTCAAGATTCCGGATTTCCCCTCCCTCCACTCCACCCATGGTAGTCTGATTGGGGAAGTGACTCTTTCCAAGTATAATTGCTCGGAACGATCTAAGGCACTTGACTTTTCCAAATTTCATGTTTCATTCAGATTCGAACACCCGTTCAAAAGTTCTGCGTGCCACATAATTCCAGATTCCCCCCCCCCCCCCAGTGTTCGGATCTGGGTAGTGAGTATTTTCAAATTCATTTGGTCGGGTCCATGTTAAGTCTGCCAAGTTTCATCGTCCTAGCGCATCTGGCAGTAGGCTACTTGAACTTGTGCCTGGATCCGGTCCGGTTCTGTCAATAATGTGTCTAGGACTTGTGCTTATTCTTCCCACTAAATATCATCCCCATCCCTCCACTCTAAGCTTGTCACAAGATTCACCCCCGCCTCTCCAACTCCCCCCACAGTCATCGAATCCGGCTCGGACTTAAAATGAGCTGTCTGAGACGTGAGGTCTTTCCAAATTTCAAGTCTCATTAGGATCCAATCACCCGTTCTATAATTATAGATACCTCGAGATTCCGGATTCCCCCTCCCTCCACTCCCCCCACGGTGGTCGAAGCGGAGAAGTGACTATTTCTAAATTAGTTTGCTCGGTTCTCTGGCATGTCTACCAAGTTGCACCGCCCTTGCACATATGGAAGTACTTAAACAGTGGACTGGCCGACAGACCGACGAAAAAGGGATCGGTATATGATGGAAGAGTGTATGAGGGGTCATGAATAAATTTTTACTATATTATTATTATATGGCACATGGCCGGAAGGCAGGTGCCATAACAAAAATATGAAAAATGACGCGCGAGGGACTGGACACGAGGTTGGCATCCAGCGATTCTCGCCCATGAGACCGAAATAAACGGCCAAACATCAACAGCAAGGAAGAATCCACCACAATTCTGGATCATGGAATATGAATGCCCCTTATGCTGTAAAACTTTACCCCCCCCCCCCCCCCACATCCGGAAATCATTATCACTTAAAAGATTCGAACGAGCTCCAAGAAGGATGCCAGACGCCTACAGCGAGGACAGCTGCAATATTTATTTCCATAGCCCATTCACTAGGAGATGAAATGTGGAAGGTCCGTTAGGGAATGGCGAAGATACAACATCGTAGCTCTCAGGAAAAAACTTATCTGGGGCAGCAACTCTCCTAGCGGGGATTTGGTTTCTAGGTCACCTTTCTGTGAACGGAAAACGTAATCGATGCAGAGCAAAACACCAAAGAGGTAAAATATGATTGTATAACATGACACAAGAATAAGGCCAAGGACTCCAGCGGGACTACAAACGGGAGTATGTCGAAAGCATATAGACAGATGCCAGCGTTCTTTGAAATCTCGAACAATTGACGAATGTATTCCCTATTTTAGCTTCTTACTATTTTATTTTAATGAGTCATTTGATGACCATTGCGTTAAGCTCGAAACGTTAAGTTCGACAGTCAAATGCTGTGAAAGTTAGCTTCGCAAAAATATGAAGCTCTATGGCTCAGTCATACGCATTTTCCTTTGGTCCAAAACTTCTTGATATCTTCGTTCGATCCCATACTTTCCGTTTCCACTCTAATGCGGCCCAACCATTCATCCGAGCCAATGAAATGAAGCATATTCGCGTATTTTCGTTATTTTCTATGCCAGCTATTTAATCAGTTTAAGTAGATAAGTTTGGTAGTTTTGAAAATTCGAGGTTTCTCCGGTTCTTGAAAACTATAAACATCAGACCCGGATGTTACCGTTATTCCTACCCCTCACGAGCCTCATCAGAGCCTCGTTTTTGTTGCAATAGCGCTGCCGCATCGCTGCTGCAGCACTTCTTTGCTTTTTCACAATATGCGTTTTTGGATTCACTTTCTTCTTGGTTGAAGCGGCAGAGCTGCAGCACCTTGCAGGGAAGCACGGACTTGGTCGGTGAGCAAGTCCGTGATTCTCGAGAAGCGCTGCCGTCTTCCTCGGAAGCACTGCAGTGCAAAAACGGATGTAGAAAAAATCAGCCCGGAATCGGCCGAGAAGTGGACCTGCAGCATGCAACAAAAACGAGGCTCAGGCATTCAGTTTTCTGACAAGGTTGTTCTTGCGGTAAGGACTAGCAAGAACAACCTTGCATAGCAAAAACTTTAACAGGTCCTTAATCTACGTACGTCTGTCTCAAAACCGAAAATCTCCTGAAAACTTACCGAAGAACTTCATTTACTCCGCCTTTTCAAAATGGCGGGTCATAGATAAATTACTTACTTACTTACTTACTCCAGTTTCTACAGACAGTGATGAGATGTATGACATATCTCTTATTTATTCTCCTTTCCAGAATACCCCAACACACAGTTTAGTAAGACTTCAGACTACACTGTAAAAAGTTACTCCGAGTAAGGATTAAAGTTAACTGCAGTATTTGCTACTGGGATTAATCTTATCTCTAACGGTTATTATACTAATCTTATCTTTAATGAGATAAGAATAATCCGAATTAGAGATAAGATTACCTTTTTAGAGACAAGATTGATCCTAGTAGCAAATACCCAAGATTATGTTTTACAGTGTTGGCTGACTCGATACAACTCTGAGCGTGTTTCACCTGACTTACCGTAGTTACTACGCATGACGTCACGAATTCTGGCTTTTTGTCATCAAGGCTGGAGTGATTTTTCTATTTTCCAGCAGAATATCATGCCAGAGGCGAATCCGACCAATCACGTTACAGAGATGCGTAGTTACCACGGTTACTACGTTCCCGAGCATAGTAGGCAAATAGTTACTATTAGTTACTATTTCGAGAAGGTTGAAACGGTCAGCGTAGTAACTTTTCACGAGGTTGGAAAGAAGATAGTAACTTGTAGTTACTATTGTTAGAAGGGTGGAACACGCTCTCTTTCATCTGAAACTGGCTTTTAAGCAAGTGAAACAGGCGCGATGAAAGTTTCCAAAACTTACTACCGGATGTTATCTCCTGGACTGTAGGTAAACAAAGCTAATTGGCTTACCTTGTCGTTAACCTGGATCATAAATCGGAAGCCGTTCCGTTGTTGTTTGTCTTCATAATCAAGAGGTTGAACAACCTTCAATGATCCGGTACCGTCGCTGTTTCGCACCATTGTGAACTTATCCGCGCCATATCCACTGCTTTCAATCACCTGAGAAAGAAGAAATCATGCATCAAATCAAGATTCCACAGGACGTGTGTAAGTGCAGTTATGGAAGCAGAATTGTTGGTCCTTGGAACAGCATTACCGAAGATTTGACTAATGCTGAATCGATTAATAGTTTCAAGCGTATACAGATAAGATTTTTAACTCTGCTCAGTACGATTACTACCAATGTCTCAGCGTTATTTGGATGAGTAAGCTTTTCCTATTTTCATCTTATTAATATTATTACGAGGAAGAAAAATACATAAGATAATATCTGTGCAAACACATAATCAATTCAATTCAATTTTAACACCAATTACGGACTGGCCGAATAGCAGGTGGTGAAGTCAAACATAAAATAAAGACTAACCAAAATTATGATTAAAGTGCAATTCTTGCGTTTCGTGGGAAACTTCAGCCTCCGAGGACCTTCAGAGCCTTAAAGTTTTGTTGTATGTATGTAGTAACTAATAAAAGGAGGACTTAATCCGCTCTAAACCAAAGGGGCAATTCATGTGTAAATTCGCTTTCTCTAACTGATACCAAACTGACGCGTTTTATTCGAACCATTCCGAAAAAAAGCACTCTCAAGTTTTAAAGCTGGTGGCAGAAGCTCTAAAACAGCAGGCACTCCTTTTTTACTGCGCTTATGCCCTTGGGCAGTACGTCATAAATTCTTCATTCATTCACTTACTAGGGAAATTACCGCACTGACCAAAGTGACCAGCATATATGACGTTCTCAGCCACAGATAGAATAAAATAACACTGGGCAGTGGGTACTCGGTAGTAGTGCCAAGACTCGGGTTTAGAAAATGTCTAGCACAGATAAGATGCGCTCTGCAGACATTAGTAAAGCCAAGACCTCCGCTTTCCACGTTTTGTGAACGGGCCATACTCGTAGTGCCGCCCACTACGCTCCCGGCATTTAAAGCGAGACGAAGTTCCGGGTTTAGAAATTTCTAGTAAAACAAACGTGCGGCCTGCACAAACTAAGGAAACAACGGAGGCTGTATAATTCTTTTTTCTATCTTTAGAATATGAAGTTATCAGAGCCAGCGCGGTGAACGATTGAATGAGTTTCAGTTGGGACGTTCTCTATCGCTAGTGGCGCTCGTATTGGTGCTATTCGAGTCTGAGTCAATTTTGCTCTGTACAGGACTGCTTGAGTTCAATGGGGAAGTTCTCTATCACTAGTAGTTCTAGTGTCTGTTATTCGAGTCTGTATCACTTTTTGGGATCCCAAAACGTAAGTGGAGGGATACCTATGACATCGTAAAAGATGTCCGTCTGTCCGTCTGTTAGCACGATAACTCTCGAAGGGAATGAGATATTCTGATGAGACTGATGTGAGGACTCTTTGGGTCACGGGTAAGGTCAAGTTCGTAGATGGGATCTGTAGCCGTACATTTAGGGGTGGGGGTTCAAATTAAGGGACAAACAAAATATTTTTAAACAGCTAATGTGATAGTCGATGGTGTGGTAAGAAGACATGACCACGAATATGCAAACTATTTTCTCGTCCGACAAGTAGTTCGCCCGGAATCCGGCAAAAACCGGAAAGTTGGTTAAAAGTAAAAGTTTCATTTGAAGCTGATTAAATGTTCAATTTCGGGGTAAGGTGACATGCTGAACACGATGATGAAAAGCATTTTCTCGCCGGACGAGTAGTTTTTCCGGAATACGGCTAAAGCCGGAAAGCTGGTTAAAAGTAAAAGTTTGATTTAAAGTTGATTAAATGTTCGACATAGGGGTAAGCAGACATGCTGAACACTTATGTGAAAAGCATTTTCTTCCCGGACAACTAATTTGCCCGGAGTCCGGCCAAAGCCAGAAATTTTTTTTAAAGTGATAAGTTTTATCTGAAGTTGATTAGATTACAGATTTAGGGTTAAGAAGAGACGCTGAGTCTGTGTATGACAATCATTTTTTAACCGCACATATAATTCATCCAGAATCCAGTTGTAACCGTTATTGTTTAGAAGCTAAAGTTTTATTTGAAATTGATTTCAAATAAACAACCGTTGGAAAAACAACCGACGATAACAAGAGTACTCAATCACAAAGATCGTTACCTTCCGCCATAGCCAATCCCAGAGATCGTTACTTTTTGCTATAGCCAACCATAGAGATCGTTACTTTTCGACACTTCCGCTATTTTCAAATTTAGGTGCAACAGCTGGCTCAACATCCCAAAAGTGTTCAAAGCAGACAGAGACCGGCGGTATCATAGGATACTTCACTTATGTTTCGTGATACACTGAAACATGTATAAACTCTATAAATCCAAAAAGGAACAAAAATGTGAAAAAAATTCCACCAAGAATTACAATCCTTAACCATTTTCTGTTGCATTATATTACTGTTAATTCCTGCTATTACTATTATGAAGAAAAAGAAAGAAACCACACCAAGAATTACAAGCCTTAACAATCGGTATAGCAGCCTTTTCTCTTGCATTATATTACTGTTATCATCATTATCAAGAAATATTACTTTGAGCATGTGTCGAGATGGGATCGGAGGAAACCCTTTTGCGAGAAGTCACTGAAAAAAAGGACTTGAAAGGCCTTAAAGGACCCGTCTAACTTATTCTGCCTTTTTTGGATCCCAAAACGTAAGTGGTGGGATACCTATGACATCGCAAAAGTTGTGCGTCTGTCCGTCTATCCGTGAGAACGATAACTCTCGAAGGGAATGAGATATTTTGATGAAACTTGGTGAGAGGATTCTTTGGGTCAAGGGTAAGGTCAAATTCGTAGATGGGCAATGTAGCCCCACATATAAGCCTGAGAGTTCAAATTAAGGGGCAAACAAAATATTTTTAAACAGCTAATGTGATAGTTGATTATGGGGTAAGAAGACATACTGAACACGATGGTGAAAACCATGTTCTCGCCGGACAGCTAGTTCGTCCGAAATCCGGCAAAAACCGGAAAGTTTGTTAAAAGTAAAAGTTTTATTTAAAGTTGATTAAATGTTTGGTTTAGGGGTAAGAAGGCATGGCATGCTGAACTCGATGGTGAAAATCCTTTTCTCGCTGGACAAGTAGCTCGTCCGGAATCCGGCAAAATCCGGAAAGTTTGTCATAAGTTAAAGTTTTATTTGAAGCTGTCAAATGTTCTTTATACAGAAGGATATACGCTGAAGTCGTTTCTGAATTTTCTTTTTTTGCTGGACAATTAGTTCCCTCGGAATTCGGTCGAAACCGGAAATTTAGCAGAAGTGAAGCAGGAAGTTTTAGTCAGTATATCTGAACTTGGTTTTCTCTGGTGATTAGCCTGGCGAAGAGTGGATCTGGCGAAGACAAGACCCAATTGTCTGGATCAAATATTAGATTTTTGGGATCCCATCGAAACCTTTGGTCTTGCTGATTATCTCTAACTCACCTATGGAATTATAAGCTTCAGAAATCTTGACCCTTCGCCATCGTTTCGTTTAGCACCTACGACTTTTTTAGCACTTTTCGTATTATCCGAGTTTGTCAGTCAGGGAGCACAAACTTGGGGGGCAGCAAAACGCTAATTTTACGATGCAAGCATTGGTATTTTCGGAAACTGATATTTCTGAAGAAGTTTATCGTGAGAACATCATTTCTATTGAGAGCTGTGCTTTCAGAGGCCTTGTAACTACTGAATGACTGACTTTCAAAAACTTTCGCTCTTTCTTATAGAGTCAAACGGAGTATATAGAACAAAGGAAGATATACTCTGCGATTCAACCGCTCTGGTTTAATTCTGAGTCGTTTCCTATTTCAACACTGCAGAAGCTTCAAGACTCAAAATGGCTCCAACATCCTCTTTGAAAAGAAACTTTCAACGCTAGGAAATTCAGGGATTTCATTCCTAATCCTCAGGAGACATCTTGGTAGGTGGCATTCTAGTGAGAACCTAACGCAAAAACTTACCGACTCAGCCGAACTCGCAAGAATAGAGGACTGTTCTCGTTAGAACTGCCATTAAAAGATAAGGTTTAAGGCTTGCAATAAGCCTTGCAAAAACTGAGGAACGGATTCGGGCAATGTAACATGGATCGTAATAAATGCTCAGATGGCCGAATGTAAGTCTGATGTAGTTTGAGAAATATAGGTCTAAGTGATATTAAGTTAATGAAGAGGATACTTGATAGAGAGTGTGGGGTGAAGAAGTGTATTTTAAAGCGGGCCTTAACAGAGAAGAGCTAAAATCTTATATGGATTTAAAGAGACATTTTCTGCCGTTGGGATCAAGAAGGAAATACCTGGGGAGGGAGCGTGCGGTAGATGGTCTTTACTCGTGCCCTATGTGTGGGGACCCGGAAGAGAGTGTGGACCACTTCATGTCATATTGCCAGGAATTCAATGATTTAAGGTTGGAGCTGCTCCAGAGACAGACAGGCGATGAGGAGTGGCTAAATGGTCTGATAGGTGGTCGATCATTTACTACTATTAAAAACCTGGCAGTGTTTGTTCATGTAGGGCTGAGACAGAGGTCTTTGTTCTTTTAAAGTGTTTAACTGTGTAGTTAGTTTTCTTTGTTTTGTCTTCAGAAAGTGTGTTGAATCTGTAGTTAGTATTTGATTTGCATAATATTTTTGTACCATGGCCCGTTGGGCTTTCCATGTACAATACATACATACATATTAAGATAAGACCGGTATTTAGTTATGGTAGTGAAATATGGGGATCTGAAAAGGGGGCTAAGCTAGAAAGGATCCAGGTAAGTTTCTTTAAGAAACTGGTCTAAGTGATAAGTTTCACGGATTAGTTTAAGGGATGATCCGGGATTGATTAGTATCAGAGTAAATAGGTTGTATGATTAGGTATTGGGAGAAGTTAATATCTCTGCCAGAGGATAGAATATTAAAGGCAGCATACCATGAGTATTTAAGAGATACGAGGAAATAATCTTGGTCTAGCCAAGTGAAACATATTTAGAAAGTTGCGGAGAAGCTAGGCTCTGGGATAGGGGAAAGGTTTAGGGGTGGAAAAGGGGGTGGTAGCTAAACGAGTAAAATTTATTTTAGAGAGTCAGGAGATTCAGAAATGGCAATGTGACATATCCTCGTCCCCTTCTCTTTATCTGTATGCGCGGATTAAGGAGGGGTGGGGGGAGGAAGTTTATTTTAAGGCGAAGCTTAATAGGGAGGAGTTAAAGTGGTTTATTTCGGCAAAGGGAAATTTTTTACCACTCGGAGATAGCAGGAAATATTTAGGGATGGTGAGGTCGAATGGTGGTCCCTATTTTTGTCCGGTGTATGGAGATAGAAATGAGGATTTACTGCATTTTCTATGTTTTTGTTAAGAGTTAAAAGAGTTGAGGCAGGAAATTTATCCCGGGAGTTAAGGATAAAGAATTTGGGAAGGCTGGTTAATTTGCGCATGGCACATAGAGAACATTTTTTGTAAGGTGAGTGAGGAAGAAGGGGGTGTGTATTTGATTATATTCTGTGAAATTTATTTGTTGGACTAATTTGGAAATTTTTATTATTGAAGTTAGTTTTTCTTTTCTTTGTATGTATTTGTATTAACCATGGCCCTTTAGGGCTTTCAGTGTTAATAAATATATATCTATCTATCTATTAGTCGGTCAATGTCGTTGCATCAAATTCAGAATGAAGAATGCAAGTCTCCTCAAGAGACGGCTCACGACAGGGTTCCAAACATCTTTGAAACTAACAACACCAGCCGACCCAAGTTACGTGATATTCTATGAGCCTTGGCAGTTCGCAGGCCAATCAACTTTGCTCCAAGAACTACTAGTAATTTAGTGTTTTTTGCAATTAATAGCTAGTGAACTGTGGACTACTTATCGAGGCCTCGACATCAGTTCTTCTCGGATACAGGCACCACTATAAAACCCCCAGCCAGGATTTCCACAGCAGTCCAGTAACTTGTTTCCGAAAGCTGGATTGTCGAACTTAGAGCATAACCCTCTACCAAGAACAAATAAGCACAAGAACCTCCATCTCCCGATCTCAGCATAACCCTCTACCAAGAACAAATAAGCACAAGAACCTCCATCTCCCGATCTCTGTAATACAATCATGCGGAGTCGAATAGATTCCCAATGCCGTGCCCGATACAAACGAGCGGGAGGGTAGGGGCTACGCGGAACATCACAATTCTTTGCCTCTACAAACAGTTGCATCGCGGTACAGCCACGGAGAAGAAAAGACGAGAGGAACACACCTCTAGCTCTGCACAGTTTTGTCGGGGTGTCCATTGTCGGTGCATGGGACCAAAGACGGAGGTTCTTTTGGCTTATTTGTTCTTGCTACTACTCAGTACAAACCACAAAGGCAATTTTACAATTACTGCAAAAAATAAAACATCTTAGGCCCCGATACGAAGGAAAAGCACAACAAAAAAATACTCTCGCTCCCCTCCCCTTTTTTTGGCCGACGAGCGACTCTAAATCACAGACACACTTGTGGGCAGCCTGGCAGGAACAGGTTATAAGACAAAACAATAGAAAAAGGATCAGAGTTACAAATCCCATCAACAATCCACTTGAAACTATTGATCGATTCAGCATTAACCGCATCTTCGGTAAGGCTGTTCCAAATATCAACAATTCTGTTACCAAAACCCCAATTAAAAACGTCCTTGTGGAATCTTGAGTCCAGCTTGGACGCGTGCCCCCAATGATGACGGTTGATGATTAAATTAATAATTAATAAAAAATTACCAAACAGACAGGTTATGAAAGTTTGTTACAATTTTCTCACCTTATAATGGAATTTATTTGTCTCATCCTCATCAAGCACAGTCACTGTCAAAATGGGAGTGTCGGGCAAAAGTGTTCCTTCCGTCTCATCCACCTCTGTGTACCATTCAGACTTCGAAAACTGCGGGGGCATATCGTTGATATCTTTGACTCGTATAGACGCTGTCCCGGTACCTGTAAGAAAAATGCATTTAAAGTCTCATTCTTCATCCAGAGCTGACAGCCAATCAGTAGATTCACCCTAAAGCCTGACTGAACTATCTGGCCTATGACCCTCTCCCTCTGACCAGGATAATTTGTCTTTTTCAGCCGCTACTTGCTACCACTCAACCAAGCTTCGCTTGCTCGCTCTTCCCAGTTTCGTTAGCTATAATACTTCATACCTCAATGTTTCACGAGACAATAACATTAGTCTTCTTAGTAAACCATCTAGGCTACCTATTTTTAGGTAACATAAATAAATATATACTGTGCTGAGATAAGACGGTTACGCCACTTATTTCAAAAAAAAAGCTAATTTAGTCACAAATCCTGGCACCATAAATTACTCTTTCGGCCCCAGAAGTTAACAATACTCTATATGACCAAGTCCAAAAGACGCCAGTGAACCTCGAGAGGAAAGAGAACGTCGTGTTACGGATAGTATTAGGATATTAAATATCAAAGTTGATTCCGTAATCTGAAATAATGCGGTCTGAGAAAAGCAACTCCATATTTGGTAATAATTCAAGCCTCGGGACGATGGAAGTAGCCTTATCAGTTCCCTGTTGTTGAACATCCTCTTCCTGAGTTTTCAGGCACGTTTGATCAGGACTTTGGTTTAATCTTTTGTAGCGACTGCGGTTAGCTCCTACGCAATAAGCAAGAATAGGAATTTGATGTGAAGCTCGAAGCGAGCAGATGATTCTGGGAGTTGACTGTAGCGAGACATGTGTCTGTATTATTAGATTACCTTACGTGTTAACAGAAGCAGGTTGTACAAAAGGAATAAATAAAGTAAGTGTTAAAGAAAAAGAACCGACCTCCCTAAACGAAAGACTACGATCCCTATACGCCTTCGAAGGGTGAATACTGCTGCCGCTCGAACGCTACCATATAATGATCCCAAGTGGGACATAAGCCGCCGGTCCGAGTATAAAGAGTAATAACATCAGGGCAAGAACCTCTCATCGGTTCACTGGTGACGCGTTGTCTTTCGTTTGGAGGGAAGTGTAGGCTAGATGTGCTAATAAATTGTTTTGTTGCGTTTTTATTTATTCAGTTAGACATTAGAGCAGCTACAATGGTTAACGCGCGAATTATGCCTTACGACGACAAAGACAAACCGGAAATGATGTTCTTAACACTGCTTCCAAGATCGCGTTTCAAAGCCTGGGTTCAGAAGAATGTCGGCTCTCAGGAATATACAACACAGAACTATTCTGATCCTTTCAACTAGAGCGCTATCCCTAGCAAAGATCTTGTGTACATAAGTTAGTTTTAATATTGTTAACTGTAGTGTGTTTTTTTTTTTTCAATGCTTTCGTGTTTGGAACTCCTTGCGGGTAGTCTGCAAAGGGTGCTTTTGTGATGTTTTAAGGATTTCTTAGATAGTTTGTTCTTTTAAACACACTTGTTATTTAAAAATAAGAGGGATGTGAGCTTCGCAGACGGAAAATTTTACGGGAAGACCTTAGAAATGATGCCAAAAGTAACTAATAATTCTTCGAGATATCAGCTGTCTAGTATAGCCGTGCACATCTGTTTTGAGAGTCCGCATAGCCCAACACCGTTAAAGTTCAAATGAAAGCAGTGTTGTTTGTCCAGAAGTAAATACTCTTGCTATTTCACGAAATGAGGAAGATCTGGTGTCATAACCAGAGGTGACAGGACGGGTTGGGTAATGATAGTCGGTCATACCTAGCGGAAACCCATATTGATTTGGGTACCCGTCCATAGATTTTAGTAGGCGAGCAAGCCTTAAGAGGGACTTGGGCTCGGACACAGAAAGCGCGACGTGCCGCGTTGCAAGGCGGTCAACGTATATGATAGTGATAAAAAGTATAGAGGCGTTACGTGTCAATTGAGAGAAATCCGGTGGGGATTTCAACAAATCCAATGATGGATTTTAAAGTGAACAAAAGAAGAGTAGGACAAACAAATACCGTGGAGGGGCACTAGAAATTTAGAAGAGATTTTGACGTCTAATTTGTGCTTTAACGCGGGCCATGACTATGCCATTCCCGACTTACTTCATGGAGATCTAATTCAGTCTTCTGCTTACTTGGGGGCTCTTAGGCTCCAGTTAGGTAGCGTGCAAAGCCGTGCTGCCGGGTGTGGGGTTTTATTTGTGCACGGGAGGCGCTGTGCGTCTGTTGTGTGAGATCGGTCCGGCTCGTCGGTGGGTGGATAACAAATTAGGAAACTCCCATCTACCCAAAAACGAAAATAAACAGAGGTTGATATGGTCGTAATAATTTAATATTTAGCTAATAATAGCATAATGCATTTTATTACGCAGTGGAATTAGCAGTTCTTTTAAGTTGCTACCGAGAGGTAGGAAATAGAGGTGATGAAATACAAGATTTATACGCATTTTTGCAGACGTACAGGAGGTACATTTTAACAAACATGAAATACCAAAACCAAGGGTGCTAGTTTGTGTGGGTCATCCAATAAAGAGTAGGCTTACTTGAAATCAATAACAAAAGGTGACCCCACTAATTAGCTGAACAAATGATGAGGCTGAATAGGCAACTATTGGCTAATGCTCGCTGTTGTTGCTATTGCAAATTGCTTGTGCTTTCGGCTTACAAAATTATAAAGTGACAAGAAAGTTGTATTTTGTTATCAGTCCCTTGTTTCAGACAAATGGAAGAAATCATAAGATTTAAATTAATTAATAATAGACCCAGAGTTTTAATATTAAGTGCACATTATGTTTTTACTAATGGTCTATTGTCGTGTAATACTGTCGAAAGTGCTTAAGACAGGCTCACACCGGCCGGAGCGACCTGTCTCGGCACTAAAGATGGTGCAGTTTCTAAATATTCTTTTCTCAACTTATAAAGACCTAAAAATATTATTAAAACAAATAGATATTTCAATTCGCGAAGATTTAGTAGGGAGTCTCAAACCCCTGTAACCATTTTATTTGCATTAAGTGTGGTATGAGCCAGTAGGTAAACAGAGAAGCGAAAGAGCAAAAGTTTGTTTGAATTAAATCAGGGTGAGAAAATATTGGAGAATTAAGCAACTTAAAATGGGAAGTAACGTGTAGTGATGTCATGCACTGATAAACCTGGAGTGAGCTCGGTCAATGTTGGTCCCCTTGACCGAAACTACGCGGTATTTTACCTGTCTATTATTTTGTTTTACTGCACCATGTCAGAGGGCTCAGTAATAATCAATCAGTTATAATCCCTAGATTGTATTATGATACTAGATTGAACGAATGTACAAAATAACAATTGTATCAGATTGAATCCCTGAAATACTGAGTAAAGAAATTTTGTTCGATTTTTGCTTGTCCCAAAATTTTCCCTAATTACTTTTGCCCTGAAAAGTAAGAGTTCGCTCCCCTTTGTTGAAAAGAGAAGGTCACGTAGCTCAACTAACAGATTATGCCTAAAAGCTATGACACAAATGAAAACCTGTAGAGACTATACAGCCACGATTTTTCAATTTTGCTTTTGCTGACTAGCTTTGCGGTTTTGCTTCACGCGAGTAGCTGACGTACTTTTGCAGTATAATTGAGTCACAGGATTTTTAAATAATTGCTGCTAGACACGTATTTCGATTGATAGACAAATCGAGTGAGGGTTTTACTAATTATTGTTTTGAGTCTTTCAGAGCTTAGAAGGACACACAGACAGTGTCAACCAATGGTCAATGGTCGGAGATATTAACCGGCATTTTATCCAGAAGCTCTTCATGATAGCAAGTATAGACAGATAGATAGATCTAGACAGATATGGTTGAAGCATACGTCCAACTTCACTTTGTTACCGTGTGCCGTAGAAATCGCGCCAAATTTTGTTTTGCTGTACAGCTAAAAACTACCGTTAGAGGCCATCCAGCTTAAATGGATTAGCATATGTCGCGATTTGAAAGGTCAGAACTTGCGGTCAAGTTACCCTTAGCGTACTTTAAACGCTCAAAGAGAAGTCGTGGGAAATTTTAAAGAGCTCCCGTGATTTGCGGTTTTAGCATCTGATGTGCGTTAAACGTCAGAATTGAGGTGTCTTTAAATTAAAACAGCTCCCGTGATTTGCGGTTTTAGCATCTGATGTGCGTTAAACGTCAGATTTGAGGTGTTTTAAATTTTCGCGAAGCACATATACAAATAACAAGAAACACGGAGAAGAAAGAAACATGAGAATGAGAGGACGCCAAAAGTAATCGTGTAAAGCGATTAAATAAGTATTCCAGATATACTGCGTTTATTTTATATTACAGGTCGAACCGAAGCCGAACCAACTTAGTCCTTACTACGAGTCGTTCTCAGCAGAAATCCCAGTCATGGAGGAGCAGTTCGTCAATCATTCATCGAGAAGAAAAGAACCAGTCGTCGCTCTCAAACCAATCTTGCCAGTGGCGAGAAAGAAGAGACGGCTTGCAGCGCCATCTGTCTTCCCATTTAGAAGTCACGTACATGCGGACGAGTTATGTCCACATCAGCAGAAGTTCGACTAAGGAGCACAGAAGAGCTTAGCTGATAACGGCCCTACCCTGCATACAGCATGAAAAGCCAACTAGTTCGACAACGCTTCGCTTCGATAACGCCAACAGAGGAACCGGTAGGGGACGTCAATATGAGCCCTAGGAGAATCGATGAACGGCTTGCTGACCTTTTCGCGGATGAGGAAGGAGAAGAGGATCAGCATCGCCCTCAGACTCCACCCATGCCAATGGAGGACGGTGAACGAGCCGAGCCGCCACAGAACGAGGATCAGCATCGCCCTCACACTCCGCCCATGCCAATCGAGGACGGCGAACGAGCCGAGTCGCCACAGAACGAGGAGCAGCATCGCCCTCACACTCTGCCCATGCCAATGGAGGACGGCGAACGAGCTGAGTTGCCACCGAATCTTGAAGTAGCCGTAGATGTATTCGCATACGAGGCCATGCCGTTTTCGCCAGCTATTCTACCAGAGGAACCAAGAGGGGACGTAGTCATAAAACCCCTCCCTAGTATTCCAAGTCGGAGTGCTCCCATACCGCATCCGTGGATGAACGGAGCCGTTAATCAACCATCGTTCATAAGAATTCCTGTCGAATTTTCATCAGAACAGCTAGAAGCAGTTTTGCCATAAACCCAGCAGAAGTTATCGACGAGGAACGACTCAACAGAAGTCATCAAGTCAACCGAGTCAGCGTCGAGTCAACCAACCATCATTCGTAACCATTTCGGTCGAGTTTTCATCAGAACAGATGAAGACGAGGAACTACTTAACAGAAGTTATGGACGAGGAACTATTCAACAGAAGTCATCAACGAGGAACTATTCAACAGAAGTCATCGACGAGAAAGAATTCCGATGGAGGTCACCGTGGATCAGCTTAACGATATTTTTATGCGTCCCGCGAATGCCCGTGCAAGGCAAGAACTTATGGTCCGGTTGTACCGTTTCGGAATTTTTCACGGTAGTGGGTGTACATAACAGTAACAGTGAACATCGGAATAAGACAATTATAATTTTTAGTGCTGTTTTGCCGCTTTAACATGTGATTCATGTAAATTATTCGAAGGGCCTCAGGCCACAAATTGTAGTATTTTCCTTTTCAATGAGTGAAGCATGCTTGTTTTAAACTTTCAAACGTATTTGAAGGGCCGAAGGCCACGATTTTTCTATTGCTTTATTTGCTGAGCATGCTTATCACATTATCAAATGTATTCAGATGGCTGAAGAGCCAAGACTATAAATGTATATTAAAAAAAAAAAAAAAAAAAAAAAAAAAAAAAAAAAAAAAAAAAATATATATATATATGTAATAATAATAATAGTAATAAATTACTAGATAAAATGAAATAGAATAATTAGTTGTAAAATGTTGTGAGCACAATATGGTAATTTTTGCTTAAGTTGAAGTAGATAAAACGAGATAAAAATAATTAATTGTAGTATGTGGTGTGTATAATACTGTAAATTTTGCTTAAGTTAAATTAAGAACCGATTTTCATTGGTTCCGATAAAACGAAATAAAAATAATTAATTGTTTTATGTCGTGTATATAATATGGAAAATTTTTCTTGTTGTCGGTATTGTAGTGTCGTCGCGAATTAACGTTTGTGTTAACGTAGTTTTCAGTTTGAGTCGTGACCGCAGTTAAACCAAGTTCCAGATGCTCAAGAATTAATTTAATTGGGAGAGGCATTATTTTTCTTTTAATTCAGATTTTCGCGGGTGTCTTAGTAATTTGAACTTCATATTGATTCCATTAAAGTAAAAAAAAAATTAATGTTAAAATTAGAAATCAACTTACAATTGTAAAATTATAAGCTAATTGTGTTGCCATAAATTATAAATTTAACTTCTTTACGGGTGGGTTAGCCAAGTCAGAACTCGATATTGATTGTATAAAATTAGGTCCTACCCTGAACGAAATTTTCGAAAGAGGGAAGGGATGCAGACTTTTATTTAATTGCTTCTATTTTATCAGTACATAAAGTACCCTTTTTTCGGGAAAGTATTCAGCATACTATGCCGGGGAGCAAAAGGTTTCAGGTCTAAAAACTTGCAAACCACCGCTCATGCAAACTTTCGGACAAAAGGAAGGGTAGAGGCTTGTAAAGTTTTGTTTTCATTTTATTGAAAAGCCGATACTGGAAATGGAACATCTGTCGTAACTGAGTTAGACAGGTTGATCAAAAATTTTAGAATGCAAAAATAAAGTAAGCCAAGTAAAGAGAAGTTTATAAAAATCAAGTTCTGGCAGTGGCATAGTTTGTTTTGTCGGGAGTCAAAACCTTGAAAGGGATAACGAGTGTTACGGATAGTATTAGGATATTAAATATCAAAGTTGATTCCGTAATCTGAAATAATGCGGTCTGAGAAAAGCAACTCCATATTTGGTAATAATTCAAGCCTCGGGACGATGGAAGTAGCCTTATCAGTTCCCTGTTGTTGAACATCCTCTTCCTGAGTTTTCAGGCACGTTTGATCAGGACTTTGGTTTAATCTTTTGTAGCGACTGCGGTTAGCTCCTACGCAATAAGCAAGAATAGGAATTTGATGTGAAGCTCGAAGCGAGCAGATGATTCTGGGAGTTGACTGTAGCGAGACATGTGTCTGTATTATTAGATTACCTTACGTGTTAACAGAAGCAGGTTGTACAAAAGGAATAAATAAAGTAAGTGTTAAAGAAAAAGAACCGACCTCCCTAAACGAAAGACTACGATCCCTATACGCCTTCGAAGGGTGAATACTGCTGCCGCTCGAACGCTACCATATAATGATCCCAAGTGGGACATAAGCCGCCGGTCCGAGTATAAAGAGTAATAACATCAGGGCAAGAACCTCTCATCGGTTCAGTCGCTCGAACGATTACTCAAATCTTGTGTCAACCAATAAACGGCGTTCGTTGGGAACGGCTGTGGTGACACTTCCGGCTCTTCCGCTAGGTATACGGCGATCCTTCATCGGCAGAAATAGTAACTAATAGTCACTATTTGCTTCCCATGCTCGGGAGCATAGTAAGCGTAATAACTACGCATCTCTGTAACGTGATTGGTCAGATTCACCGGTTGGATGAGATTGTGTTTGAAAATAGAAAAATCATTCCAGCCTTGACGACGTAGTAACTACGGTAAGTGGGGTGGAACACGCTCTACGTCACTCGAGGTCAGCGAGCACTCTTGTAACTGTTTCAAAAAATGAAGCATCTTACCTTTTAACCCTCCTCCGTCCATGGCCACCACTTGAATCGCATAATCTGGGGTCTTCTCGCGATCCAGGCAGCACACGGCAGTTTTGATGACACCCGTCTCGGGTTCAATCTCGAATATTGGCGTTCCCGTGTTCTCATCAATCACATTTTTTTCAATGGAGTACGTCAGCTTGGCGTTCGAGCTTTCATTAGGATCGTCATAGTCGATAGCTGTCATCGTCATAACTACCATGCCTAGGAAGAAAATACCCGAATCAAGGTCTAACGCATGATACCGAGTTCTTAGCAACCGGATCTAAAAGCCAGAATAACGTTGACAATTTTTCAAAGCAGAGCAATCCCGACTCCCAACTTTTTTCGGCGAGATTGGGACTCAAGACGAACGCGACAGTCAATAGTTGCGTTTGCAGGTACTGATACCACGGTCTAAAGTCGTTTTTGCAGTTATCGTGGTATCTGATACCACCGTCAAAAGGCGTTCTTGCAGTTATCGATTGTATCTGGCCAGTTATCGTGGTATCTGAATATCAGATCCCACGGTCCGACCGTGGTAACTGATCGTGGTATCTGAAAAAGTCATCTCACTTTCATCAATTTTGTCAAATTGGTGGGAAAGAAGTTAGGCACTTGGTGATGTGACTGGATATCTGTTTTCTTTTGACTAATTGCAACTGCAATTGCAAAACGACTAATTGCAGATCCAATTACTGTGGTAGGAGATACCATAGTATCTGCAAAAACGCAACTAATATCTGGGACTGGGCACACAGCGTACCTACACCATGGTCAATTGGCCTTCTACCAATCTAGTCTCTACTTCCCCTCCCTCGCTTCATTATCAGTATCCATCCCCTCTAGACTGTAATACATCAATAAGTTAATGAACAGAAGAGAAACCTTCAATTTTATTAAACTAAAAGGGTACCATAATCAACAGGGAGGTCTGCAGCTTTTTCTGCTTAAAGAATATGATTAAAAACATATACATATTGTGTATTTTTCTGTGTGTGTATGTGTTATTTATTTATTTTCATTTAATCCGCTTTTTTAAAAGGGCGGGTTACAAATAAATTACTCACTCATTACTTTACTAGCTGAGTTTTCCTAATGATGATCAACAACGGACTAATAGGAACTAAACCCAAGGGATCTAGTGAGAACTGCCGTCTCACCTCAGTTCAGAAAACTGACCATAATTCTAGATTCTAGATGGGAGCAACTGGGAGGTAACGCAAATACTTTGCGGGGTGGCTTTAAAACATGTTACTGAAAAATCGGCCCTTCGACTCCACCTTAACACAATGCAGCACACTGTGGTCTTGACCGAAGTTTCGCCGACTTTATTGCTGGTGAAGCTGATTTTGATGATAACAAACGGTGGCTTGCAGTCAAGGCCGTATCGGGGGGTGGGGGGGGGGTTAGGGGGTTGACCCCCCCCCCCCCCGAAACATAATTTTTTTTTTAATTTTTATAGGGTTTTCCTTCTGATCTATGTCTTTTTTGTGCGACCCGCAGGCAAACCCCCCCCCCCCCCCGAAATAAATTCCTGGATACAGACCTGCTTGCGGTAGTACCTGGTGAATCTCACTGCTATAATATGATGCAAACTAAAGCGCGACACATTCACTTCTCTTTTTATTACCAGCGTAGCAATTTTTACACTTATTCAAACTAGATTGGACACCAGCTTGATGCTAAATCTCCTCCTCCCTCGGGTCTCGATGACATTCAATCCTAACTTACCCTAATCTTTCCTTATGCTCTCATCTACACAAAATATGTTGCAAAAAATCTAACAATATTAACCTCAGCCTACCCTATCTATTACAACCAATGCAACTATTAAATAATTTTTCATAATTACTATTAACCCGATCACCGACGGACGGACAGAAACTTCGGCAAGTGCCATCAAAATCTAACAAAAATCACTTAACCCTGTACAACCATTAACTATTAAATAAATCTTCTTAATTACCATTATAACCTAATCATAATTTTGTATTTGTACAAAAACTAATAAAATAAAAAAATATAAATTCTCTACCCATAAAACTCAAGCACTCTATGTTTACTGGATCGATCAGAAATAATCCACTTTCACTTCTAGGAAAAGCCACCGGTTTCTATGGGGACCGGTCCTGCTAATTAGAATTTCTTTTTGTCCGTAAAACTCTCTCTCGTACAGCAAGGCATTCAATAAAACTCCCTCCCCATGCAGCTAGGCATTAAAGACAACTGTCGTCTTAGGAACATCTCGCTGAGAGGATTTAAGCAAAAATAAAATAAAAAAGGATGCCAAAAACTATACCGCGAAACGAACTTGAACAGAAAAGTTTCAGACACTGCTGACAATTCGGCAACCGAAGGGAAATAAAAATTTGGCCTACCCGCTGTTCCGTTTTCCGTTACGTTTCCAAAGTAAATCCCCAGCGGGAATATTGGAGCATTATCGTTGATGTCCTTGAGGTTGACCTGAACATCGGCGTATCCCACTAAACCTTCGCCTCCTTCGTCCTGAGCAAAAACTGTAAATCGCCACTGTGGCCGTCCGTGTGGCTGGTCTCGGTCTAAAGGCTGAAATAGAACAACTTTCAATCAATCAATCAATGAGGTTTATTCCAAATAGCTAAAAGCTAGAAGTGGAATACAAATTTACAACATATACACATACACGAAACAAATTAATTAATACACTTACAAGATTTTACCAGAAATAAATGATGGGATGAAACTACGTAAAAACTGGGCAGAAGAATTAGCAGGACATGGAAAAAATTAATTGCCAGTAATCCGACGCGGAAGACGGGAGAAGAGGGGGGAATAGATGGGCCATCTGGGGACAACAGATTATCTTAGCTCCAAACTTATTTGAAAGAGTATTTCTGCGTTCAGTTAGTTCAGGAACGTCAAGTTTAATG
This sequence comes from Branchinecta lynchi, assembly GCA_023053575.1. Lineage (NCBI taxonomy): Eukaryota > Metazoa > Arthropoda > Branchiopoda > Anostraca > Branchinectidae > Branchinecta > Branchinecta lynchi. The sequence continues at coordinate 11,579,910 of JAKZAP010000007.1, forward strand.
AGAGCCTCTTCATATGAAATATTATGATCACCCAGAATGATTCTCACTACTCTATTTTGGACATTTTCCAGGCGGTCAGAGAGCTCTGCAGAAAGAGAAGAATGCCAAACCGGTGAAGCATATTCTAAATGAGGGCAGATATAAGTTTTAAAATAGCAGAGGAGGCATTTAGTATCCAAACCGAAAGATTTAAGAGTGGAAAGAGATTTAATTAAAAAGTTAGTTTTACGGATAATACTGTCAACATGAGAATTACATTTCAGATCGTCGTTTCATTACAGATCGTTTTAACTTTCGTTAAAATCTAAAAGTGAGTGAGTACGCGAATAGAAATGCTATATATTCAGACAGTGCATAAAACGGATACGCAAGGTACGATGCTTTGGTAGCGATATTTGATACCAAAGCATCGTAGCTGACGTATCTGTTTTATGCATTGTTTGAATATATGTTTCCCAGTCAGCTTGGACTCAAGGAGTATTTAGAAAATATTGCATTTGCCAGTGGATGAATATAACAGCAGCAGCCAGTGCTATCGTCGAATGTCGTTCCGGACATATATATATAGGCTACTGCCGAAATCTAAATGACGAAAAACCGACAAGAGTCCAACAAACCGAGAACGGTTTTAAAGCCGCGCATACCTTCAACACCTAGATCCCTCCTGTCGGCTTCTTGATCTTGAACTTGTGGTTAAACAGATTTTCAGGGTCAATAGCCATAGCCAATAGCAATAGCCAATAGCCTGGTCAATAGTCATGAAGTGTGATAGTATTTTGGTTTCGATTCTTTCTCGGTCAAATTCCAGTAAGAAGAAAACAGATCACTCTCGCAATGTCTACCTATCACGCGCAATCTTGCCTAGCGTTGACAGCATAAGTTGGCTCTGATTGCTTGTACAGTTCGTACCTCCGACTGAACTAGACACAAATGACATGAGAAGTCGTACATATAGTAAAGATGAAAGGTCTATTTATATATTTGTATTCTTGACTTATCTGTGTGAATGTCGATCCACTGCTATCACGTGCAACCTTGACTAACATTAACAAAAGTTGTCTCTGACTGGCTCACAAAGTTCAAACCTCCGACTAAACTAGACACAAATGACATGAGAAGTCGTACATATAGTAAAGATGAAAGGTCTATTTATATATTTGTATTCTTGACTTATCTGTGTGAATGTCGATCCACTGCTATCACGTGCAACCTTGACTAACATTAACAAAAGTTGTCTCTGACTGGCTCACAAAGTTCAAACCTCCGACTAAACTAACCACAAATGACGCTCGAGGCAGGGCTTCATTGTGACAAAACCAACCATGGTTTGGCCAGAGAGCAAATGTTGCCATGGCCCCATGGGTTTTTTCGTGCAATAAATTCATTCATTAAATAATAATAATATAACTGCAGTAAAAAAGGCTTTCGCCTCTGTTAATTTCTCGGGACACTGTGTACACTAAATTCAATTTCAGCCAGGTGTCGATCCACGCCTGCTTTAAACTGATTGATATTTTCGGCATTTACGACATTTTCGGGGAGTTATTCCAGTATTCCACTATCCGGTTTTTGAAGCTCCATTTTAAAGCACTGATTTAAGTTCCCGTACCTTCAATACGTAGATCTCTCCTGTCGTTCTGTTGATGTCGAACTTGTGGTTCGATGGATTTTCTGGGTCGATACCCTGACCAGTCAAGAAGTAGACGATATTTTGGGGTCGGTCTTTGTCACCATCCGTAGCAGTCACCTAAACCACAAAATAATTAGACAGGCTTTCTAGGCATAGATCCGTGACTTGAAAACACAAAGCAAACTTCCCCAGTTAATCCCCTCGGAAGTCATAAGCCTTTGCCCCCCAGTGTTAACCAAATTTCAGGGCCGCACAAGCACTACCTGGAAAGTGAAGGATCTCTTCCGACGTAAAGCAGAAAAGGAAATAGCGGTAATTCTGGAGCTTACCAAAATAAAAGAGATTTGTTCCGATTAACCTTTGAGGGGAATTCGAACTTATGCCCGGAAGAAATCAAAATCAAAGACAACTATAAATTGTTTGACAGGGCTAAACGGATGTCAGTCGAGATATGTACCGGCGAAGTTTCGGACCTCCTTAGCAAGGGTCTTTTCCAGGCTGAAGCTAGAAGCACGAACTTATTATGAACACTCCTTCATCCGAGCTGACTGGGAATCATATGACTCACAAGGCTAAGGTATAAAGGGATAAACTTCAAAAGTTTGATTTTTCTCAATTTAATATATGCTAGTGAATGCAGGGACTGACAAGAACTGATCGCAGGTTCATGCTTGTAGTTACATCCTGAAGAGGATCCTTCCCACGAACGGCCGAAATATCGTGGAATAAATCTCAGTCGATTTATCGGTTTAGCAGCATCAAACATCAATCAAACTCAGTCGCCTTGGGCTGCAGAGATGGGCGAATCCGATGATGAAAGGATTCGAGTCCAAATCCAGGGCTAGGTACGAATCCTATTCCGAATCCAAATCCACGATGTCATGCTGAGGATTCGAATCCGACCTTAATCATGTATGTACACAAGTTATAGTATAAAATCAGAGGATGGTTGTTGGTGCACCAAAAAACTGTACTGCTTAAGCCCGCTGTTTAAAAACTGGGAAAACGGACACTGGAAGGATGTATACTAGAAATTTAAGCGAATTTGTAAGACTGAGGGTTAGGACTACGAGTCCGAATCCAGCCTGACAACCAGAAGACTCGAACTCGGATTCGAATCCGGCGTAAACGACGAAATCCGAATCCGGATTCGCCCATCTCTGTTGGGCTGAACGAAAACGGCGAACTCACCTGCGATTATAATAAACAAACAAGAGAAGCAAAAAGCGTGACTATGAACTGCAGCGAGGTCGACGTCGCTTTCATCTTTACAACTAGCCCGAAAGTGCAAGCTTGGGAATGGGAAACAGAGGAGCCATTTCACATTAATGGCACTGACTTCCTTTGCCGCATGTCCCCTCTACCCCAAATAGCAAGGGATTTGATGCTTGTTCTCTGAAGGAGACGGGATTTTGGAGTGTTTCTATTATTTTATTTTAGTTTGCTTCTTGAGACCGCGAAAGTGCAGGATTTTTCCTTTTTTCTTATTTCGTCCGTTTTTCTTTGTTATGTCGATTACATATGATATTTTTGTCAAGGAGGTTTCTTATACTTCCGAACAAGTGTCAGCTTCTGGAAGGCTATGTTGTTATTTTTATGATTTTTCGAATCACTGCCATTTCCGGTCGGTCTTTTCTTATTTCAAGTTAATTGTGTGGTTATCTTTAATGTTGATACAGGATTTGCTCTCTCGGATTGGTTGCTTTCCATTTTCCGTACTCCATTGTTTGTTCTTTAGAGTCTTGATGGGCAACAAAGCACACTTACTTATTGTGGTTACTGTCGGTTTAGTGATGCAACGAGAGATTAGAGGCTCACAGGCAACCAGTCTGTTTTATCGAAAAACTTCGTGGAAACAACCAAGACCGCGTCAAGTTGTTCGGTATGGACTAAAGGTAGATAGCTTCTCACTGCCAAGATTTTGTAGTATCCACAAAACATCAAGTGAATTTTACACCAAATCAGAAGAAAAGCTGCCAAGTAGGCATAGGAATTTGGGCCGGAAGAAATAGTTCTGGGCTATGCTTTTTTGGAAAAGTTTCCAGGACAAATCCATCCGACTGAAAATACAGTTAATTCTCTCCGTGAAAAACGATAAATAAGGGTGTCGCCGGAAAAGACCTCTCTTGTCTCCGACTCTAAGTCTTCTCGACTCTAAGCTTAAGAGTCTGTGAGAAGGAAATTTTTCCAAGCTTGAACTAATGGCTTCACTAAATCTCGATGCATCAGCCACCCATGCATACCTTCAACAGCTTAACCGGCAATGAATCTTTCAGCTCTTCTTCAATATTAGCAGAATAGGTGGACTGGGTGAAGGTAGGTGGCAGGTCATTCGCATCCGCCACGTAGATCGTGACATTGGCTTCACTCTCATTCAAACTGTCTGATGCCACTAACGTGAGGTCATACTGTACAAGCGAGGTGCAGGAAACAAAAAGGTGCAACAGGGTCGAGTGAACCAAAATGAAAAGAAAAAACAACAAATGAAAAACATGCAAAATCGCAAAATAAACTGGAAACAATACTCGAGGGGTCATGAGCCCAGAGATGCAGTAAGAAGCGGCCCTTAGTGAATTGTCGCCTGTTGTGAAAACAAGGTGTCGACTAAATCTCGGCCGATTAACTGAGGCTCCACACGAGAAATCAATATTTTCCATTTAATAACAGAAATGATTGTCCCTAGTACGGTTTATAAATTTAAACCCGTCCGGCGCCTCGCACCGATCGGCCCTATATATATAGATAAAAATATATATTCTGCAACATTCTTTTACTCGAATTTCCGTATTTCTTTCATGACGTCACAGAAACGTCACGGGCCTCGGATAATAGGCTGAGATTTAGTTCAGACCCATATTAAGAATCCGCTAAGGGCGTGAGATTCTACTGTATCTCTAAGCCCATAGTAGTGTAGTCTCGAGGGGCTAGCACGTCACACTTGAGCCGCGGCCTATATGAGGCATACGAGGCTTTAAACTATCACTGAATTTGTACGAAAACAACAAAATTATGTTAAGCAAAAACGCGTGATAACATTGCTAGCGGCCTCCAGACAACAATAAGCGATAACGAATCAACATCTATACTATAAAGGGAATAACCTGAAGGACGCGTTTTGGCAAGTTGCGGTCATCCTCTTCTGTAATCTGCGTTTCGTACGTCGGACGATCGAAGACGGGTGGATTGTCGTTAACATCTTTTACGTGGATAACGACCGTTGTATAATTCTCGTTCAAGTTATCCGAAGCGACTAGACGTAGCTCATACTTTACGATGAAATAAATCTGATTAATTTACGTTAAAGCAAGTCATAGACAAATCCAGTCATAGACAAATCCTCATTATCCGCAGAACTTAAAATCTGCAATGGAAATTTGCTTTTTCAAACAGACTTTTATGGGAATACTGTGCCCTTGCTCCAGGGCATCTTACCCCAACGTATGAGCGCATACGCTGGGGCATGCCCAGACACTGGAGCACCACGCTTAGAAATTGAGGATTTGTGTATGACTGGGTTGATATGGCTGGTCTCAGCCGCAAGCTCAGCTCACAACATGGCCTGCTTCCTTTCTAGTCTAACCGTTTCGAAGTTGTCTAAAATCCCGGGAGTTATAAGAAATCTGACCATTGACACTCGGAAATTTAGGCTTCTTCCTTCAAAATAACCCTGACAATGGGGAAGATGCGGCGTTCAAACTTGCACTATGAAATCGGGGAACTGTGAAGTAAAAACGGGGGCGAAACTCGACCCCGGTCTCTGGGTGACAAGCCGCTCACTCTAGACTTACTGAGCCATCGTTGGGATTTCACCAGTGTCAGTCTCATATGTAATCCCTCTCTTACAATCGTATATATTGTAATGTCGATGTATTCTGACACTTACTTGATGTTTATCGACTTATGACTTCATGTTTATCGTTTTAACTTTTGGGATCCCACAACGTAAGTGGAGGGATAAACTACCTATGACTTCGTAAGAGTTGTCAGTGTGTCAGCACGATAACTCTCGAAGGGGTAGCGACTTTTTCTTCAAACTTGGTACGAGGATCCATTGGTAACAGGTCAAGTTCGTGGATGAGTCCTGTAGCCCCATATTTAGGGGTGGGGGACGGGTTTAAAATTAAGGGACAAAAAAAGGTTTAAAACATCAATTAGACAGTCGATCTGGGGGTAAGGAGACATGTTGAATCCATATGTGAAACTTATTTTCTCACCGAACAATTAGTTCGTACGATCCGGGTAAGAATACATGCTAAATCCATATATGACAACCGTTTTCTACCCGGACAAGTAGTTCGCCCGAATCCGGCCAAAACCGGAAAATTAAGTTTTATTTGAATCTGATTAAATCTTCTATTTAGGGGTAAGAAGATATGCTGTATCCGTAATCACAATTGTTTTCTACCTGGACAAGTTCGCCAGGAATCCGGCCAAAACTCGAAAATTTTAAAAAGTTTTAGCTGAAGTTAATTAGAGGTTCGATGTAGTGGTAAAGAGGCATGCTGAATCCGTATACGGAAACTATTTTTTCGCCGGACAAATAGTTCGCCCGGAATCCGGCCAAAACCTGAAAATTTGTTAAAAGTTACAAGTTTATCTAAAGTTAATTAGAGGTTCGATATAGGGGTAAGGAGATACGCTGAATTCCTTTTAGCTATCCGACCCAAAGCGGATATTTGGGAGAAGTAAGGCAGGAAGTTTCGGTCAATTTCGTCAAACTAAATATGACGTGGGCTATAGGTGTAAACACACATGCTAAACCTGCACTTGATTTTCCCAGATGAGGAGCCATTGACATTAATCTGTTTCCAAATTCCAGATCCCAGCGAAACTTTTGGTCTTGCTATTTATGACAACACTAAAACAACGATCGGATTTCTCCGTAAATTCTACAGCCTCTTATCTCGTCTCCAACACTGAATCCCGACTGGCTGATTGTCATGGCACCTCTTCTTTCCTTTCCCACGGGGAAAGGGATTTTCCCAATTTACTGAAATGGAAACTTGATCCCCTATTCTTTGAATTGTGTCCTCTCGTAACTTTCTTTTTCCCCAATTGGAACCCGTAGGGCAGGATATCAACCACAACACTTTCCGACTAATAAAGGATCCTTAGATGGCTCGCGAACTACAGGGTTCATTAGGGGTCGGCGGAGTTGCTCACAGAAATGCTGGCAAATGGCTGAGTCTTGAAGCAATCCTGACCAAACTTCTAAATCTCTTAAGCGCACGGTTTGGTTGATTGACAATAATACTAGGTGCTCTGGTTAGACAGCAGTGCGTCTCCAAGGCGTTAATCCCCTTCTGTAGTACTTTTTGAAATGACAGTCACCAGCAAAACATGTGGTTCCTTCAAGAAACAACAAGACAGGTACTGGAAGTCAAGCCACTGGTCGGCTCCCGAGTCAGCAACCCAAAACTAACCATCATCACCTTTTCAAGCTACTTATCGGGATTCTACATCCTAATTAGGATAATGAAAGAGGATTTGGAACAAAGCACATGCCGCTATAAAACCGAAGGTTGCGTTTTTTATCGAAGTTGTTTTGGCCGTCGGTTTGGCACCGTTTGATTAATTAGCGTTTTTTTCGACTTCGGCGATCTTCGCCCGGTCGCCGTTTCATCAACGTTGTATGCAAACTTTGAACTTGGTAGCTGACCAAGTTCCACGTTTGAGAAAGGAAACGAAGAAAAATGAAAAATAATGGCAGAAGATAAAGATGCAGATTTTGGAATTTATTCATTAGACGAAAAAGATTCGTACTAAAAAATAAGACAAGATCTAATGCCAAAACACTAAATTTCGCTTTTGGGAACGGCTACCGGCGACCAAAACAGCATTTATGAAGAGACCCTCGAATATGAAGGTAATATCAAACTTCGATCAGAAGCGCAGCTCATGTTTCCAGTACCTTCAACGAGCTAGCGCTGCCCATTTGAAGCGCGCTTGACCGAAAGATAATATATGGGGAGAGGGGGGGGGGGATCGCCATCGTCGATTAAAGCTAAGAATTCTCGGAAGAAAATTAACGTGGGCTTGAAACGGCGCGAAACGAGTTACTAGTTCGCGAGTTACTAAACGAGTTCGCCCGCGCGCGCGTGGCACTTTGTTTAACAGTGTAGACTTACCCTTTTCCGCGTCTCGTAGTCCAGCGGTCCAGCAACGTAGATGGCTCCAGTCATGTTCTTAACAGCAAAGGCACCTCCGATGTTGCCTCGTGTTATTTCGTAGCGAATACGGGATGCTGGAAAAATTATAGCAGTTTCGTGAACAAATTCTTCATCTTTTCTGACCAAAAACTGAAGATAAAGAAAAGAAAACACCCTCAGGCTAAGCGAACCGGCGCAAAGTCTAATTTTTGTTTCACAACGCCCAGTCGGCGGCCTTCAGGGGTCACTGAACAAATGAATAAGGCATTTATCAAATAAGAAGGGAAGCTCTTGCGACCTGATGGGCGAGAGACAAATCCTCCTGAATACCCTAGGGTTTTTTTTAAGCGCAGGAAGATAAAATGCCTAGGTCATGGAAGTCAAATAGGCTGAACCTTCCCCTTTAATAGAATTTTTATATACAAGAAGAACAAGAGCTACGAGCTCACATGGCACTTGTTACGAGTAGTTGGTGTGAGAAGCGAGAAAGTGAATCTGAGCACTTTTCCGGGAATACCGATACTCCTCCTCTCCGTGCTCGGATCCTGTCGTTTTACACTCGTTTACATGCGAGCCACAACATTTCCGGGACTCCCCCTAGTGTGGCCGAATACGACTCAGACACATACTAATATCTCTTCTTCCCGTCCATCAAGTTTGACTCGAATCGGAGCATATCTGCAAATGTCCTGTTCCCATTTCATCCTCTCCCACCTTGGTCGGACCCGGTTCGGACGCCAAATGACAAATCTAGGCGGCACAAACTTGGTACTGTCCAAGTTGCATTCCATTCTGCGCATCCGTTTAGTTTGTTTGCATGTCACAAAGTTTCCGGACCCCCCCCCCCCCCCCGCCCCACACACACAAGCTTTGCATATCTTGGTCATCAGTTCTTGTCACCCACAAAGTTTCACTTGAGTCGGACCATTTTTTCGCAACAAACGGAAGTCAGTAATTTCCAGATTCCCCCTCCCTCGACTCCCCGAAAAATTAAGTGTATTTGGTCGGGTTTCTATACCTGCCTAGTTTTATCGTCCTTCGCACATCTGGAAGTATCCTACCTCGCGATCATCGGAATTCTGGAAAAATCCCCTCCAACTCTCCCCAAAGAGCCCCTACATGATCTGGTTCCGTCAAGAACGTATCTAATGCTTATACTTTTTTTTTCCACCAAGTTCAGTCCGGATCCCTCGACACTAATCGTTTCTCAAAAACTCCTGTGCCCCTTCCAACTTCTCCCCCCCCCCCCCAAGTATCGGATCCGGTCCGGACTTGACATGTAACATCTGAGACAATAGCTCTTTCACTTGCCAAGTTTCATTCAAATCCGATCGCCCGTTCAAAAGTTATATATGCCACTAGACTCCAGATTCCCCATCCCTCCACTCCCCCGCCCCCCCCCCCCCCCCCCACGATGTTCGGATCGTGCAACCGACTATTCTCAAGTCGGTCTATTCGGATCCCTCATATTCCTGCCGAGTTTATCATCTTATTCCATCATGAAGTACCGAACTCGCTGGATGACCAGAATCCCCCCTCCCAACTCCCCCCACAGTGCCCGAATCCGGTCCGGTTATGTCAATGATGTGTCTAGGAGTTGCGCTTGCTCGTCCCACTGAGTCTCATCCCGGCCCCTCCACTCTAAGCGTTTCCTAAGATTTCGGCTCCCCCCCCTCCAACTCCCCCCAAAATCACCGGATCCGGTTCGGATTTGAAGTGGGTCGTCTGAGACACGAGGTCTTTCCAAATATCAAGAATCATTAAGATCCAATCACCCATTCAAAAGTTATAAGTAAGTAAGCAAGTAATTTATTTAAATACATCAAGATTCCGGATTCCCCCTCCCTCCACTCCCCCCACGATGCTCGGACCGGGGAAGTGACTATTTCCAACTTAATCAGTTGGGGTCCGTTATATGTCTGCCAAGTTTCATCGTCCTAGCTTAACGTGCCCAAACTAGCAAAACCCGGACAGACCGATGGAGGGAGAGATATTGCGATCGCTATATGGGACTTGGCCGAAGGGCAAGTGCCATAAAAACCAGGTTTTCGGTGGTTCTGAGAACAATTCTGTCTCCCCTCCACGATTTGCAAATGCTGCTGATTCAGATTCAGATGTCCAGCAGGAAATGGTACGCGGCGTGCAAGAAAAATCTAAAAAAAACTGTTCCCAGAATAGCATGTAACCTCGGCCAGGCTCACGTTACCTTAGCCTAGCAATTGTGCTGAGCCTCGAAAACTCAAGTCGTGAGTCATCACAAAGAGTAATGGCAAATGGCTAACAAAGGAAGAACTTACACTCGTCGAGATCCTTAGCGGTCACCGTCAACACGGTGTGCTGAATATCTTCGTTTTCATCCACCTCTGCTTCGTACAGGGCTTTATCGAAGAAGGGCGGGTTGTCGTTTTTGTCAGCGATGCCAATACGGATATATTTGGTAACTAAAACGAAACAAAAGGATATTTAACACTAACAAGACTCCAGCGTCCGTGCCTGCCCATTTTGCTATCGTGACGTGTTATTACTTACGTTCCCGAGGATCGATACCTGGGTTTCCTTGTTGATCAGAAGTTGAAGGGTGACCAGCATTTACTGTCACTAGCCGATGGTCTGGGAAATTTGGTAATGGTCTTCTAGCAATGAAAGTGGCACTTTTCTAAACGTCCTGCAACCAACTTATTGCTCTTTGCCTGTTACACAATAATACTGCCAGGCCATACCATAATCTGGGAGCGTGTTACAACTGGATTTTCCGCCGCCTTTGTAGGTTAGCTCCCAGGGAAAGTATAAGTAGTGCGTTTGTACGTAATAATTGTCGTTCGTTTAAGGAAATTGTTCGGAAGTCTAAAATTTCACTTGTATGCAGACTTTTGTCTTCACACACTAGTCCGATGTTTTGTGCTTCGCAGCCGCTGCTGCACAACCTGTCAACATGACAGCATTTGATGAAAAACGAGTAGTGGGTGCTATTGTGTTATTGGATGAATGTTTTGTTGTGTGTTTGTATTGTAGGATATGGCTTTTGCTGAAATAAAACAGATAGAGATAGATAGATACAAGTCAGTAAGCAGAATATTTAAATCCCGGCTTTTAATGCACTTACCCGGAGAGCGTTGAGATGGGGCACAAACAATGATATAGGACAATGATATAGGGGAAAGGAGTACTTGGACACGGTAAAGTGAACAGAAACAAATTGTTAGATCCACTAAAGAGATATCACTTGTCAGCGATCTCATTACGGACATATTTGGTAGCCAAAACGAAATAAATGAATAGATGTATGTAAGCAGAACTTTTCCAGAAATCATACTTAAATCCTCAATTTTTGGGCACAGTGCTCCAACGTTCGGGCATGCCACAATGGATGAGCAACGAGAAAAGGCGTAGTACTCCAAGAAAACTTGTTTAGTTTAGCTTTCAATTCAACCTGTGCGTTGAACTGAAAAAAGTTGAAGTAAAAAACTGAGGATTTGTATATGACTGTTTTGAAGTCTCTCTTTCAAGCCTGTCAGTGAGCCCTTGGTACAAACAATAAGTTGAACAAGTGAATCAGGAAAAGGGGGTAGTTAAGCAGGTGAAAGTAAGTAAGTAAGGTTTATTAGACAAAACTTTGCTAGCGAGCTAATTTGATTGTCTTTACGGGATTCTTTCTAACACTCACAAGTTGCATAACAGGACACATGGCGGTACTAATACTAACGTTACAAAGACATATTACTGAACATGTTAACGAAAAACAGCACACACGTATTAGCGTGGCTCTGTGTTTTGATCTTAACTGGCTTCAGCTTCAGGGGCGAACGCGTACGATTGTTTATGGGTACATCAGGTGGGAGGATAGTACGGTGTTGGATAGAAGCAAGGATTTTACAGCCAAATTTGAAAATCAGTGTGTTACGATGATCCTGCATTGAGGGGAGGGATAAGTCTGTTAGTGGAGATTCATAAGAACTTGAAGTAACTTGCTAACCTAGTATAACTGAAACGGCTCTCTTTCGTACAAGATCTAGTTCGTCGTCAGACACATACGCTGTATTTTGAGCGAAAGGGCCCATACGGGGCACGCGTGGTCGATTATAGGTCTTACGTAACACAGGTAAGCAGCCTTCAGACTATAGCAGTCGCAACCAAACTGCCTCATCTGTATCAGGGGTTGGGTTTTGGAGTTAAACATTTCCCAATTTTATCACGGTCTGAATGTGGTCAGTAAATGAACAACCACTCTACAGAGTACACTCCTTAGCGATGATACAGTAAGAGCCCTACAATCAATGTACAGAAATAGTTTTATCCCTAAATTTGTACATATTTTCAACAAAGAGGTTTAGTCATTCTTGTGTGTGTCTCATTTTTATGTTTTTGTGTTAGGCCATATTTAGTTTAAATTATTTATCTTGATATTATGACAGACATTATTGATTTGCCTTCATGTATATTGACGTATTCAACACGCCATTTGGCCCCAAGCCACGATATGTGTTGATATTTGAAATAAAATGAAACTGAAACTGAAACAATGTCTTTAAGTATAATAACAAAATGACGATTTACTAGTCCACCTCCTTTCAGGCACGACGCTCGCAAGCTGGGAATAATGTTAATGACTGAGAACATGGCCTCGCCCACTTACACAGCATTGTCAGGAGAACTGAGAAGACAGTCCCATTCATGTATAAAACAGATTGCGTCGCTGCAACTCGAGTTACGACAGGTTCTTCCGAAAAAGTTCACACACCCCAACCAAGAAACAAAAAAGTTTCAGACATACCCCCTCCATCTGTCACATTTCTTAGAAAAATTGTCCGGTGCATCCCCAGTTACTTTGTCCCAGACGAACTGACAAGGAACTGGAGCTTAGTCAGTCTCTCCTCAGTGTCTCCGCTTAAGAGGCTGCGCTCTTACAACAAGAAAAGGGTGCCAACTTCAAAAGAAGCGGGACAAAAGTTTATTACCAACTTTGGCACCTTCGAGCTCAACGCTCAAAGGAAGTTTGGAAAAAGATAAAAAATACTGACGAGAAAGATTAGTAGTTTTGTCATGGCTCAAATAAAAGTGAGGTTTATGGCTTAAGTAAGGAATGGGGAAAGTAAAGCCGCCTAGACAATCTTCTATCAAGAACTGGAAGCTGATATGGCACTTGCAGGCTGGGTCAGAGGATTAATGTAGGATTTCGTCAATTTATGGGTTTGTTCCGATCATCTGTAAGCAAAACCCTTGAGATAAGAATGGTCATGGGTCCTTGGAAATCACGAGAATGTATTGTTCGTAAAAACTATTTTATTTGTGCATCTGGCCGTAATGATGCGGACTTAAAGGCCGCTAGAGATTCACCTGTAATGAACACTATTGGAGCACAAATAATAAAGCTCATTGAAATCATGAAAATGTATATTTTGATCAAAATCAGCAAATCCAGTTGTAAGCAAAACCCTTGAGCTAAAAATGATCATGGACCCTCGGGGATCACGAATATATATCGTTTGGTTAAAGTATTTTTTTGACTTTTCGGTTAAGAAACGCACGTTACGGGTGCAAAAAATTGTTTTTTGAGCAACACCCTTGCGTTAAAATGTATACTTTGCTCAAAAGTATTGTTTGTACTTTGTGGTTAGGATTAATACTTAAAGGTTAGGATTAGTACAGAGAAGTGACTTTTTCTAAGCCAATCTTGTCAAGTTTATAATGTTCAAGCCAAGTTCCATCGCCCTAGCAATCTGGAAGTACCTTAATTCGCAATCACCGAAATCCGCCCCCCCCCCCCCACACCAACTCCCTTCACAGTGCCCGAACCCGGTCCGGTTTTGTTACTGATGTATCTAGTTCTTGTCCTAGTTCTTCCCACCAAGTTTCATCCCAATCGCTCCACTCTAAGCGTGTCAAAAGATTCCCCCCCACACACACTCATCGGATCCGGTCCGTTCCGGCCTTAATAACGGGACATCCGAGACACGAGGTCTTTCCAAATATCAAGTTTCGTTAAGATCCAACAACTCGTTCAACAGTTATACATACCTCAAGATTCCAGATCCCCCCTCCCTTCACTCACTCACGAGGGCTGGTTCGGAGAACTGACTATTTCTAAGCCAATCGTGTCAGGTCTCTAAAGTTCAAACCAAGTTTCATCGTCCTAGCACATCTGAAAATACCTTAACTCGCGATAGCCGGAATTCCGGGCTCCCCGCCTCTACCTCCCCCCACAGTGCCCGAACCCGATATGTTCTACCACTGACGTATCTAGTTCCTATGCTTGTCCTCCCCACCAATTTCCATCCCAATCGCTCCACTCTAAGCGTGTAACAAGATTTTCGGTTCCCCCCTCAGACTCCCCCCCCCCCCACATTCATCGGATCCGGTCCGGACTTTAAATGGGTCTTCCGAGACACGATATCAAGTTACGTTAAGATCCGATCACCAGTTCCAATGTTATACATTCCTCAAGATTCAGGATTCCCCCTCCCTCCACTCCCCACACGGTGGTCGGATCGGGAAGTTGACTATTTCCAGGTTAATCTGGTCGGACCCGTGATTTGCCTGCCAAGTTTCATTGTCCTATCCCACCTAGAAATAACTTAACTCCGTATCACCTGAATTCCGGAACAACGGTGCACGAATCCGGTCCGGTTCTGTTAATGATCTACCTAGGGCTTGTGTTTGTTCCTCCCACCAAGTTTCATCCCGATCATTCCACTCTAAGCGCGTCTCACAAAATCCCCCCCCCCCCCCGTCCGACTCCACTCCACATTAATCGGATTCGGTCCGGACCTGAAATGGGACATCTGAGACATGACGTCTTTCCACATATCAAGTTTCATTCAGATCCGATCCCCCGTTCGAAAGTTGCATGTGACTAAATTCCGGATTCCGGATTCCGGCTCCCCTCGTGAACGAGTACAAGTATCAAGTTCAAACTTGGTATACTAGTGGGTACTGGGGTCTAGTTGTGCTTTTTGGGTGTCCCATCCCCCACCCCAACCCGATTCAGGGGCAAATGGGCCCAGATTGCCCAGTGAACAATGCTCATAACTTGACCAGAACTGGACATAGGACGATGAAATTCCTTTTACAAGTAGATCCTAGGGCTGGGAAATTGCTTTTAAAGTTGCACCTCCCCCACTCACCACGTTCATGGGCAACTGGGCCCAGATTGCCCAGGAGTAAAGTTCGTTACCCGTGACAGGAATCAACATATATCAAGTTGAAACTTGGTAGGTTTGTGAGTATCGGGGTCCCTTTTTAGTTTTTGCGGGTCCCGAACTCCACCCCCACTTGGTTCAGGGGCAATTGAGCCGAGATTGCCCATTTTTTAATGTTTTCAACTTGACAATGACTGGAGATACGACAATGAAATTCCATTGTGCTTTTGGATCATAGTGGTTGGGGATATATCGTGGAGTTGAACCACTGTAATCAAATTATAAGCTGGTATACTTGAGGAACAAGACCAAAGGTTTCGATGGGATCCCAAAAATGTAATATTTGGTCCAGACAATTGGGTCTTCTCTTCGCCAGATACAGTAAAATTCAGAAACAGATTAAGGCCAAATAGCTAATCATCTGAGAAAACCAAGTTCAGATATGGATTCAGCATGTGTGTCATTTCTGTTTTGACGAGAACTTCCTTCCACTTCTGCCAATTTCCGGGTTTCGACCGAATTCCGAAACTACTTGTCCGGCGAAAAAAGAAAGCTCAAAAACCAACTCAGGGTATCTTTTCTCCCCAATATTAAACATCTAATCAACTTCAAATAAAAATTTTACTTATAATAAATTTTCCGGCTCCAACCGGATTCCGGTCGAACTCTATGTCCGGGTAAAAAATGATTTTCATACACGGATTTAGCATCTCTTCTTACCCCTAAATAGAATATCTAACCAACTACAAATAAAACTTTAACTTTTTCCGGTTTTGGCCAGATTCCGGGCGAACTACTTGCCCGGGTAGAAAATAGTTTTCACACAAGTGTTCAGCATCTCTTCTTACCCCTAAATCGAACATCTAATCAACTCCAAATAAAACTTTTACTTTTAACAAACTTTCCGGATTGGGTCGGATTCCGGGCGAACTAGTTGTCCGGCGAGAAAATGGTTTTCACCATCGTGTTAGCATGTCCTCCTATCCCTAAATCGAACATCTAATCAACTTCAAATAAAACTTTTACTTTAACAGACTTTCCGGTTTTCGCCGGATTCCGGGCTAACTACTTGTCAGGCGCAAAAATGGTTTTCACCATCGTGTTAGCATGTCCTCCTATCCCTAAACCGAACATCTAATCAACTTCAAATAAAACTTTTACTTTTAACAGACTTTCCGGTTTTGGCCGGATTCCGGGCTAACTACTTGTCCGGCGCAAAAATGGCTTTCACCATCGTGTCCAGTATGTCTTCTTACCCCTATATCCAACTTCAAATAAAACTTTTACTTTTAACAAACTTTCCGGTTTGGGCCGGATTCCGGGCGAGCTATTCGTATGATCCATCGTGTTCAGCATGTCTTTTTACCCCATAATCGACTATCACATTATCTGTTTAAAAATATTTCATTTGCCTCTTAATTTAAACCCCCTCCCCCACCCCTACATGGTAGAGCTACAGAGCCCATCTATGAACTTGACCTTACTCTTGACCCAAAGAATCCTCATTCCAAGTTTCATCAACATATCTCATTCCCTTCAAGAGTTATAGTGCGGACAGACGGACGGACAACTTTTGCGATGTCATAGGTATCCCGCCACTTACGTTTTGGGATCCCAAAAAGAGGAGTAAATAAGCATTTTGATCGGTCCCGACCCCTCCCCCTCCCGGTCACGGGCAGCTGGGCCCAGTCCCACGAGTTAAGTTCGTCTGTGACAGGTCTCAAGTTCAACTTTTGCATATTTGGGGAGTTATATCTATCGATGAGGATTATGGTTTAACAGCAGCAAATAAGACGATGCGACGTACTTCTTTAACGAACAGTTAGAAACTGGACTCTTCTGTCATATGATTGATTCTTAATGAACTGCAACAAAGGCAGTAGCGTATATTAGGGGGGGGGGCGACAGGGGCGATAGCGACAGGGGCGATAGCCCCCCCCCCCCCCGAAATTCTTGAAAAAAGGGTTTTTAATTGGAAAAACGTGTGCAAAATACGGGCGACAGGGGCGATCTTCATCCGAAATTCTCAGAAAAGGAGTTTTTTTACGGGAAAAACGTACGCGAAAATACAAATTGAGAAGCTAAACCGAAATTATTTACAGTATGGTTCAGTTATCTGATCTAAGAAACAGTTTTTGAGTCGTAGTGTGCATGATTACAAAATTGCAAAAAACACCGAAAAATTTTAGGCCCTCCGGCCTATAAGGGCTGGCATTCCTCGCAAGATTTTCACTAAGCTGTCGCCCCTCCCGAAAATAATCGGAATATACGCTACTGGACAAAGGGGGAATAGGCTGCTACGACTTGGTTTATTGCACTTGTTATTACCTTGCTAATGGAAAAGAGGTTTAAAGGGCTGGACTGGCTGTCAGACCATTAGTAGTAGAATATGTTGAAACTCAAGCTATTCGTGCAAGATCTTTAACATTTCTTTGGATTTCTACGTGTGGTTTGTTTACATTTAAATTGGGATGATTACAAATTAGGTTATTTCTATACTTATTTGGGGATGTGAAATGTCTTGGTTCTAAAGCTGTTTGTATATAAAATGTGATAAAATATTTTACTCTCACACTCCACGTCTGAGCGCTTGCGCACTTGTTCATATTTATTCCTATGAAAGACGAGAAACCAACTATCGGCTATGTCCAGCTACGGTATTTATAATGAATGGTTGACTGATTTAGAGTCCCAGTGGATTTACTATAACATTAGGCATGATGATGTCTTCACTTTCAATCACAACGGTCCCAGAGGACACAACTTGAAACTGATTGGTAAGAAATTCCGAAAAGACATTGGAAAATGGAGCTTCAGAAACCGAATAGTAGAATATTGGAATAATCTCCCAGAAAGTGTTGTAAATGCCGAAAATATCAACCAATTCAAAGCAGGTGTCGACTACCACCGTGCTGAAATTCAGTTTAGTGTGTAAAGTGTACCGAGAAATGTATAGAGGCGAAAGACTTATTATTGCAATTATTATTGCATTATATTATTGCAGACCACTAACAAACAAACTGTCGTTGCTCATTACTCTGAACAAGCCATCCAACTTTTTGGGATCCCAAAAAGTATGTGACGGGATACCTATGACTTCGTAAGGTTGTACGTTCGTCTGTCTGTTAGCACGATAACTCTCCAAGGGTTTGGGAAATTCTGTTCTAAGTTTTGTTGATCCTTAGTCCATAGTTGGGCCATGTAGTCTTATTTTTAAGAGTGGGTTTTTTAGGCGACAAGGCCTCAGGAAACATGCTGAATCCTTTTCTGAGCTTGTGGGACTAACAGATCGCCTGGCATCCGAACCAAACCAGAAATTCCGAAAAAAAGTAAAAGTCTTTCTGAGTTGATTAGAGGTCAGAGATCTACAACACCTGATTGTCTGGACGAAGACTCAAACATATATTCCGCTTACAGATTAGACGATCCCTTTGGTTTTGTTCTTTCAAGCCGAAGTTGTTATTAGTTGGTAACACGATTCTGTGAAGGAAGGCCATGGAAAATCTACTCACCAGCATTGGGCTGTCCGTTGCTATTTGGTCGTGCCGACGGAGCTCCATCTCGTGCCTCTACTTCCAAAGCGTAGGCCCCCTGCTTTTCACGATCAAAGACAACTTTAGTAAAAATTTCTCCCGTTTGTTCATTAACTTCAAAGTAGTCTCGGCCTTCGTTTCGTGGTGACGAGACAATGCCATAAAATACCTGAAAGAAGGAATAACAGCCGGTTAAAGATCTTGAAAGTAGAGCTTGATGAAAATTTAAGAGGAACGCAACATCGTTTAACGGAATCGAGGAGACCCGAGTTGGGCATCGACACAAAGCACACGAGAAGGGAGGTCAGAAACTCGCGTCGGCTCTTATACAATTGCGCTTTCGGCCCCCTTAGGACTTGACCAGAATTTGTAAGTCGAAAAAAAAAAATTAGGCTAAATAAATAAATAAACACTATGCTGTTACACTAGGCTGTTCTCTTACGCCACAATAAATAAATAAAACATTTAGAGCAAATGTTCACAGCATGAATTATCTAAACTAAAATTAGGTCAAGTGGTAGAGTTTCTATTACTCAAACAAGAGATGATCTATCGAGTTCACCCGCATTTCTGGCATTCGCTATTTAATGGCATGTTTTGATGAGAACGGACGTTCAACCTTCAGCTGGCATAATTCCAACCGCTCTTTTCATGAATCCTTCAACAGGGGTTTACTGGAGCAGCTTTCTCGAGCGTGATCGAACGAACAACTAAATCATTTGAGCTGAAAGGACCTCCCAAATTTATGCCGGATATTCGGGCTATCCGGTAGTCTGAGGTAATGACGTTATGAGCAAACAGAAGTACGAACAGTTTATGTTTCACAATTTTATGATGAAAGATTCCTTATGAAATCTGCTGTTTTTGTCCCCAAGTCGGACGTGTTGGCTTTGATCAGACACCCGGAAACTTTCGAAACAGGTCTTTCCAATCAAATTGTCGGTAAACATTATCTAGCAGCCTACGGGTACCAAGAGCCTCGAGTTAACCTCGACAAAGGCAGAAAGAGAGGTGGAGAATATTCTAAAACACGGAAATCTTTCTTCGAGATCCTAAGAACGTATAAGCAATCATAACCAAAACAAAATATATTTTTAGTCTGCAAAATAGTTATTAATTGTATTTATTCTACTTGTGTGTATGTTAATTTTGATTCGTCGGTTGACATACATGTTTACTTTATGACAACAAAAACTAATAATCGGCTCTGTCCGTCGCATGTTTTTCGAATAAAGAGAACTGAATTGAACTGTTCTCGAAAGTATGTTCCACCTTCCCAGTAATCCAACGGTCAAACAGTGTGACTGACACAGGAGCACAATTATCGGAAAAAGTAAATAGTAACTAACCTGGTTGTTTGGAAACGTTCCATCCTTGTCGATGGCGTTCACTCTCGTAACACTGGTACCAATCGGTTCTCCCTCAAGCACCGTCTCCTGCTCACGTTCGGTAAAGAGTGGAATCTCGTCGTTCACGTCTTCCAAGACGATGTAGATGGTTGCTTCGGAACCGAGCTGTTGTACACCATTGTTCTGAAAGAAAATATTTCTAGTACTGCTCCACAATCTGAGCTACCCTATAGAGAAACGGGATCGACTAAAACCAGGAAGGGAAGGGAACGCGAGAAAAGCAGGAAGGCAAACTAAAACCAGGAAGGGCATACTAAAACGAGGAAGGGCATACTAAAACGAGGAAGGCTGTCGCCAGGATTCGCAGCACCGTTCCCTTCCTCTATTTAGTATTCTTTGAGGGGTCGGCAGCTTTTCAAGTTGAAAGTTCACCATCGGAGGAATGGAAGTATGCCCTTCCTGGTTAGTCGCCTACCCGCCAGAACAAGAAATGAAAAGGTGAATTACAATTTTTATAGTTGCCGACCCCTCACTGAACTTAATGCCTACCCATGGCAGGATACTAAAATGAGGAGGGGATGGGGAACTTTGAATTTGGAAAGTTGCCGACCCCTCAAATAATACTAAATAGAGGAAGGGAACGGTGCTGCGATTCTCGCATCAGCCTTCCTGGTTTTAGGATGCCCTTCCTCGTTTTAGTATACCCTTCCTGGTTTTAGTATGCCTTCCTGCTTTTCTCGGGTTCCCTGCCCTTCCTGGTTTGAGTCGATCCCATGGAGCAACTGGTAACTGGGAAAAGATTACTTCAATCACGGTCATATTATTAACCCTACGGAGAATGATTGGCCCGCTAAAGCGCAACCGCTTTTAGCCGCGTGATTACGTCTTCAAACTCGGTTCTTTAGTTTTCGAAAACACGAAGACGTTTCATTCGGTTTTCTTGTCAGACACAAACATGAAAAACAAGACCAAAGGTTTCGATGGGATCCCAAAAATCTAATGCTTGATCCAGACAATTGCGAACGAACTACCATACTTGTCCAGAAAAAAAAAAGTTCAAAAGCGAATTCAGCGTATCTCCTTATCCGTATAAAGAACATCTAATCAACTTCAAGTAAAACTTCTTATAAACAAAAATCCGGTTTCAGCCGGATTCCGAACAAACTATATGTCCCAGTAAAAAAAAGATTGTCATATACAGATTCAGCGTGTCTCCTTACCCGTAAACCTGTCATCTAATCAACTTCAAATAAAACTTTTAATTTTAAAAAATTTTCCGGTTTCGGCCTGATTCCGGGCGAACAAGTTTTCCGGGTAGAAAATATTCTTCAAATTAGTGTTCAGCATGTCTTCGTACCCCTAAATCGAACATCTAATCAACTTCAGATAAAACTTTTACTTTGAAAAGACGGTTTGGCCGGATTCCGGTTTGGCCGGATTCCGGGCTAACTACTTGTCCGGCGAAAAAAAAAAATTTCACCATCGTCTTCAACATGTCTTCTTACCCCTAAATCGAACATCTAATCAGCTTCAAATAAAACTTTTACTTTTAACAAACTTTCCGGTTTCGGCCGGATCCCGGCCGAACTACTTGTCCAATGACAAAATGGTTTTCACCATCGTGTTTAGCATGTCTTCTTACCTCATAATCGACTATCACATCATCTGTTTAAAAATATTTCCTTCTCCCTTTAATTTAGACCCCCTCCCCCACCCCTAAATGTAGGGCTACAGAGCCCGTCTACGAACTCGACCTTACTCTTGACCCAAAGAGTCCTCATACCAAGTTTCATCAAAATATCTGATTCCCTTCGAGAGTTAGAGCACGCACAGACGGACAGACGGACAGACGGACAACTTTTGCGACGTCATAGGTACCCCTCCACTTACGTTTTGGGATCCCAAAAACATAATAAAAGTATTGTCCAGAGAACGTTTTCAATGCGAAGCACAGTGGTTTCTCTAATCGCGGCAAGTTTACTGTGACACACTTACACTCTACGGAAATTCCCGAAGCATCAAAGACCTGGGACAAGTAACTGGTATTATCAGCGTTGCTTGTATGGGAAAGTTTTCACGACCAATAACATACTTGTTTTCGTGCTGCTAGGACTACCATTAGAAAATTAGTAGCCTACGTACCCCCCCCCCCCCATATTTTTTTTTTAATATTCCCTTTCTGTTTACCTCTCTACAGTAATAATATTTCCTTTATCCCGACAGTCAGTCTCGTCCTATCTTTCGTAATATAATTACACCAAAAAGGCTTTCGCCTCTAAAAATTTCTCACGACACTATGTGTACTACATTGAATGTCAGCCAGGTGACGGTACCACACCTGCTTTAAACTGATTAATATTTTCTGCATTTACGACACTTTCAGGAGATGGTCCCAGTATCCACTATCAAGTTCCTTCTGGGTTTTTTTCGGTTTATTACGGTTTTAGCGAGTAAAAACCCCGGTAGTCAACACTTCAGATGGTGATACAGGTCGTGTTGCCCTCGGGCCAGAGGGCAATAAAAGATAAATTTTCTGCAGCCATAAACAGATAGATCGATAAATCTTACAGTTAAAAAAAAATGTGGATCATCAGACATAATTTAACACTACCGCACTCTAGCGGGAAGTGAGATGTAGTGTTTTTTTTGTACATCAGATACTATATCAAGAATTGCGTTAAGTACAGCGGACTGTTCGTTGTCGTTTTATTCGTCAGCTGGCCGTACACTGGGAAGGCGCGGGCTGCCCAAAGTTGTTTTATTGGCCAGCGGGCCGCCCACTGAGTGCCAGCGGTCCCGCTAGTGTGTACGCTGGGTGAGGCAGGTAACAGTTCAGCGTACCTTCTGACGTAGTCTGCCATAAATAAAACGGCTGTTTACAGTTCACCCTCAACTCCCGCTGTACTATGAACTTCAAATAAAACGCAATTATGGGCTCTTACATCTACTAGCCGTACACTGGGAAGGCGCGGGCTGCCCAAAGTCGTTTTATTTGCCAGCGGGCCGCCCGCTGAGTGCCAGCAGGCCCGCTAGTTTGTACGCTAGGTGAGGCAGGTAACAGTTCAGCGTACCTTCTGACGTAGTCTGCCATGAATAAAACGGCTGTTTACAGTTCACCCTCCACTCCCGCTGTACTATGAACTTCAAATAAAACGCAATTATGGACTCTTACCTCTACTCGGATAGTCAAGTTATACTCCTTGATACTCTCATAATCCAAGGGGTGATTGACTTTGATATCGGCCCAGGTGTGACCATTGTCATTCCTCTGTTGCAAGTAAAACGTATCATACTTGTTTGTCTGGGCAGTTGATCCGCGGATCAGACGGTAGAAGACGGTGGGATTTCCCTCAATCCCAGAGCTAAACAGAAACAGATATTATCCCATTTTTCAACTGAATCTCCTTTGTAAGTTCTCTCCCGCTTAAATCGCGCACGTCACCGCTAATTCGCCGATATTTTCCACTGCCTACTTGCGTCAACCCTTCATACCGCAAATACAAGTATCTACAGGATCCAACCTCGAACCTGGGCAGGAATGGAAGGAAATTTCAATACAGTCCTAAAATGGTTTAACTGTCAAGAAAGAAACCCAGTGACCCAGGACCTGTTTTGGACTGCACAGAAATTTCCTTGTAAGGTTTTCAGGCCAAGTTCGAGGTCATATAAATTCGAGGTTGGATACCCCTCCCGTACTTCACATAAACAATAAATAAATGTAATGCTGATAAAGAATCTCACGCCTCTTACTTTCACCCTGGCTGTACTTCACCCTTGACCTTGGCTGTGCATTAAGAATGCTGCACGTGTGCATTTAGAATGTTTCAAGGAAAAATCTTACTTCTAGGTTTAGTCAGGGCACATTCGTAACTGGTTTTAGCTAAAAACCAGTTGTAAAAATTGTTCCGAGATAGGGGCTATGCTGGGTTTCTGCCGTTCGCAATGCAGACTGGCGCCAGTGTCCCGTATCAGCTAGTCCAAGACCCAAGTTGAAGTCAATCCAACTTTCGAGGGTGCTACCCAGATTATTTCGTAGTATATCCTCATTGGCTAGTGTTACACCAAGCCAAATAAAGAAACGAAAACCTAATTGACGTTTTGTTTTCAACACAGCAAGGTATGGATGCGGTCTTTGTCTATCTGACTTGGTTAGACACTAGCCAATCAGAATATTCCGTAAACTAATGTGGCAGACTCTTGAAAGATGAACTCATTTGAGCTTCGGTCTTAGGCTCAGCTGGTACCGTCGGTAAGCCAGTCTCGACTGGGAACGGCAGCACATGAGCGGCAATTGAGAGTCAGAATAATTTTCAGAACTTGCTGAGACCGGGTGCGAGGTAAAACTCATTGTGAACGGGCAATAACAATTATAGTGATGCTCTGGTGAACAACATCAGAATGAAAAAACCTAGCACCTACTCTCGTATTCCAATATTAGACTCCGCTCAGGGTTCGTTCTACACTTTAGCGCTGATCTACTAGCCCAGATCTTCGCCACTAGTTATTGGGGAATTCGTACAGTGCTAGCTAAGACACTTGTCACAGTAGCAATTCGCACGAAACTACGCGGATGTTTAGCCGTTTCACCACTGACGCCATCACAGGTTTATTTTTCCGCCTTGAGCCTGGAGATAACCCTTGACACGAAGGGACAAACTATCGCTAAAATAAAACTCAGCAGGCATATCAGTTTTACAGTCAAATACGGCGCCATCTACTTGCCAACGGTTATGATGACATCTAAGGTCAGTTCGTGATTTTCCAGCTGAGCGCTCCTAGTGTACAAGTACACTAGGCATTTCCCCATTGCCGCCTAAAACTCCTCGCCGAAACTGGGGTTTCTGCTTCTGATGTTACTGTTATTGTCTTTTATTATTATAGATACTACTAGTTTGTCATAGTTTTATTTTAATTAGATTTTTACCAATCATCTAGGCAGAACTTTACCCAACTCTTGAGTTTTCAATCTTGTCTGGTGATGAGTTTTACGCATCAGCTCGGAGTAGCTTTACTAGTCGTACTTTCATCCGCTAGGATCGTTGAATCTAAAATGGGCACATTTCACTTCTAAAACTGGTGAATGCTAGTTGGTCGTGGAGCCACACAAAAACTACCTTATTAACACGCATTCAGAAATATTTACATTTGCTTTCTAACGTTAACTAATTAGCTCACAGAGCATGCACGAGACAAGGGACAGGACTAGGACAAACACAGAACACGAAGACCTATGGTGTCTCTCAGACTAGAAAGACCGTCTAATGTGTCACCCAAAAACAAGAAATCTCGGCTACACCTCTCATGCGTCGAGAACGAAGTAGACAGTTTCAGAAATGTTAAGATGTTAGAGCAAGCCTTCAACGGCAAAGTCCTCAAGCTGCAGGTTCCTGGACCAGATAAGCTTGTCCGTCTCCTAGCCCGGCACCAGAAAACCCTCTGCTAAATCCATGTCTACGAAATCAAACTGACTTTCCCTGTCAGACAAACTGACTAAATTATGGAAAACTGAACTGATTGAATGATACTTTACTAACAATTTTTTGTAAATAAGTAGCATATTAAACAGAAATTAAACCTCAGTAAATCTCATTACCCTTGCAAAGTGCTACCTCCAGCTGTATCTTTTCTTCGAAGATGCTTTTTGTCGCGTCTACAGAGAGATTGTAGCCTACCCAGCGAACACGGATACTCTACACCCGTCGAAGAGGTAAAAACAAGTAATTCAACATTGTGAGCTGCAGGATTTTCGAATTTAAGACTGACTTATCGGTGTTTGGTTTCCATTCAGGACCTGTAAGTTATTGCACACGTTTGTTCGACCCTCTCTTGATTGTTTAATTACGGTGTTGGAAAAGAGTCTAATCAGAAAGGGGATCCTGAAGGTTTCAATGTTTTAGAACAAAATACGCCTCGCATCCTACTGGTCGGTTATTGCGCCTTCGAGTCAAAGCTTGGCTTCTAATTGGTCAGTATCATTGACTCGGATCCGTTTCCCTGGGTGCAATCCGTCTACACAATGTGTATATAATCTATACCCGTGCTACCACCCTTTCTTCGGCCGTGATTAGTGACCTAGCAAAGTTACTATTTTTCATACAGTGCCCACTCACAATTCCCCAAACCTTAACCAGTTACTCCCTTATATTGTGCAGTTAGCACACTAAGGCTTGGTTCGCACAGCGTCCGAATATCGAGACAGGAGCCGAATATTCGCAGTTACATTCGAATCGGTTTCTGGTCTATATTAACAGCATCAGAGACCCACGATCTGCTGTTCATAGTTATTCAGAACAGCTTTTCATGGCTCAATTTCAATACGATCATCTTTCTTTCGGGATTCGCTAGATGGCACACATTTACGAAAAAATCGCCCTGGATACAAAGATGATTTAGTCTGATTCAATTATACTGATTCAAAAAAATGTTGACAAGATAGCGATTGACCCTTCTCTTCTGTGGAAAAGTCTTAAACGTACAGACCGGGCCTCTGCTGTCAGTATTCCTGAAATTAGTTGAGTTGATTATTATAAAAGTGAGTTTTCGCCACCCGATTCGGCTACGGAAAGTAAATTTGAAAAAGAGCTTGATAGTATACTGGCTAAATTTCCACGGTCTGCTTTTGCAGTGACTCCGTCTGATGTAAAATGTGCTCTAAGAAAGATTAAGAAAAAAGCATCCGCTGATGTAAAATGTGCTCTAAGAAAGATTAAGAAAAAAGCATCCATCTGGTCTCCGCAAAACATCTTGAAAACGCTAGCGATCTGCTTGCGCAGCATCTTTCACTGTTGTTTCAGATGTCAATTTCATCAGGTATTGTGCCTCAGCAGTTTTGCGTCGGCCAGATCACAAAAGGGAAAAAAGGTCTTGACGATTGTCGATCGTATCGTCCTATAACTGGTTCTTGCACTTCGTTTAAAATTTTTGAGTCTATTATTCTTAGTGAAATTTCTCGGAAGTGTTATGTTCCTTCGCATCAGTTCGGCTTCCAGAAAAGATTGAGTCGGGAGCATGCTCTCTTCGCCCTGTCTAATGTTCTTGCGGATGTGGAAGACTCCGGGGATTTCCTTGTACTTTGTGCACTGGAAATAGCCAGAGATTTCGATTCGTGTATTTTTGCCCAGATTTTGGCAGAAGCTATAAGAAGAGGGGTTGATCCCTCCGTTATTAAATGTCTTCGCTATATTTACAGTCATCTGAGAGCTAAAATGAAAGGGGGGTCGGACCTCTTCAATGTATTAATGGGTGTAAGACAGGGAGGTTTAACTTCCCCTGCTCTGTTTATAAATATTCTTTGAGCCCAAGCTGACTTTGAAACATTTATTCAAACAATGTTGTTCAAACAATGTTGTTGTTAAACTGCTCTGTTTAACAACTCGGTTCTTCCTGCTCAAAATTCCGTCGAGAGCACGTGTATTTATGGCGGTATCGATGTGTCTCTGTTTACTTACGCCGATGATATTTTGAATCTAAGTCGTACATTTTTGGGAAATGTGAGTACGTTTTCGAGACTAAAAAATGAATATCAGCAAATCGGACTAAGTTTTAATGTTGATAAAACGTAGCAATTGTTTTCAATCTTAAGGATAGGCTAATCCAGACAAGCGACTTGAACTTTCTTTATTCCGCTTTCTGACAGTCTTGTTTACCTTGGTATGCCCATCGGAAAATCCATTAAAGAAACCATCAAGCTTGCTATTCAAAACCTCGCTAAAAAGATACGGATCGCTTATGCTTCACTTGCTTCTAATATCACACATCTTAGTCAGTTTCATCTTTCTAAACTTTATAACAGTCTAACTGTGCCCCATCTTCTTGCTAGGTCCCCTATTTGGCAATTTTTTTCTGCTTTTAATAAGAAAAATGTTCACCGAATCTATTTTAAGTTTGCCAAGTATCTGCTGCATATGACCCCTTGGACCAGTAATTCTTTCTTGGCGCAGAAATTCCATCTGGTTCTGCCTGCTAAGATTATTGATAAAAGAGTGGAAGATTTCAAACCTTCCACTAGTAAACTAAACCACCAGTGGTCTTCCCTTTTCGTGTAAGCCGTAGTTATGTTTGTGCTGCGTTTAGTGTGAAGTTTTCCTACGTGCGTTGTCTTTTTTCTTGTTGTTGTTGTTTTTTTTTTCTTTTTTTTGTCCTCCGTCACTAGGGCTAGACGCCCTCCATTGTTTCTCTTGGCGGGTAATAAATAGATTGATTCATTGATTGATTGAAAATAAAATATAATGAATTTCCATTAAATTGAACTTCCATTCCGCTGAATACTTTATTCTATCTGACAAAATCTAAAATAAAATAGGTTGTCGTTGGCCCCTGTGAATACCTAACTGATCAACAGCTTATCATGGATCCTTGATAGCATTTAGCTAACACGAATATTCAAATCCCAATTTCGTATCGGACTCTGCAGGAACCACGCTTAGCGCACATCCTCCCAAGAGATCTCCAGCGTCTAAGAACTACACTAGGACACACACGTTGCAAGACGCCACAGAAGTTAAAACACGCCGTGCAGGACGTCACCCAACAAGACAGGACCGACACCAGGCTTGGTGCAGGCACACAAGCAACAGACCTAGCTTTGACTGAGACGACACGGTCTCCGACATTTCTGTTCTCTTTGACGAAAATTGGACCATAGACCGTCTGGTCCCAGACGGGCGGGTTGTTCGCGCGATCTACAACGTCGATCTGAACCTCCACCGTCCGCGAGAGAGGGGGGAAGCCTCGGTCCTTTGCGATGGCTTCAAGTTTGTAGGTTTCCCGCTGCACCGGAAAAAGGTTAAAGGGGAAAATGTTAGTCAAGTTGCGGAAAGATATGAGTAGGAGGGAGGTTGGCGGGTTGTAGAGGGCGTCGCCTGCTCTGACATAGATTTTTCTGAGACGACGGAGTCCTACAAACGACAGAAAACTCTTCTATTTTTTTAAATGCTACGCTGCCGAATGTGAAAGAGGAGATACCATGGGAATTACATATGTGAGATTGTATTGTCCGTTTTATAGTGAAGATGATGGACGCACCAGCAGTATAATTGCTATGTATTAATATTATGGTTAAACAAATCTGAACTTAACTAAATTACCGAGGGTTATCTGAAATAACAGTCTCGGAATTAAAGTACTTCTATTTAAGTCTCTCTTAGATAAAAAAGGAACGAGAAAGAAAATAAGATCCTCATACATCAAAGTGTAAGTAGTCAGACTGGTTCAAATCATTTAGTTTAAGAGCTTATGAAAATTACAGAACAATCGCCTAAGGTCCACAGAGCAGATGGAGTATTGTACAGGACTTCCGCCAAAGTTCCATGTTTGTTCTTATCTCTTTGCAGAAAAATCGTTTCCAAGAAGGCGACGCCATCTAACGTTCCTAGCACTCCGCATTCAGAAACTTATCCTATCAGTACAAACCTTGCTTTAAGAGATGTCACCACAGTTCCAATGGTAACATTTTCTTTCAACAGGATTGGTCCGTACATTCCCTGGTCCCAGACAGGTGGCTTGTTGTTCCGGTCCACGACGTCCAGGTCTACATCTACGTCCGCCCACAGAGGCGGATCCCCGCGATCCGAGGCTACTACACGCAGGCGGAAACGATCTCGCTAAACATGGGTGCAAACAAAAGCACAATCAGTTAGCGTCTGCGCACAATTTCACAAGAACACACACAAAATCAGTGGGTAAGGTGGGGTGGGATAAAATTAGTGAAGGGGTGAGGTTGTGTGCACAGGGTAAAACGCCATGCTGAAATAAAGGAAAACACAATTGATTTAAAGCTTAGGTCCCAACGAGCCTGTCCGGATTTCGATTCACTTGACTAAGACACGACGCATTTCATGTCGTCCCGACTTCTGATGAAAGCGTACAAAAGTCGTCCAGACTGGCCAAAATTTCAAATATTTAAGAATATGAGAGCACGGTGTAGTATTAAGTCTCGAGAAACTGGGAGGTTAATAGGGTTCAGGTCAGAGAACAAAAACAAAAATGAAATAAATGCTATTATTTTGTATTTTCACTGCGGATATCGGCGTCGTAGTACCTTGTTATGCGGCTGACGCTAATTCGACAACACGAACCGAAAGAGAGATTCGCAGGCAAACTTTATGGGCGTTCATTGCGAATTTTGCTTAACCGTCTGGTATAATGAGGAAAAGTATACTCCCGCTATTCCCTACGGACTATCACAGCGGAGTACCCGCCGTACCTCCCACATTTTTGCTTGTCCCCACGGACGGGAAATGCTCCGATTATCATCACCATCATCAAAAATGGCCTCCTTTTCAGATACGATGGGTAAATGATTTTAGGAATTGCTGGTGTAGTTGTTTCTTCAAAAACAGATGTTAGGGTTCGCTCACAGGAATTCCTGGGATCAATCGTGAAAGCTGGATAAGATTGATTTTGAGGAAAAGGCGTCAATAGTTATTATTCTGATTTTTTTTTTGTTTTTAATACAATTGGTAAATTACTTTAGAAAAAAAATAAAAACAACCAAGAGTTAAAGTAAATTGGGCCATGGCCTTCACAGGTTAATTGCGTCACCTGAATGGGTCTGGCAGGATCTCCGCGAATTTATGAACAAAATCCATACGATGGTAGTTTCTCGTCGTTTTCCGTCCGATGTGTACCCAGGAAGTGCCTCCCTCTATCCTCAAGGTTCCATTGCCTCCCCAAGGAGTCCCTGGGGAGCGACTAGAGTATGACTTAAAGTTCTATACAGGGTTAAACTGTTCACTAATCGAAGCGGCCACCGCCCGTAAACGGACGACGCGGCGAATTATTCAAAATGGCTCAGCCCAGATTGTTCGATTTGAGAAAAGCTCCAGGTCTCATCACAAGATCGGATAGTTTCAAGTCGAATGCAGGACTGATTAAAGTCAAACTCGAAGCAAACAAACTTATTACTCACTTTAGAAGCTACTCCGATCTGTCCAACAAAATAAAAACATCAAAATAAATTCATGCTGAAATAACAAAAATTAAAGACACTAGACGTCACAAAAGCCTAGCGAAAGTAACTCGAACTACGAATCATACTTATCCTTTGCAAGTTTGTCCCATCTAACTATCTGAAATGGAGCTTTGATCCCTCGACCGCGTCCCAACAAGGAGATCAAGAAACAGGAAAGACTATGTGATCTTTCCTTAGAAATACCAGGAACTACATACAGTCTAGGGACAACATCTGACAACGGCTAGACTTGATACTAGGGGTGGCATAAACATTTCCGGGAACAAATAAGGTGGGAGAAGAATTCCACCAAACTAAGGGCCAAATGGTTAATCCGAAAATGACTGACAACTTAAACCTGAATTCCGCGAATCAGAATCCCCTTAGTTGGATCAGAACTGACTCGGAGGAAGAAAATTTTAATCGCTTTTGCTCCTTCAATCCGGGTACTTGTATTAACTTCAAAGCACACATTTTTAAGTAGTAGATGTCGTAAGATCAGACCTTTCCTATACAAACGCTCTCGAGTACAGCTGAATTTCGACAAAGGGCTGTTTTCCGTTATTCAGGCCCGCAATCAAAGATTCGCGTCACGGCCGCTTCTTCTCCGTTAAGCTTGGCGCGCACAGAACGCGAATTCGGATTCGCCTAGGCGAATGTGCCGTCACTGGCGGAAAACATTTGCAGTAATTTTTGTTTCGCTTTGCGTCTTTATTCGTCTGGTACAGAAATCAAAATGGCAAAAGTTCAAAAAGGATATTATTGACTGGGAAATTATCAATTCACACAGGCGTGTATATGATTGACACAGAATTTATTTCCCTGAAGGGCGCGACGCGCCGTTTAAACTCAAGTCATTTTTTTTCGCCTCACGTCTTATTTCGCCTGGTATGATGGCAAAAGAGGACAAAGGATATTGTTGACAGGGATATAATTTATTGACATAGGCATGTAGCCTCTATTAGTAACATATAATTTATTTGACAGGCATATTATTCACATCTTAAAGCAACAACGCAATTTTCTTTTTTCTGATTCGCATTTCCCTGGCAAATTACTTCAAATATTCGATTTCGTTCGGACCAACGAAACAAATCGCGAAAGGAATAAGATCGTAAGGCGGATAAGATTCAGGTTATGTGTGCACCAAGCTTTAAGCATAGTTCCACTGAAAGAAATGTTCCCTTCACTGTGCGAACATCGCACCAATTCGGGAGAAAAGTAGCACCTTTTTATGCAGGTTCACATTAAGCGAATTAAAATCCACACTCAGAACTAGACTTTGCCAAAAGAATGGCCGTTACGCGAATTTTTGCTCGGCAAAATTTTGCGCCCTTTCCGGCGAACTTGACTACAGACTCAAAATAATACTTACGTCTAGTGGCTTTGTAAGGACAATCCAACCTGATTCTGGCAGGATAGAGAAATACTCAATATCTGCGGGATTATAAGGAGCGGTCAAGTTATAGATAATGGCCCCGTTATTGTCAGCATCTTCGTCACTCGCTGAGACTCTCAAGATGTTCGTGCCGATGGTTGTGTCCTGCTTGACGTTTTCCACGTATTTCTAAGACAGAAAATGACTAGTTAGCGAGGGATATTAGCATGGGAGTAGCCCTTAAAGCACAACGGATACTTCTAATGCTTTACTTTGTATTAAATGCTTCACAAATACACATTTCCGACTCCCTTGAGAAGGCGCCAGGAAGATCGGCCGTTTTCTTGTTATCGCTTGTCTTTACCTCTCTGGCATTTCGGCGATCCAAATCTTAGGAGCTGGGATACCGTGGCAGGAAATTCAAAAACTCCCAGCAATGCTTGATAGAGAAGGATATATTAGAGATTTCACCAAAGTCAAGCCGCAGATGCAGTTTACCCGATTGTTCTAGTGTTTCATCAGAAGTTCCATGGCTTAAAGTGCCTATTAAAAGTTTTTCTTTGTGGAATAGTGTTGTGAAGCTTAGCTTGCTTTATAAAATGTACCAGAATATGCGATAAGCTTATAAAAAATAACATAGCTACAAAAATCATTCAAAAACAAATAACCTATTCAAGTCTGAATTATACAGCTGATTTATGCATAAAATAAATATCTACTAAGTATTATGAGAAGCATCACTTTTATCTTTGTCCAAGCTAGTAAATTGAGCATGTACTGGCCCAAAAAATTACGCTTTGAAATACCAAAGAGAGGAAACCGTTGCAAAAGCTGCTGATCTAGGGGGTAAGCATTGTTCCTAGGTTGTTACAGAGTGGGATTGGGGTAGTTTGATGTGCCCATTGAACTTTAAAAAGAAACTTTCCCAGCTTCAGATTTGACGGCAAAAAGAGCCTATAACTATGTAGTACAAAACAAGTACATAATGTCTTCAAAATCCTCACACTGATTTTCACACTTTACATATTTCGCTAATGCCTAACGAGACTTTCAGTCGTCAGAAACAAGAACAAAGGTTTCGATGGGATCCCATAAATTTATACTTTTAAACTTCCTAATACAGACAAGTGGGTCTTACAGATTTCCCGAATCCGTGAACTTGCAATATAAACTTGCAGATCCCTTATCGAGATCTATTAGGTAATACTTTTCACCAAAAAGTATATCTTGATAATTATGATGATTCGTAAACTTCCGCCCGCTATTCTAACCAGACTGCCCATCAAAGAATAACGTGTTTCCCGGCTCATCGTGTGTATTTTGGGTTTAACAACCTTCCACTATGTTTTATTGATGACTTGTAATGCCCCCTTATTTTTAAACTCTCTTTCCCCCAAACATGGCAAAAAGACTGATCCGTTGACAAAACTAAGCACAAATTTGTATTTATTTATGACCCGCTTTTTGCGTAACAGCGGAGTATGAATTACACAAGTAAAATATACATATTAAAACACTTAAACAAAACAATGTAAATAAACATGACAACATTCTTTTCATATAGATAAAAAAAACACTAAATAGACTTAAAATTTGCACACAGTGACAAGTACATTAATCGGGTTCAGGAATGAAAAACTGGCTAATAATTTCATGGGCTGAGAGGGCACGATGTTTGTGGAGGGAAAATAAATTTGAATGCGGACGAAAAAGTGTATTAATACTATCCTGAACATTAAAATTCGAAACCAATTTACGATTACGAAAAGATTTTGGAAGATACATCAGAAATGTACAGTACTTAAAGAAACAACTTCTCAAATTTGTTACATCTTTTTTTGAACAAAATACCTTAACTCCTTCGTGAGTTATCGTTCTAACAGACGAACGGACGGATAACCTTTGCGAAGTCATAGGTATCCCTCCACTTGCGTTTTGGGATCCCAAAAACGGTTATGCAAATTTTGTTCATGTCTTAGCGGTCTGTTCATTTATGACCAATCTACTCTTGCGGCCGCTGTAGCCCATCTCGGTTTTCGGTAGTTCGTAATATTGCCAAACTACATGGGCCTAAAATGTAATCAATTCCGAAAAAAAAAGCAGCAATGGATTCACTGACCTGTCGGTCGAAAAGAGGTGGGTTATCGTTGACATCTGTAATTTCTACTGTGAAGGAGCAGACACCCTCCAAAGACGGTTCACCTTGGTCTGTCGCTTTGACGGTTACGGAAACGAATTTGCCGTCATCACCCTCTCGATCGAAGACCTAAAAAGACACACAGTTAGACTCAAGACAACAAAAACGCCAAGACCGAAGATGTCCTGCTCACGCAACCCGAACCTGGTCGGAAAATACGTCCAACCAGAAAGTAGTACACCGTAGTCAATGCAGACCTTGAGACTTCCGCAAGTTCGGCAGTCGTAGGGACAAAAAACTGATGCAGTTTGACGAAACCCACGCCAGGAACCAAGACAAACCGGCAGAAGACGCTCCGTGGGCTAATTTTTACGAGGCAAGAAAGAGATGGGAGATTCCCACACGCATTACAAAGATGGCCGTCGCGCATTACTACTCGCTCGAGATCGCGCAGGTGACACAATTTAGAATACTCGACCCTTTTTTGTAATGGTCCCCAAACGCAGGGAGAATATCGTTTCCAATAAGAGTTTTCGTACAGATTATTAGTTGCGTTTTTTGCAGATACCACGGTATCTGATACCGCGGTCTAAAGTCGTATTTGCAGTTAACGTGGTATGTGATACCACGGTCAAAAGGTGTTTTTGCAGTTACCGTGGTATCTGGCCAGTTATCGTGGTCTGATTGTGGTATCTGAAGAAGTCATCTCACTTTCATGTTTTTGTCAAATTGATGGGAAAGAAGTTTGGCACTTAAAGATGTGACTGAATATTAGTTTTTGTTAGCTAAGAATATGGTAGTAAATGTGTACTGGTTGCGTTTTTCAAGCACGTATGTGCTTTGTTGTGTAACCAGTCGTCAAGCTGGAATGATTTTTTTTAGTAAAGTTTTTGAGTCCTTGTTGTTGAATCCATGTCTTGGGATGACTTCGAAAAGCGCAATTTCGGCAATTGTCGTTGTTGCAGAGCAGCCGTATATCTGATACTACGGTAACTGCAAAAATGACTAATTGCAAATCCATTTACCGTGGTAACAGATACCATGGTATCTGCAAAATCCGCAACTATTTACAACAACAGTCCTTTCCGATCTAGAAAGAACAGGCTCTTGTATGAATGATAGTGCACCAATGTAGGAGCAAGACACGCAGACCTTCCAGCACGGTTGGATACTATAAAATGTTATCAAAAACGTCCTTGTCTTCTAAGCGGAGGATATGACCGAGAATAGCTTTAAGTTGGCCAAATAGGCTAGGAAAACATTCCGGTTTATCCTGATGAATGCGAATATTTATATTATCTGTATTTAAAAGCTATTAAGGCATATACAGAACAATCTTAAATCACAAACAACCTCACTGTATCTCTCATTCTTAACTTGATATCACCTACCGACTGTCTACTAAACTAATTCATGTTACCAAAACACACTATAGACCTAAGAGTCGTAGACTTAAAGGACCTGTCTTACCTATCATACTAACGCAACCTACTTCCATAGTCATTCCATATATTTCTAAGCCCAGAGGCCCCGATTTCGCACGGTACATTCTAACCCCTCTATTAAAACCACGCTGATTTTCTGACTTGCCATATCTTGCTACCTTCGATGTGTTCACGCTGTCGATGGTTGTCTGCGAGAAGTTTTTCCGTCAGAAAAAACGGTTATGCAAATTTTCCCCCTCTTTTCGCTGCAAGTCAACGGGACTCGGAAAAGACTTAAAACAGCCAAAACTGTGGGTCCTTTGCTGAAAGCACAGCGCAGCTTCACAGCATTCAAATACTTTAAAATACTGTAAGTTGAGTAGTAAAAAGTCCGAGGGGTCAATTTCAATTCAATTCAATATAATCTAAAAAACAGATAACGGACAAGCCGATGGGTTGTTTTTACGTCTAAACATAACATCATAACAACAATCTACAAATATATACAATTTTGCGACATTTATACCGACGTCTTATGATAAATATGGTCAATAACATGCTAGACTACGATTAATAAAATACAAATAACCTAAAAATTAACATTCAAAAGCGCTCCGAGTTATATAAACGAACAAACGAGGGGACGAAACTATAAGGAAATGCTCAAGCGAGAGCATGTTTACAAGTGACCCCAGTGCAAGTGATTGGCATGTGGCCACATCGCTTGCATAATCGCGACGAGACCAACCCGGAATGAACTTCAATGGCTTACTTATTTGACCTCGACCGTGATACTACAGCAGTGGGCAATGGCACCGAGTGCGACGGGTTAATCGCTTCTGCAGATGGCGGGACCGTCAGTCTGTAGATGAAAAGCTTAAACACTGAAGGACACCATAACGTCAGATCCCACTAATGGTACTAAGAAGCGCGTTTGGAAGCTCTTTGCCAAGCCAAGTATGTAGTTTTTTCCCTCGCGTTTCTCCACAATTACGCAAACTTTGGCTCGTATATAAGTTTCAACTTTTCGGCAGTTGGGAAGGGCGGAAAATAAAAAAATTAAGGCAAGAGTAGAATTGTATACTAAAAAGGAAACCCGAGACAAGCGTGTCACTGGAAAAATTTACGAATTCATGTAACATAACGGATCTAATCGACGATCAAAACAAAACAACCAATATATGCAATGGATAACGCGGAGATTTCTTGTAAAGATTGCACGTTAAATTTTTTTCAAGGCGAATTTGCGTCAAAGTCAATCCGATCATTTTCGTTTTGAACTTACATTTCGCCTGTGTGTAGTAAGAAGACACGCCTTTAATTAGTCGGAACCGGATTCCAGCTTCTAAGGAAGCTGACGAACAAATTTCACAGGCACGTCACATTCAGCCTTCTCAACCAACTTAATTCACCTAAAGTTCAGACGAGGAAATGGAAAAGGTTAGAAGTCCTGTTTCAACCTGAAACCGAGCTGAACTTTCAAAGAACTGGTGGTCTTTGGTGTACTATCAGAGACACTCGTCGGTTTTACCTTGTTTCCAAGATCGGTACCAGAAAAACGAAAGTATATCAGCTGGAAATATTTGATAGCATTTGATAGCATCAGGGCATTTTCTCTATGATATTTCATTTATATTTTTATTCTTTTTCATTTTAAAATAATCATCTTTACGCGCGGGTCTATACCATGATCGGAAATTAATAACTAATATAACAAATAAAAGTAGTGGTGGGTAATCAATTAATTACAATTATTACCCAGACTCGGCTTTTTTTTGTGTCGGAGCAATACTCGTATGAAGAATGAGGCGTTTCTTATGACCAATGATGAATGGGGGGGGGGGGGGGGGGGCTCTCAGAGCATTTTCTTGACACAGAACACAAGCTAATTGGTAGGTATTTCGGTTTGCTTCTAGCTAGCTGGTAAACTCAAATCTGTAGTGGTATTGCAACAATTTGGTTAGCACGCACTACAGCCGAAGCGCCGGCTAAACGTTTCTGCTAGAAACCTAGCATTTTGTGAACCTGTCTACTAGCATCGATTGTTCTTAAAAGAAAACTTATTTGTCGAGCTGTACAGCACCGGTGAACATTGACATTGAAAGAGTTCCTCAAAGACCAATTACCCAGCGAAAAACCTTACCCACCCCCGAGGGGGGGGGGGGGGGAGTAAGTAGCATTCACAATTCAATTAAAGTTTGTTCAACTATAATACCTTATTAGTGTACACCTCTCCTGTCTCCTCATCCACGGTAAACTTCGTCCCCTTCTGATTCGGCTGCTGTACAATGGAGTATTTCACTTGTCCGTTGACACCTTTATCCGCGTCTGTCGCATGAACTTTGATAACTGGGCTACCGTTGGGCGCCCCCTCTTCTATTTTAGGGCTGTATGTTGAACACTCGTGGAAGATTGGCTTGTTGTCATTGACGTCCGTTATAAAAACGACCACGACGGCAGTTGAAGTGTGACGAGGTCCTCCTCCGCCGCAGCATGCGCCGTCGTCCGTTGCGGTGACGTTGAGTTCGTATTTGTCCCTAAAGTAATACAAAATCGTAGAGTTGCAGTCCGGGCCGAATCCACAATATACAGTATGTTCATTTATTCTTATTTGTTTATTTATCACCCGCCATTTCAAAAAGACAAAGGACTGGGTACAAAAGACAAACAAAAGGAAAACGTAACACTGTCATAGGGAAAAAAAATCAACAATTACAAAATGAAAACTCTCTGACTGACAACTGAACACGATTATACACATGGACACTTGCACTCTGAGAAGAGTCCCACCTCCATCTCCAGGGAGTCCCATCTCCAGGGATGGGACTGGATTTTTTAACTGCACTTGTTAATCAGGTTAGAAATAGCAAGCTCAGGGTCTCTTATGTTATTCAATTCAATTCATTTATTTGTATCCGCCAAAGCTGGCGAGTAGAAAAAAATATAATAAAATTCATACAATCGGTCTACAGACTAGTAACTAGACCATATACTTTCATAAAAACTCTACGTCATTTAAAAAACAATTAGCCTACACTATCCTAAATGAAGTCTACCTAACACTTTAACCAAAATACAATCAACGCAACGCATCGGACAAAGTGTGCTTTATGGAATAAATTATGGAATATACATTTTCATATTTTTGTATTTCTTGTCCAAGGGCGGAGCCGAAGTTTTTATAGTATATAGTTATAGTACTGAGAAAACTGCAACCTTCTCCATGCGTCGGCGGGTCCACACGTACCGGAAAAACACTTACCTATCAAGGCTGATCGGTCCACTGTGTAGTCGAATCACACCTGTCAGCTCCTCAATCACGAACTGACCAGCCTTACTTCCGCCACCGACAAATCCAAACCGGACATTGTCTCCATCCTTGTCTGACGCTACTACTGTGGTCACGAGCGTGCTGGGTCCCGCATTTTCATCGACGTTCGGAGTGTAAACTGTCTGAGAGAACTTGGGTTCTTCGTCGTTCTTATTCCGCGTGTAGATACGAACGGTGGCTGTTCCGGTCTTGGGTGGTTCGCCTGAAAGGAAAACGAACTTGTGCAAATTTTTCTATCGCTAAAAACTAGTAGAATTCTGAGCGAGTCGCCATTAAAATCGGTTATTAGCCGTTGGCTTTTGACCCGCTAAGCGAGAGAGAGAGACAAATTTAATATATAATGGAATTTTACAACAACAAAAAATTCAGTATCATAACAGACCTGCACGTGAAAATCTATTCAGATTTATTTGTGGCAGAACAATATTTTAATCACCTAGCATAATTATATTGGGAACAAAAAAAGGGAAAAAAATAAATGCAATACTATACATAAAGAACTATATAATAAATAAAACAAAAATATTCCATATCATAAGTAAATAGAAGACAATTAAACCTCGTGGCAATCCAGAACCGACTCATACCCAAGGTATCCTTCTCCTAAGAGCCCGGGGACCAAGGTGTACACCCTTGTTGAGGACTTGGGTACAGAATCAGAAGCGCCGGGTAACATTACCCCACCTGATACGTTGCTATGCAAGTGGGTTAAGATTTCTCCGTAAGGACTAATTTTCTAACGCGGGTCCAGCAAGTTTTTGGGGGCGCTGGACAACAAAATTCCTGCTTCCGTTGAGCGCAGGTTTGAGGCGCGTGACCCACTAGTTTCAGTTTATTCACAACAATAAAAAACACCATTAACTGTTTATGGTCCCACCATAAGGCCTAACATAAGGCCTGGCAATGGGCGTGGCTTACTACTAGCGTAGAAATGAGTGATTTAAGAGCCGCTTTCTTCGCTGACGTGGTCGAGTGCAGATCAATATGTCTATATTTTGTTTACGATTGTTTTAACCAGCTGTAGCTTGTACAATCGAGTATTTCACTTGTCCATTACCGCCTTTGTTACGTTTGCCCTATACAACCATACACCAGGCATACACACTGTCCATAGTGCCTCAACATACGGGCATGGTGCTCATACGTTGGGGCGCCATGCCCCACAGCAAGGGAATGGTAACCCCCGAAATTTGTTTGAAAAGCAAATTTCCATTCCGATTCTCAGTTCAACAGATTTGTCTGGGGGTACCATGCCCTTGCTTCAGAGCATGCCCAAAGTCCGAGCATCGCGCCAATACGCTGGAACACCAGACCCCAAAACTGAGGAAAACTGAAGAATTATGTACGACTGTCCTTCACCACACATTGGGGAATGTATTATCATATCCCGCGACCGCAGATCCGCTCGTTGTGCAACAAAATGGAAGTAAAAAGCCTTTTGAAAGTCTG
The DNA here is from genome assembly GCA_023053575.1 of Branchinecta lynchi. NCBI lineage: Eukaryota > Metazoa > Arthropoda > Branchiopoda > Anostraca > Branchinectidae > Branchinecta > Branchinecta lynchi. Next base: position 11,620,377 of record JAKZAP010000007.1, read on the forward strand.
CCTACCTTTGTCCTTAGCCGTAACAGTGAACTCGTAATAGGCGTTATTATTGTCGGCATCCAGCTGCCTGGCGTTAGAGATAACACCATTCTGATCCACTTGGAAGTGATCATCCGAGACAGAATATTCAATTTCTGCATTTGATCCCGAGTCCGCGTCAGTGGCTTTGACTTTTAAAATTGAAGTTCCGATGGGTAGGTCTTCCTCGACATTATGAGACTGGTAGTCGGGTAGTTCGAACTTTGGCGCGTTGTCGTTTACGTCGGTGACACGAATAGTTAGCTGCAAGAAAATCACAAACGTTTAATGGAGGCCCTCCAGGACGTATCAAGAGAATCTTGGCCACAACAAGTTAAGACGATATTGGATGAATATGGAATGTCTGTGTTTTGGAATGGAGGAAAAGGTTTGTCAGCAGGTTTAGGGTCAGTGTCAAAAGAGGTAGAAAGAGTACTGCGTGAACAAGAAGTGCAAATGTGGCAATGTATGAAGGACCAGTCTGAATCATTGAAAGTTTATGCAAAAGCTAAAGAGGGATGGGGGGAGGAACTATATTTTAGGGCGGGTTTGGATGCGAAAAGTTTAGAGGCACTAGTTTGTAGAAGGGGGAACGCACTACCACTTGGGGAAAAAAGGAAATACATGGGGAAAAACAGGGTACGTGATGGTCCATACTTTTGCCCTATGTGTGGTGAAATTGATGAGAGTCTGTTACATTTTATGTGTGAATGTGGTGAGTTGGGGGGATTAAGGGAAGAAATGTTTGGGAGGAGTGCTTTAGGGGAGGAAGGGTTAGTAGATCTGATTGGAGACAAGTGTTTCGCAGTAATGAGAAATTTGGCAGTGTTCGTCCGGTTGGCAGCGAAGCATCGGGAGGATCTAATGTAAGTGTTATTAAGCTATATCTAGGATTGTCATTTTTTGTTTTTGTTGTTTTGTTTGTTTTATTGTAAGTGATTTTTGTGGTAGTTGCTATGGCCAGTTGGCTTTTTGCAATAAATATCATATCATATCATATCATATAAAACATATTCTTGCTCGTTATAAGTAAGAAAGAAAATAAACTTCAAAGTCAGTTCGCTTCTTTAAGCAACAATTTGGCTCCGTTATATTAAAATAGCTGTCATGTTATAAAGTACAGTGTTGCTATGAGGTTTATTGTTGATATATATGAATCTGCGTAGGCTACCTGACGTTGTTTTTGTTTGCACAACTCTGCAAATAAAATGTCTGAGGCCAAACTATAATTCAAGAAGGGCGGCAAACTTAATTAGGCGGCAAGAAGGATCACACTACACCTTCAATTCGCACAGACAGATATATCGACTGATACGAGGGCCATGGTATAGGTTAAACACAAAAACAAAAACACACGAAAAATCTCAAAATCTCCTTGAAAAATCTTCCTGAAAACATGAACAAATATCCTTTTAATATTTCTGTGACAAAGATATCCATTGTAATTCGAGACACAAAGAACATTTACGCTTCTGAACTTGATGTGAAAAGGGATGAAACAATCATTGTGAACATGGAACTGTTTTTGGTCGGACCCCATACGTTAGCAAAGACGGAAAACGTCAAGCCTGGCCGACAAGAGAACTGCCGTTTTATGTTCATAATGCGACCAAAGGCGAATGATGTTGCAACCAGCGAACTGTCCGCAAACTGTCCGACCTTTCGACCTGTACCACATGTTCGACACGGAAAGTGTTTGCGACACACTCGACCTACAAATTCAAAGTCGCAGACGAACCTTTGTATCTTCTTTTTGCGGTATTTTCAGTTTCCTGAACACACACATAAATCTCAATGAGTAGGACATAAAGCTTACAGCCTTACCCCTCTCTACTAGAAAGACTCTCAGCTTTTTAACTATCTACTTCACAAAATAGCTCATTTTACATTTTGGACTTGCTTTCGAGCAAGAAAGTAAAAAATCACCTCGAGAGTCAAATTTGAGCAACGAGCCACAAAAGCCGCCGAAACAGCCTTATAGGCGTATTCTCACAATCCCCCGAGGACTCCACTTGAGGAGCCCCGCGTTTTTATTTGTCCCGGGGACTCGCTCCCCGTATTCTCGCGAGCCCATACGGACGGGGAATGCACCGATTACCATCACAATCCTCAAAAAGGACTCCCTTTCAGATTCGGAGGGGAACCAATTTTTGCTTGTGTTGGTGCAAAATAATCAGAATAAACGAAAGAAAAAATAAAGTGGGTTCAGACTAATTTCGTCAACTGCATATTTTTTGTTTCGAAAGCAAACCCCGTGTTCTCGCTCTTTTCTCTTTGTGGAGTGACTCCCTCTATTCTCGCCGTTCCCTTCGATTCCTCGGGGAATCCTCGGGGAACGGCGAAAAGACGAGAAGACAAATGAGACACCCTCACGGTCGAGGAAGCACTTTTTCGAGCCACAGCCTCTTTGTGGGATCGCGGAATTTCGTATACATGGTCCCTCGCCTCTAGTATATCCTTTACTCTCCCAGCTTGCCTCTTCGTGCCTCCAAGTTAACTCCCATGTAACTTGGTGTTTGTAGGTCGATCAGTCTATATCCTCTAATGATGATGATTTACACACGACTTGTGTTTCCCTGGCAACCGCCCGAATCCGGCGAAAGCCTTCTTTCAGCATAAGACCAACTGAGCAAAGAAATCCTCCTTTGAAGTTTACGTTAAAGAGAAAAGACGCCTTGAACTTCGGCGATTACTGAAAAAGAGCTGAAAAATACGCTGTTTCGGCATAAAAGTCTTCTCTGCAAACCCTGACACCAGCAACTTCTTCACCTGTGTCATAGACATGGAGAACACCGCACAAACATTCCCTCCTTTCAGGTTGGTGGTCGCAAGTGGATGACCCCTTTGCTCACACCAGTGTGCAGCTTATTCAAGTCCCTGATATGCCAGCCTAGTTGCATCGTCCTAGCAAGTAAGTAAGTAAGTAAGTAATTTATTTATGACCCGCCATTTTGAAAAGGCGGAGTAAATGAACAAAAATAGTACAAATAGTACATCAGGAAGTATCGAACTCACAGATAATCGGAAATCCGGACCCCCCAACTCCCCCCATAGTGCCCGAATCCGGGCTGGTGATGTCAACGATGCATCTAGGACATGTGCTTGCTCTTCCCACCAAGTTTCATCCTGATCCTTCCACTCTAAGCGTTTCCCAAGATTTCCGGTTCTCCTCTCCAAATCCCCCCGAAGTCACCAGATCCGGTGCGTATTGTATGTGGATCGTCTGAGACACGAGGTCTTTCCAAATACCAAGTTCCATTAAGATCCGATCACTCGTTCAAGAGTCATAAATACCTCAAGATTGCGGATTACCCCTCCCCCCAACTCCCCCCACGATGCTCGGATCGGGAAAGTGACTATGTCCAACTTAATCATTTGGGGTCCTTGATATGCGTGCCAAGTTTCTTCGTCCTAGCTTCTGTGGAAGTGCCCGAACTAGCAAAACCCGGACCGACTAACCGACGGATGGACAGAAATTGCGATCGCTATATGGCACTTGGCCGAAGGGCAAGTAAATTATCCCGCCCCTAGTTCATTCGTCTGGCCGATATTAGTCATCATTCTTACCTTATTTTATTTCCCATTTTAACTCTCGATACTTCGTTTTATTACTTCCCATTTTAACTCTTTGTGTTTGACTTCTATTATATTATGTAGGCCTATACATTAGTATCAAAACATTGTTTACACTATACATCACTGCTTTGACATGTATTAGGTTATGACGATCCTCCGCTATTATGGAAATTATGAAAATATTTATTTATCTATATTTATTCCTAAACGTTCATGGATAGTTTCTAAGAATAGAAAGAAGGACGGGCTCGCCGGGAAAAGACAATCAACGCCACCAGCAAGACCAGAACGACCAGGTCCAACAGCTTCGCCTGCTAACCACACGCAGAACACTATCAGCCTTAGTTACACAATAGTTGAAATTACCTATGTTCAACCTAGCGGTGATCGACTAAGCTTGTAGGGGGAGGAGATCGCCGATAAATCGTACTATTGGAAAATCATGGCTCTTGACATAACGATTTTCGGGTTTTTTTTTTGCTGGGAAGAGCTTGCTGCACTACCATAATAATTGTTTAAAAGTATTCCCGACGTCCCTCAACTCCATCTGTATCCGTTTACAATGTGGTTCGTCTATATACGTGCAACACTAACTGACCAAAGATGAAAGAAGTTTAAACCTAGAGAAATCGATAAGACTCTCAAAGCACTTTATTATTCCAAGTCAATAGCGCACCGCGAAGCAGCTCCCTATCACAAAGGAGCTTTTCAAGAAATCCACAAATAAATTGGCCACCGAACTAATCCGGGAGCGCTAGCAGAAACAGATATTTCCAGGAAATCGGAAAATCAATTTGCCATAATCAAAAACGAATTAGACCGCACTACTTCTCCTTTGAATGCATAGGACCCAGCGAGGACCATATTACCATAGCCCCACGTTCTGGATACATGGGAGAAAAAAAAAACCAAGTGCAAAAAAACGAATGATAAACTCAGCTGAAATCGCGAACAGAAATGGATGTGGGAAAAAAAAATTTTTTTGTTTCTGTAGATTTTTCTATTTATCACTCAAAGAAGATATGTTGGCTGTGGGGCCAGTTAACTGCCGCGTATATTTAACACTTATGGACTTTAGGCCATCTTCAATTTGAAACTGGTGCCTGCCTCCTTGCGTGCTAGAACGGAGCTTTCCACTCGAAAGCAGAAACATGATTTGATGAAACGAAAGGTTGGCTGCTATATAACTCCACTTCACTTCGCACACCGTAGGCTCTGGCTCGAGGACAAGCAAAAACTATCCTTTTTGGCCACAGGCAAGAGTTATACGGAGCTTTCCAAAATGTAATGTCGTATTCATACATCCGGCGCCTAAGGACCACACTTTCCGTAAAAACCGCACAAGTTAGGCCCTTACTAGTTACCAGGAATAAAATGAAATCGGAGTGCTAGGAAAAAAAAAGAAAGAAACAAAACCAAAGTGTTGCTCTCGCAACACAATTAGCAAAGTACGTACAACCGAGAACTACACAAAAAAAGCTATCAGAACCTAGCGTGCTTCAATGGCACCTTTCTCCTTAGCCTATTGATAAACTATACTGCGTATGCTATTTGTGAAATCTCAATTTTTTCGTGCTAGTTTACATCCCTGGCGCCGGCGGGATTCTTCTACGCTGTTTAGCTAGTGTGTTTATGTCGAAGTTTCGTTTTTGCTGTGATGGCCTTACGAACAGAGCCGACACCCAACATCCAAACAATCCGACAGTACAACACAAATATGGTACTATCAATGAACTTAAGCTACTAAAGCTAAAACCAGTAATCGACTCTCACACTCGATAATAGCGCAGCTATTCCCCCTCTTTCTTTGGTCTCATTAATGCTAAAGAAGCATAGTTATAATACCAAAAAATATACATGTTTTGACAGGTTTCTGTTTTAATCCTGATAACCAACTATACGTTGTTCTTAATCTGCAAGCTTTGGTTATTTACTGTTTATTTTTAATTTTATTCTCTTGGGTGTACTCACCGACGACAAGTGTTGAGTAAGTCCGTGAATGTGTTTGAAACTAATACTGAACTGAAATGGAATGATACTGAACCCTCAGACAAAAATCCAAAAATTAGCTCCGAAGTTCCTACCTGGTCTTCATTATCTACCCCATCATAATTATGTCTTCCGGCCCTCGCCTGCAGGCTTATATTATCATTATTATGCATTTTTCAAGAAGTTTCTACGAGGTAAGGGGCAACAGAAGTTCTGCTGGCCCTCCTACAACACCCTTGAGACTAGTGCAGACGGGCGAGTTTTCTCCGACCCTATTCTCTCAAAGTCCAAATTTTTGGGACACTTCACCTTAGTAGCCTATCACTGAGCAAGTCTTACTCCACCCTGTGTCTAATCTGTCGCATCTTTCCGTTACTAGAGCACCTCCACAACTCCCTCGCTCCTCTCATCCGACAATTTTCTAGTACGTCTATCCAGGGGATGCTCACTCCGTAACCAGATGCATAGTTTTATGGATCCTAGGACTGGGGAAGCTCTACACAGCGTTGTGAGCAACAATGCATCAATTTCCAGGATGGACTGCATGACCTACAACGTATAAGCTCCACCTACTTCACATGCCTTCTATTCAGCTTATACCTACCACGCTATATGTGATGCCGCTAGGTGATCTGACGTTTGCCAATACTCTATATGACTAAGTCCAAAACACGCCAGTGATCCTCAGGAAGAAGGAGTGCGCGTGTCCGTAACGACTCAAACTCAACGACTCAAATCCTGTGTCAACCAATCACGGTGATATTTGGGAGCAGGTGTGACACCACTTCTGCCTTTCTTCCTCTAGGTACCCAGAGTGGCCGAAGATTTTGCATCGGCAAGGAGAGATAGTAATCAGGAGTATTCACGAGCCAGTACTGCAACTACTAGAAACCCGAACTCGCCTCATCCCAGTGGCAGCTTATCTGTTCCAACCCCCTCAGTTTAGTCCCCATCTATGAATTACGTTTCCATACTATTTTGAGTATTTTATCCTTCTTTTTACTGTACTTAATGCAAGTTAGGCCCTCGGCAGTGCGTTATAAACATTTGTTCGTTCACTCATTCAGTTGCATTTGTTTATCCCGTCGCAAAAGAGTAAACAAAGAGTATACTCCTCTGATTGGCCGCTTACCTCTTCTGGCCTCCTCAGTTTACAATGTAAAACGTTTCTCTGTATAGAGATTAAAGTTACCTGCAGTATTTGCTACTCGGATTTATCTTACCTCTATTTGGTATTAATTTTATCTGTGTAGAGATGAGATAATCTGAGTAGCAAATACTGCAGTTAACTTTAATCTTTATACGAAAAAACTTTGTATTGTGTAGTCCTCATCTGTGAATTACCGGTAAATGATTAAGTATTTATCCTTCTTTCTTCTTTTTACTGTAGGTACCTATGACCTCGGGCATTGCGCCAGAAAAAACGGTTCATTCATTGATTCAGTTGCATTTTTTTACTCTGTTGCAAAAGGATTTTTCAACGGACTACACGCGATGCGATGCGGGTATCCAACAGTTTTCTAACGAAACTACCGTCATGCAAACCTTACAATTTTTTTTTCCCCGTCATTTTAGCTTGAAGATTTTTTTTAACCGTATTTCTATGTTTATTTTTTGTTCTTGTGTATTTACTCCGTTATTAAAAGCTCAGCGTAATTTGTCCTTTCCTTTCTCTGTACTGCGCGATTCCGCTATTTCCCTTTTCTTTTGTGGTGCATCACTAAACTTCATCATCATCATCACTACCCACCATAAAAGTTGTTCTCTTACACTATCGGAAAGAACAATATACGAGAACAGAAGGATGCGCAATTTCAACGGATATACTGACGTACAGAATATTCCTGCTATAATCTTTTCTCTGTTGTTTTTCGCTAAAAGTACCGTTGTTAGAGTTATGTGTTTATGCTTAGTGCTCCAGAAAAACACATACAGATAGTGTGTTCTCTCATCTGAAGTGGAACTGCACGTCGTTGTGCTAAAGTAACGAAACAGAAAACTATAGATACGTTCCAAGTCCCAAGGGTTTCCCCAATAGGAAGCACAAGGAATGTTCCGTCTATGTCCAAAGACTACCATGTCTACGGTACACTCACAACTTCCTTAGGGGAATAGTTCGGGGGAAAGATCGATGGGGAATGCAGAAGCAACGAAGTTTCTGGAGCCCGAGGCTTCTCTTAATTAGTAGATGTTCAAGTTCCTTTTCCTAGCAACTTTGCCTACTTGAAAGTACAATGGTGGTGTTTTTGTTTGGAAAGGTCGAGGTAGCGATAAGTCACACATTAGGAATCCAGCGCATTCTTCATGTAGTATAGTCCCTCACTGATGTATTCTCGATTTAAGTTTCTATTCTTGCCATTTATGTTCCTTCATTCTTCTTTTCGTTTTCTTATTTAATTAATCCGTCTTTGATGTACAGGTATGTAATATTCCTTCAGCCCAAGCTGACTGCGAATCATATTTGATGGTGAAAAACGGACACGTCAGCTGAATTTTATTGGAGCTACATTTCGGCCCTTCTTGGCAAGGGTCCTCTTCGGGCTCAAAACCGCTCAAGTTGGAAAACGAACTTGTGGGAAACTTGGCAGGGCCGAAATATAGCTCCAACAAAATTCAGCTGACGTATCCGTTTTGCACCATCAAATAATTTATCAATAATAATGATAAGGTTTGGTCGGCACGAATTGCCAAGGACGAATCTTCCTGGAATGAATTATCCTCAGACTGATCTCACAAGAGGGAGAGTCGCAGTCAACACAGCGATGTGTGGTATATATGCTAGGTACAATAAAGTAAACAAATACCCCGCGGAAATACGGCGTAGTTTTCGCTTAAAAGCCTTTTTATTTGTCGATTCCATTTATGAAACTAAGGAGCTCAAACTACATGCGACCTCGCAGACGTAGTTTGGTGCAGTTAGACTTTCCGGAAACAAGCATTCAATGAAACGTAAGTAAGAGAAAACACGAGCCAAACTACAAACTTTGACGAAACAGAAGTGAATCCAAAAAAAACGCAACTATAGACAAAAGAGCTGAACATCTTGATGCTGAACAAAACCCTCGAAGAGATGCGTATGATTTACAATACTGTCGGCAAGGCGTACAATACTACCAGCTGCTGAACTGAGCATGTGCCCCGAAAGTATCTCAGGAAGACGAAGTCTGCAGAGAATACAGTCCTTCACAGCAAGGAGTGTCAGACACCATGAAAGACTAGATCAGCGCCCTGATAATCCTCAGATAGGACTGCAGTGGATGTTTATTGGATGCAACATCACCAAGATAAAAAAAAAAAAAAACATGAAAGTCTGTCCTCTTGACTTCCCGGTAATAGCATTTTTGGCTTATTAAACTGAACAGTCGAATGAAATTTGTATGCAGGCTGAAAATGATTTCTACACTTATTTCAAGCCCAGGCCAGTGCATTACGTTTTCCTCCAGTCATACACTTCCTATCAATATTATTTTTTTTTTCTTGAAAGTCTGTCCTCTTGACCTCCAAGTAAATATCATCTTTTGCTTCTTCAACTGAACAGTCGAATGAAATTCACAGATCTGCACATTTGGAAATTTGTATGCAGGCTGAAAATCTTATTCTACAGTTATTTCAAACTGAGTCCAGTGCATTACATTTTCCTCCAGTGATACACTGCCTATCAATATTCATTTACCCAACCAAACAACTAGGGGAATGGGTTAACGGACACACATATGGAAGAAATGTAATCACGACTGCCAATCAGTCACGTAGAATGTCGATCTAGATTAACAGATCTGTCGACGGGGCTCCACTAGTCTTATTGACATGGAGAAGCAAGATCATTTTCTTTTCGAAAGTTAACTACTCCCATTTACGCACTGAAACAGAGCAAACGTAATACTGGCTATCCTGTCCGAAAGGTCATTCCACCTTGTTGGCTAAAGGCAAACTATCACAGTGAGCAAAATACGAGGAGAGCTGACAGAATGAGGTTTTTGGAATAAAATTGCCTGGTAACGAAAACTGACAAATTGCAATCCCATCGGCATTACAAGCACGACCTAAAGCGCTAAAGAAACCCTGATTCGAAGTTTCTGGAAATTGCAATTGGCTCAACAACTTTTCGACGACTTGGAGCCAGAGGAAGAAAAAAAAGAAAGTTAGGACGCCGCAACCAAGTAGACCAAGAGATGAAGTTTTTACAGATCGAAAAAGCAGGTATTATTTTATTTATTTATTTTTTTTTGGGGGGGGGGGGTATATGACAGCTGGTAGGTATGTGTATCCTCCAATCTCTAAGATTACAAGCAAATTTACGGTATTTCAGGGGGGGGGGAGGAATCAGTCAAGCTTTTCAAGCCCTTCGAGGTAAGCTAGCGCTATTTTTTTCTCTGGTGGGGGGGGGGGGGATTTTTAAATAACGCCATGTCGAACTGAAGCGACATGTAGAAAAAACATCGAGACCTGGCTGGCTACAGTGATGCCGCTGGTTATTGGAAGATAATGATGTTAAAGAGCTCTACTTCCGATTCTCAGAAAAAGAGCTCTATGACTGGGCACCAAAACCGGTCGTCAATCAGAATCTCATACATTCCAAGGAATGTTGTAGGCTACTCTCGGGTACTAAGTGCACATAACCCACGAGCCGGCAAATACCAGGCGTATACAAACAGACGGAGTTAGCAACCCCTCCTTCTGATTATATCTTTGCGACGTAATGTACCTGAAAAAAAATGCCTTCAACAGAAGAAACCAGCCCCCCTCGACTACTCAATTAGTCTGCTAAATTCACGCGCCACAAATCGTCCCAAATAATACACCCAAAAAGACCAACCCTCCTGTCATCCACCATACTCCCCTGTTTGCTTTACAACCTCTGAAATTGGCACGCTCCCGATCCAACCGTCCATCTGCCTCATCTCCAGAGTCACTGCCGAGTAGTTGTAATTTACACAAATGTCACCAAATCCTCCCTCCGTCTCTCCCTATCCGTCGGCACATTAGCGAAACAGCAATAGCCGGGAACCTTTTACTCGGGAATAAAAGCCCGGGTGAAATGTTCCCTGATCCCGTGGTTTCAGAACACTGTTATTGCTCGCCAGAGGAAAGCAGCAGAAGTCGATACTGTAGGGCTCATAGGATGGCCTAAGGGCTGTTTGGGGTGGACAAGGGAGAACTGACTGGAGAAAGTCATAAAGAGCACCTACTTCGACCATAGGTGGCCTCACTTATACCAAGAATAAATAATCAGATAGAACGTCGTTGGTCCCATGCAGCGACTATGGATACCCTGAGAAAACTGAGTGGAGCTAAAAGTATTTTGCTCTAGCTTTGAGCAGATACCCGTCTACTTCCGTCGTAGCCGTTGCTCATCGCCGAGCAAGAACTGCAGGAGGCACGCTGACCCGATCTGGAGCGCGTCCGAAGAACCATTCAGCTTTGACTTTGAAAATTTCTTCTACGCGGCTTCACATCGATATAGCTATTTGCAGAGATAATGAAACGTGATGTGCCGCGTAGTCCTAACATCCGCTCGTTTGCATCGGGCAAAGGTACGGGGAAATATTCGACTCCGCATGGTCATATTACAGAGATAGGGAGACGGAGGTTCTATCTGATTATTTGTTCTTGCTTGTACCCAGCACCTCCATTCTGTGCAATCGTCATGAGAATAACTATTTGGGATCAATAGCTGATCAGAAGCTGGGACAGATTTTCTCCTCAGCTTGGTGTATCCAGTGTGAACAACGTACATTAACTGTTTTCTGGTCAGATTCCCCCGAGGCTCATTTAGTGCATCTCTTGGGTATGGGCGTTAAAAGCTTCAAAGCATATGTGACCTTAAAGGGAATGTATCCATGTACTAGCAAATTGGTTATCGATAAGTAGCGAACTGAGTGTTCTTCAAGTAAAATCTGCCTAATCCCTGTTTAATCCCTAATTCGGTACTTTTTGATGATATGTGCCGCCTAATTAGTTTGGGTGGTTCAGTACGATCAAAACGTTGTTATTACATTCATGGTGGATAGGCCCTAAGAAATTTAAGTTAAAGATAGGCTACATCCCATTTTGTCAAAAATGATCAATGATCTTTGATACAAGAGCTACGAGCTCACATGGCACTTATTACGAGTAGGTGGTGTGAGACGCGAGAAAGTAAATCTGAGCATTTTCACGACAATTCCAATATCCCTCCCTCCGTCCTCGGATCCGGTCCAGACCCCTAAGATATGTAATCTAAGGCATACAATCTCTCTACTTTCCAAGTTTCATTCGAATCACTTCACTTGTTTAACCCCTATGCGATCCACAACATTTCCGGGACTCCTCCTCCAACTCCCTTCTAATCCGACTCGGGCATATAAACTTCGCATCTCTAACATCTCCTCTTCCCGTCCATCAAGTTTGACTCGAATCGGAGCATATCTGCAATTTTCCGGTTCCCACTTCATCCTCCTCCTACCTTGGTCGGATCTGGTTCGGACGCCCAATGACAACTCTAGGTCGCATAGACTTGGTACTCTCTAAGTTGCATTCCGTTCTGGCCATTCGTTTGTTTTTTGTGCATGTCAAAAAGTTTCCGATCCCTCCCCCCCCCCAAGTCCCCCAACCATGGCCGCATGGGTTCGTACACATGCTTTGCATATCTAAGGCATCATTTCTTATCACCCATAAAGTTTCACTGCAATCGGACCATGTTTTTGGCAACCTACGGAAGTCAGTAATTTCGGGTTTCCCCCTACCTCAACTCCCCGAAAAATGGCCGGATCCAGGCGGAAGCCTTCCTTGGCAGTTTATTTGGTCGGGTCACTAATATGCTTGCCAAGTTTCATCGTCCTTAGCGTATCTGGAAGTATCCTATCTCGCGATCACCAGAATTCCCAGAAACCCCATCGAACTCCCCCCAAAGAGCCCCACCATGATCTAGTTCTGTCAAGAACGTATGTAATGCTTGTGCTTGTTCTTCCCACCAAATTCCATCCCGATCCCACGACACTAAGCGTTTAACAAAATTCCGGTGGCCCTTTATTCAAATAATGTTTACAACGGATACGTCAGCTATGGCCCGTTCCAACTCCCCCTACCCCCCCCCCCCCCCAGTATCGGATCCAGTCCGGACTTGACATTGAACATCTGAGACAATAGGTCTTTCCACCTGCCAAGTTTCATCTAAATCCGATCTCCCGCTCGAAAGTTATAAATGCCACTAGACTCCGGATTCCTCATCCCTCTACTCCCCCCACGATGTTCGGATCGTGCAAACGACTATTCGCAAGTCGGTCTGTTCGGATTCCTGCCGAGTTTCATCATCCTATTACATCAGGAAGTACCGAACTCGCCGGATCACCAGAATTGCCCCCCCCCCCACACAGTGCCCAAATCAGGTCCGGTTATATCATTGATGGATCTAGGACTTGCACTTGTTCTTCCACCAAGTTTCATCCCGATCCCTCGTTTCCCAAGATTTCGGGCTCCCCCCTCCAACTCCCCCCAAAGTCACCGGATCCGGTTCAGGTTTGAAGTGGGTCGTCTGAGACACGAGATCTTTCCGAATATGAAGTTTCATTAAGATCCGATCTCCCGTTCAAAAGTTATAAATACCTCAAGATTCCAGATTCCCCTACCCTCCACTCCCCCACAATGCTCGGATAAGGAAAAGTGACTAGTTCCAGCTTAGTCTTGTGGCGTCCCTGATATGCCTGCCAAGTTTCATCGTCCTACCTTATGCGTAAGTGCCCAAACTAGCAACACCCGGAACGACCGACAGACCGACGGACGGACAGAAACTGCGATCGCTATATGGCACTTGGCCGAAGAGCAAGTGCCATAAAACCCTGACCACCTGTTCTCAAAGGCTAGGTAACGAAACATGGCCAGTCTTTCATTTTTCCCACCATGATGTCCAGTATTGATCGCTACTATTATTTACTTGCACTTCTCGTGCTGGCCCTTTCTAACTTTTTCCAGTTTTATACCTTCTTGACATTCTCGTCATTCCTCGCCAAACTACTAACTTCGTAAAAGCAAAAACTTGGGCTTGACCTTCAATCAACAAGACAGTTTGCGATTGGATCAAAAGTTTGTTTGATCTTTTCTTGGATCTTTCCGCCAAGAATGTTACTAACCTAGCCGCTTCCTAACACAAAGCCTTAGGCTAGCGAGAAAAGGTAGGCAAATCATCAGCTCTCCAAACCCATGGTTCACAGATACATCACCACATCACAGGGCGTCCTACAAAAGATTCGGCAGGCACTGTATCCTTACTGAACGAAGCGTGACTAGCCAGACAGTCTTCAACCCGCCCAAATTGCGGTCCCGCTTCTATGATGTTAGAAGGGCTACTTTATAGTGTTAAAAAAGAGTGACCTTTGTAGATTACCGTACGTTTATGTCATTACAGATACTGTGACACCTCTGTCTTACCCAAATCGAAGAATAGTACGAAAATGCAAACCTCCTTATGTAACTGCACAGCTCATGGACTCGTTCGTTGTGATGTCTGTTTTACTGTCTATTTTTTTTAATAATGTTTTTTTGTAGTTGTATTTACTACTATTTCCTTTTCTCCCTTCACTACACTATCCTCTGTTTTATATGTGCGGTCGGTAAAAAAAACAAGACCACAGGTTTCGGTGGGATCCCAAAATTTTAATATTTGCTCCCGACAATTCGCTACTGTAGATGTACGGTCTTCAACAGACTTTTTAAACTTACAAACAGGTTGAGGCCAATGGTAATCATCGGAAAAGACCAAATTCGTATTTTACAGAGCAAACCGGATACGCCAGCTGAGCTTCAACAAGTCCAGACATATTAAGATATCCATTTTATGCTGTCAAATATTCAGATACGGATTCAGCATATGGTTTACCCTATAGCCTACGTCGTATCTCCTTTCTTCCTTACTTCTGCTCAACTTCCGGTTTCGGCCGGATTCCGGACAAACTACTTGTCTGGCAAAAAACTAAAGCTCAAAAACGAATTCAGCATGTCTGCTTACCCTTACAACCAACCTCTAATCAACTTCAGATTAAACTTTTACTTTTAACAAATTTTTCGGTTTCAGCCGGATTCCGAGCGATCTATACGTCCGGTGAGAAAATGATTGTCATTTGCGAATTCAGCATGTCTTCTTACCCGCAAATCGAACATCTTATCAAATTTAAATAAAACTTTTACTTTTACCAAATTCTTCGGTTCCGGCCGGATTCCGGTCGAACTAATTGTCCAGCGAGAAAATAAATTTCATATTCGGACTCAGTACGTCTTTTTGCCCCTGGCTCGAACCTCTAATCAACTTCATATTAAACTTTTACTTTTCACTAATTTTCCGGTTTTCGACGGATTCCGGGTGAACTATTTGTCCGGCGACGACTATCTCAATAGCTTTCAAAAATATTTGTTGTGCCCTTTAATTTGAAGTCCCCTATCAAACATACAGAGCCCATCTTCGAACTTGACCTGTACTTTGACCCAAAGGATCCTCCACCAAGTTTCATCAAAATATCTCAATCCCTTCGAGAGTTATCGTGCGGAGAGATGGACAGACAGACGGACAACTTTTGCGATGTCATAGGTATCCCTCGACTTACGTTTTGGGATCCCAAAAAATAGATGGTTATTGTCAGTTCTTGCCAGCTGCAGCCAAACGCCCCACCTATAGATTCACTACCGCCTCCGGGTACTCTGCTCCCGAGAATCCGAGAAGTAATGAATCCGGGAAACGACTCTCTTATGACAGCGCACCATCAATATATCGATTTCTAGGCCGACGATCCTGGGGGAACGAGGGATGCTAATCAAGAGAATTCCTCGCGGGCCGAGAAGACGGCTCCCAGAAGACCAGGAAAAAGCCTTCGTCCTTAAAGCATAAAAAGTAGATGAAACTGAATTAACTTAGTGACTTCAACCGGCAATCAGACTGTTCAGAGACCGAGCATGTTAGCGAATGCATAAATTACTCGCTGTGCTGCACAGGCATAAAGGAGAACACGAGCGAAAATCTGTGTTTAGGTGATAGCTTCGATACTGAAGGCATGGTAACTAGGAGGGGAGTGATAGCAGGATCTTGATTTACAACTTCTTCAGTTGCGTTATTTTGCTCAACCTCTCGAGTCTGGGACGTAGTCCACTGGCGGACTCGACAAGCGGACTCCAGCGTAGTCAACATGGGGCGCTACGTAACGCCTACGCCTCACCGATTACTTGATTGGTTTATTCTTATCAACTTTCTTCCAATAATATAGTTATAGCGTAGGTTCAAAAGTTGTCCCTCTCTTGCTTACTAATTTTTAGGATCCCAAAACGTAAGTGGAGGGATACCTATGACAACGCAAAAGTTGTCCGTCTGTCTGTCCGTCTGTCCGCACGATAACTCTTGAAGGGATTGAGATATTTTTATGAAACTTGGTGGGAGGATCCTTTGGGTCAAAGTACAGGTGAATTTCGAAGATGGGCGCTGTAGCCCTATATTTGAGGGTGGGGGAGGGGTTTCAAATTAAGGGGCAACAAAAATATTTTTTGAAAGCTATCGAGATAGCGATTTAGGGGTAAGGAGACATGCTGAATTCGAATATGAAATTTATTTTCTCGCCGGACAAACAGTTCACCCGGAATCCGGTGAAAACCGGAAAATTTGTGAAAAGTAAAAGTTTAATATGAAGTTGATTAGAGGATCAATTTAGGGGCAAGAGACGTGTTGAATCCGAATATGAAATTTATTTTCTCGCTGGAAAATTAGTTCGACCGGAATCCGGCCGGAACCGAAGGATTTGTTAAAAGCAAAAGTTTTTTAAATTTGATCAGATGTTCGATTTGCGGGGAAGAAAACATGCTGAATTCGCATGTGACAATCATTTTCTCACCGGATGTATAGATCGCTCGGAATCCGGCTGAAACCGGAAAATTTTGTAAAAGTGAAAGTTTAATCTGAAGTTGATTAGGTTGGATGTGGGGGTAAGGAGACATGCTGAATTCGTTTTTGAGCTTTAGTTTTTTCCGGAATCCGGCCGAAACCGGAAGTTGGGCAGAAGTAAGGAAGGAAGGAGATACGACATAGGCTATAGGGTAAACCATATGCTGAATCGATATTTGAATATTTGACAGCGCAAAACGGATATCTGAACTTGTTGAAGTTCAGCTGGCGTATCCGGTTTTCACTGTCAAATACAAACTTGGTCTTTTCTGATTAGTATCATTGGCCTTAACCTGTTTGTAAATGTTAGAATTAAAAATGTTTAAGAAGTCTGTTGAAGACCGAATATCTACAAGACCGAATTGTTGGGAGCAAATATTTTAATTTTTTGGGATCCCATCGAAACCTTTGGTCTTGTTTGTTTTCACACACTATAAATGTTTTCACACTATAGCGACAAGCATTGGAAGTCATACATAAATAAATTATCCTCCTTTCATGGCTTTAATCTAACGTTTCCCCATAGATTCTCTGTACTATCGAAACAAAAAAAAATAAGTAAATATATAACGATGATGAAGATAAGGCTTGTTCAACCATCGAGCAGATCAATGCAACGATAAGGTGGTCTTCGCTTACCGCATGGCCTACTAAAAGTAATTAGGTACTGTTGCTTTCCTATTTTCTATATTTCCTTCCGATGTATTTATTATTCTTAATCTTACAATATTTCTTCACGAACGCCTTGTCGTAGTTTAACTAGGCGTACACAAGCGTCTTTCCCTTCTGGGCGAATAAATCGGGTTGTCCAATAGTGTAGTCTCTTCTAGTACGTAGAAATACACTGTTCTAGCTAGGGGGGCAAGACAAATCAGCTAGGATTTGTTCTAATGATCTTTCTTGCCTTCTTGCCAAGGGCCCTCGTCAGACTTTAGCTAGAAGAAGTGAGCACGCCCTTCAGCCCCCCCCACCCCCGCTACCGAGACATATGAAAATAATCGTTTATTATAGGCTTTAACCTCTGATCTATGTCTTTTTGGAACTTTGTGATCCGACCCACGCCCCTGAAGGAAATTCCCGGATACGGACCTGTAAAGCCGATCCACCTATTCTGCGCCATCGAACAAGATCTGGGGCCAGCTTAGGCTGAAGGAATACCGCACTTAATTCGACTTAGTTCTTAGAGACTCAGATCTGGGTGGCTTTGACTGAAAATGGAATTCCTGACAAGCTAATACGTCTAAACAAAGCGTACTACGCTAACGCTCGTGCCCAGTTCCAGGTCAATGGAGAGCTCTCTACAATGTTCCTCACAGAACACGGTGTAAGACATGGCTGCGTCCTGTCGCAGTTACTCTTCAATTTTGTTAGACTGGATCATGTCCAAGGCCATGTCGGGTTTTGTTTGAGTACAGGTTAGGCCTGGCTTCAATTTAGACTACGCACTCGACATTGGCCTCCCGTCTGGAACTGCCACAGAAGATATGTCCTCCAAAGTTCCATCCAATGCTCAGCCAATGGGCCTCAAAATCAGTATTCCGACGACAAAGATCCTTAGGTCTAACTCGCCGAACCCGGTCCAGATTGGCTACCTTCAACAAGAAGTAACTGAGGTGGTGGACGACCTTGGATCTCTGGTTGACGCCAACGGAAGCAGCTCGGGAGAAATTCAAACGCGAATCACTTCTGCAGCAAGGGTCTTCGCCCAGCTTAACTTATGGTGGAAACGTCAAATCCGGCTGCAAACCAAGATCAAAATCTACCAGGCTCTTGTCAGATAGGTTCTCTTATACGGCTGCGAGTCCTGGACAATTGAAGCATCTGAAGTACATGACAACGTCTTCGACCATTCTTGCCTCCGAAGGATTCTTAGTGTCGGACTAACCGACCAAATGGGCAACGCTGATCTTCGCAGATCATGCTCCCAATGTCTTGACATCGGCTGGATCATCAAGAGACGCGGGCTACACTGGTATGGGCACGTCCAACGCTGTTAAACCGAAGCGATTACCAAGAAGGCCCTCCACTCCCAGCCTCTTCCCGAGTGAAAGAAACGCCAAGGAGGACAGAGCAAAGCTCGGCTCACCTGCCTCAAGGCCGGTCTCGAACCCATTGGAGGATTCCGTCGTTTTTGACGAAGATGGGACAAAAACTGGCTTGATCTCACACAGGAACGGACCCGAGATCGCCAGGAAAGGCTCGCAGCCGGTGTCCTGATTCAAGTACAAGTAAGTATGTACTTAACTAGGGACTGGCACGGAACAGGTTGCTAGGATAATTTACAGGCCTTGCCAAGCGACATTCTTGTTTGAAACCTCCTACAGATGACGAGTGGCAGAAATATAAAAAATGAGTTTTGCCAAAATCGTAAAATTTAGTAGACCTGAAAACTTAAATTTTTAAAGTCGACTACGAAATTGTTTAATGCAACGTCGGTAACTCTCAAAGTAATACAGAGAAGGTTAGTATAGACTGCAGTTCGAGAGGTTCTTGGTTTGCCTTTCGGTGTTACCAGGTGTTTTGTTATACAAACATTTTGCGAGTTTTAGAGCTCCTAGGCTTCAGTTATAGAGTCGACAGAAAATACATACTGAACCCATATCTGAACTTTATTATCCTGTCAGAAAAGAAGGGCAGGAAAATACAGCTAAAAACAAGGAATCTCGTAAACAGGACACTTGAGTTCGGAGAGCTAAGAGGAAAGGTAAGCCAATAGAAAAGTACCGCGCTGTGAATAAATCAAATAAGAGTAAAATTTATTCATCTGACTCTGCCAACATAGAAAATACTCGCAGCCCAATTCTCACAAATCTGCGAAATTTGGATAAATTGTGATCTTGGAAAGTTACTAGGTAGTACAGTCAATATAAGGTTTGACCGCAAAAAAGTTGCAACAGAAAAGATTTTTACACCATCTTGGTGCACCCCTAGCGGGTAGCAAAATTCGTATTTTTTGGCACTTTCTATTTAATTTTAAATCTTTCAGCGGAAACTTTCTATTTTCTTAAGGCAGAGTGTTTACTTCATGTGAAACATACTCCTAATATAGTTTTATGTGCTGAACTCGGATGTAACATCTGATTCAAGATAAGGTCAACCGAAAGTGTTTCACATTTATCACAATTCCAGAAATCCGTATTTCTACTACATCATCCGTTGTTCGCACTTACGGCCAAATACAGACCCAAATGGATGTGTTCAATGGTCAATTAATAACTGTACAGTATTCATTATTAATAATTTCTAATTACCTAATTAACAATTATTTAATTATTCTGTATTTGGTTGACGTCACAAATTTTAGAGTCATCATATGTACCTCCTAGTTAGGCTCATGAGTGCCTACTGCTCATGAGTGAGATACTGTGTCCAAAACTGGGATGAATTTTAATTGCGATATGAGTAATCTATCCTTTTTCATGCCGAACCATAAGACAAAACGGGCTGTCCTTAATTGTCTACTCAATGTAATTATTGGCCAATGTAATTACTAATTATTTAGTAATTATTGGAATGTAATAATCGCCTCGCCAGGTCTTGGCTGATATTCTCTTCGAGCTATGTTACCCTGCGGCATCTCTTCTAGCGACAAATTTGGGTCGAAAGTTGCCTCTAGAAAGTAGGTTCAGCAACCTTTGGCCGTCTGTTGAGACTAGTTTCTTAGGGAACTTTCTGATGGCTGCCTCAGCTGGCGGGATGAGTCGCACATCTATGAGCTGCACGAAAGCTGCGTTCATCTTGGTCTCTGCTTCCCTTTTGATTCTTCAGTTTAGGGCCTCTAGTTCTTTCAGGCTCTAAGGAGCCGAGTCCTGGGTTTCTTGATCTCCTTAGGTGTTTGACCCCCCCCCCCCCCCAAAAAAAAAAAACATACAAAAATACTCATTTTTATAGGCTTTTCCCTCCGATCTATGGCTTTTTTGTACTTTTTTGTGGGATCCGCAGGCCAGCCCCCCCCCCCCCGAAAGGCAACCCCCCCCCCCCCCCCCCCCGAAATAAATTCCTGGATACAGGCCTGGTGGCAGGAATGTCTGTGTTGTCTCTGATTATTACACTCTTGATGAACTTTTTCACATTTACCAAGTTCAAACATTATTCTCATACCGTTCATCGTCTCAAGGTTCTTCTTGGGGACAGGTCTGGGTTGTCCTTGAATTCAGTTGTTACGGATAGTAGCCATTTGGGGATTCGTTTTGACTGGTTTGCGTTGTTGGTTAGGGCCTTGGTGCCCGTTCTGTGTTTTACGCAGGGCACTATTGCCATCGGTTTCCATTCGTTGGTGCACCTTTTCTTTTAGGGGAAGGGTACTGTGGTACTTGCTGGTATTGTGTGGTCCCTTCGCGGGAAATCTGGATCTGAAACAGATACCCCATACTGCGCTGTTTACCTCGGTACTTCCTAGTCAGCTCTTGCTTCTCCGTCCTCCGCTTCGCTACATCAGCAACATTTTTTCCTTGGCTTCTTGGTGTAGGCCGATTTTTAGTTGTGTTCTTCGTCTCATGTTTGTGATGGTTTAGTTTCGAATGGTCCAGGTGACATACGGTTTTGCTAACCTGCCTGTCGTCTAGGGATTCTAAGGTTAGAATTCTAGGTTTGAGCCCCTCGGACCTAAATATTTGTATGCGTTGAAGACCAGACACTCGACTCGAATGAGACTAAATATAAAGAGGATATTCACGTAAGTGACCTGGTATTTACATTTGTTTGTTTGTTTAGTGTCTTTTTGTTATAGTGTGGCCCATGTTGGCCTTATTTGAAATAAAATAAATAAATAAATAAAATGTAAAGTTTTTGTGGGCGAGCGAAGCGCATCTCCAAAACTGTGGGAAAGCGATTCCTTGAATCACTTTTCACTTTCCCCTTGACGGATGGCAAAAACGCACGGAAAGCTGAAATTGTTGAATTCCAAAACTGTCAGAATAAATATGGGTCATTGGACGTCTATTACTTATCATATAACTGAGCGAGTTATCCTCAATGACGCTTACCATTTCTTTTTTTTTCATTTGTTACTGACACTGTTTTTTCATCAGTTTCAAGATTCCCGCCGAAGCATTCAGTTTCCCTCGGAGGAGCACTCTAGATGATGTATAAGTACAGTGTGGAACAAAATGTGCATTTCCATTGCACTGGACTGGAAGGGATTAACTTTCTCAGCATTTTACCAATGTGATTTTTGTTACCCGTGATTCGAATTTATTTAATAACTGAAAAATGACGAACAGGATTATTTTGAAGAATTCTACTTGACCTGGTAGTACCCATTCAATATATAATAAGATTTCCAAAGAAACGTCTTGTGTGGTGATCAATGTGAAACACTTTTAGGTTGAATATATCTTAAATCTGATACGATATTCACATTTTTGGGAAACCAAAACATTCATGACCAGATGTCTATGTCTGATTGTCTACCTCTGACAGATTACTTCAGCGCAGAAAGTTACATTGAATCATGTATCCTACGAAGAAAACGGTAAGCTTTTAGAAAAATTGAAATACCAGGTGGAAAAAAAAAAAAAAAATCTATAAAACACGAGCTTTTCCTGGAGATAGATTTTCATTTTTTGACACATAGAACAGTTTCCTTGTTTCTACAAAATGGTTTAATCATTTCTGTTGCGATTTATATGCGGTCAAACGATTGTGCTATAATATAATCGCGAAACGTGTTTTTTTTTATAGTCGCGAAACGTGTTTTCCATGAATTAAACAATAAGCCTTAAGAAAGTAGAAAATTTGAGCTGGAAAACAAAAATAAAATAGAAAACATTAAAAAAACACGAATTTTGCACTCCGCTAAGTTTCTCAACTTTTGATACGGTGTAAAGTTGTTTTTTTCTCTACAAGACGGTGTAAAAATCATTTCTGCTGCAATTTGTTTGCGGTCAAGTCATATTTTACGCTAGATTGACTGTACTAAGGGTATGGTTGTTAATTTACCATAGACCTCAGCAAAAGAGGGAACAAAGGTATTTCTGTATTTTCCATGTTTTGGGGTAATTTTCATCTGGGGATTTTCCACGTTCTGGTCTAAGACGTACTGGTGAACATTTTTCAGGAAGGTTATGATGCAATCGGGGGATTGACAGGGTTCCATATCTTTCAATACTGGAATAATTTCCCTGAAAATGTCGGTAAATGCCGAAATATCAATCAGTTTAAAGTAGGTGTGGATCGTCACCTGGCTGAAATTCAATTTAGTGTACACAGTGTCTCGAGAAATTTAGAGGCGAAAGCCTTGTTGCTGCAGTTATATTATATTATTATATCGTATCTGATCGGAGCTTAGTCGTCCCGAGTAACGTGCCTCTGTTGTAACAACGATTCATTCCCTCTTTCAGTCATTAGAAAACACGACCCGGCGAGAGCAGAATAAATTTCTGCGGAAGTTTCTCGAAGCCTCCAGTCTCCTCCTTATCCTTCAACTTAACCTTTACCTTCCCACCTTTTACGCTTTCTGGCTTCTAATATCGACGGAATAAATCACTCACCTCCACAGACGTCGAGAATCCACCAGAATCCTCCGTTGCCGTGACAACCAAGGAATAAATATGCGGCTGTCTCAAATCCTCAAAATCCAGCTCCTTCGCTAGTCGAACGTTCCCCGTCGTCGGGCCAATCGTAAAGGTTCCCGCTCCTTGACCTCCCTGAGCCTTCAAAGTGTAGCGTATTTCTCTTTCGGCAAAAGACTTGGCTCGGACTGAGATGATACTGGAATGGCGAGAGGAAAGTAATTATAAGCTCCACGTAAAAGTTTGATGAGCGTAGCATTTAAGCTTCAATAGGGAGAAGAGTAGAGATATTAACTGGTGACCATCCGATGAATGTTCTGCAGCATATTTTAACGAAACAGACGGTACTAAAAACCCATGGATTGTCAGCGCTGGTACAGAAACTGAAGATGGATAACATAAAATTTAGAAGGGCTTGCGAACTAAGCAAATTTTCATTGGCACCCAGAAAATCCAATCAATGGCCCAAAGAAAATTATTAAAGTGAGCTGTATCACCTACTCTGGGCGCTCCTCAGACACTGCCAAGGCTTAAAGTAAGAACTTTAAGTTTTATACTGATCCCGTAGGCTACTTTTTCGCAAAAACTAGCCTACTAAGGTTAATTTCAAAACCAAAATATATGTCCTGGGGGCAAGGCCGTATCCAGGGGGGGGGGAGGGCCTACCCCCCCCCCCCCCCCCCCCCTCAAATAAATTCCTGGATACGGGCCTGCCTGGGGGTATCCGCAACTCATCGTCCAAGTGCCAGTTTTTCATAAACTATTCCCTCTATGGCGATCTACCAAACTGGTGCCAGCTGTATACAATCTACACCCTCTCCAACCCTGACGGCGCTAATACCGTCTATCTTACAGTCTCAAGATTATCTATCCCTCTCTACAGATTATCGCATCCCTCCCGGATACATCCTATTATCACCCTCCCAACCCTCTGCCTTCCTCGACGGCCGGGTCCGCTGGAACCGTCGAATAACAGACCATCATGTTTATTTATTGTAGGCTGTCGCGTCTCGAACCGCAGTCGATTTGGTATTACCACATGGCTGATTACATGCTTTTGATTGCTGTATCACATGTTTGACATGAATCTTCATGAAAGACACCATTAGAGTCTCGGTTTAAATACAGGGTTGGAGTACCCAAGGATTTAACGACCATATGGGACTGGGCCTAGTTAACCAATAGGATTAGTGGACTCTAAGCAGCCACTGAACTGAGTGTGGCACTAGTTTGTTAGGACTACTCTAAACGATATTAACACGGGTTACATGCAAGGCCGTATCCAGGGGGGGGAATCCGAAACATACAAAAATAACGATTTCTATAGGCTTTTCCCTCTGATCTATGTATTTTTTGTACTTTTTGTCCGACAGGCAGGTAACCCCCCCCCCCCCCCCCCCCCCGAAATAAATTCCTGGATACGGGAATGGTTACATGTATATTCTTGTTTATTTTTTTGTTTTCCTAGCCACAAGAAAGAAGCAGCCTGGTTCGTTCATTGTCGAGCCGACAAGGCCTTAAATAAGAAAAAATGCCATTGGTCAGAATAGCCATTTCAGCCCCACGCCGATTCAAATCAAGATGTATGGCCGATGCTTGTCGGGGTTATCATATCTTTAGAAACAGCTGGATTCCAATTAACCGCTGGGCCCAGGTTCCCATCGACTGCGTTTCTGCGGTACGACACGTTCTTGTGTTTTGCGTTAGCATACTGCGTCGACGCTATGCTTCTACGTTACATGTTTAAAATGTTCTGAAGCCTGTAGGTCCTACTTTAAGACTAAAAGGGAACAGGGAGGTAAGCACAACCGTACATGAACTGAACTGTACATTCCCAAACAGCTCATCATTATTCATTAAAATTACAATAGTTAATTCATCAAATATTTAGCCATTGGTCAAGTTACTTAGAAAGCCTGAGGGCACTACATTACTGTATGATATTGTATCAACATTGCTTTTTTATTAAAGTATTTGATCTTTGCGAGTCATGTGTTTTTATAACTCCTGCGTGCCCCATCATGCCTACTCCGATACCGGCATAAGGTGGTTTGGACATGGGTGCTTTGCGGCAGGGCGTAACGCAATGAATGTAGTAAGTAAGTAAGTAAGTAAATAAAGTATTTATTACCCGTATTTTCCCTTAGAACAAAAAGGAGCAAAGAAGAAAACAGAGAAAAAGAAAAAGAAGAGAAATTTAAGGCACAGCACAGGAACAAACACAATCAGGATATTTTACATAACAGTTACGCAACCAAGAACTATAACAGTGTTTAGTCTGTATTGTGTTTAGTCTGTTTATATAACAGTTACGCAATCAAGAACTATAAAAGTGTTTAGTCTGTTTGAACAAAGCGTGACGGTTGATATTAACAGGAGCAAACCACGGCAAATTCGGCACGTCAATCAAAATAGTGTTCTAGGCGAAGACACCACCATAGGCTACCTTCAGATCCGGATGAAAAATTTGTAGTCTGCGTAGTTGTATGATAGCTATACGAAAAAGTTTCCTGTATTAAGATTTAATAGTAGAGAATACTATCATTTAATGTGCCTCAGACTGCCAATGTTAATCAGTAGTATCCAGTAGCATCCTGTCTTGCTATAGTAGCATGCACTAGCATGCAGTAACACGGTAGCCTTGACATAGAAGCATGTAGTAGCATCAGTTCGTACTGCATGCTACTTTTTCGTACAACTTCATACTACTATTTTGAGATATATTTTCAACGGGATACCCCCCCCCCCTCCACTAACTCAAACAAGGCAGTAATCTGCTCCGACCATAACTCACAACTAGGCTTAATAGTAGCTTGAAATAGTTCTGCCCTTATTTGTATAGAATTTAAAAATATGACAGTAGCCCACTTTATGTATCAACGACTTACTCAGTGTCCTTCTTTTGGTTTTCAGGAATCTCTGCCTCATAGGTAGGCATGTAAAACTGGGGCGGACGTTTACCACCGACAATTGACAAACGTTCTTCCGGGGTGGACTGGTAACGTCGATCATCAATACGTCCATTCTGGTCTTCTGCCTTGACGTACAGAACATACTCCATGTCGAGCTGGAAAGGTTCAGTTCCACGAGTCCGGACAACGCCTGACCGCTCGTCGACTTCGAAGCGACCTCCGGCTGAAACGGGAGATACTATTGAACAGGCGAAAAGAACAAAAGGAAGCGATACTTCTTAACAATAAGAACAACAATAATGCAATGCAAAAAATAAGCCACTGGTCTCTTCAGAGTTCGTCTGCGTCGTTCAATTTTTCGGCGAAGAGATCCTACAAGGAGTCGTACAAGAGAATCACTCATTAATCACAGTTTTTGAAGATTCAGAGCCAGGGAACAGAGCTCTCCTTAACATAAGAAACGAAAGAAAGTGCAGAGCTAGGCAAGTAACGCGACTTGTTAAATACAGTTTAGAGAAAAAAAAAAGTCGCATGAAGGGGGCTATTTCTGAAAGAGACATTCTATCAGTCGCAAAAGTTTTTTGCGGCTGTTAGCTATCGAAATTCTTACTCAAGTATGATTTCTAATACACAAGCTGGATTGAAGTGTTGATCTGTGTGTTTGTGTTCTCTGTACAACTCTAACTAGATACAGCTGGGGTCTTCCGAAAATTGTGTCAATGTACAGTATTATATAGTTTTATTCTGGCCACCAAAAGCAGGCCTGTTTTTCTTTGTTCACTCTCTCTCTCATTCAAAGCCAATGCCTAAGAACTATTTCCTCAGGAGGTCACAAGCACGATCCGTTTCCAACTGTTGCTTTCCCAGACACAACGTACGAATTTTGCTTAGCACCTTTGGCTATCTTGGCGATCATTCCCAACCAGATCATACTAAGTCTAGAGTCTGTAAGGTCTTTAAGTCCGGAAGTTTCACAAACTTCAGAACAGAGTAGATCCCTTTTTCCTTGAGCTTGCATATCGCTCTTCCAGATCCCCTATTTGCACCGCTACGAGTCAAAATGGCTCAAAGATTAATAGCAACAAAAACTCAAAACCGAATCAAAGCCAACTATTCGAACAGTTTATTCGATCCGAGGTTGCCCGGAACCAATAGCTTCGCCGAAGTCTTACAACGGAGTATAGCTTAGAGGTTCCCAGAATTAAGACTGACCGCTTGTCACTCCTCGTTAACGGGAGCGTTGACATACTTCCGTAAATTAAGTTAGAACTAGGATAGTATAGGCTTCCCTCCAAAACTACTCCAACTAACTGCAAATTACCATAAACGGCTGTATATCCGTTCCACAAACCTAACGCTAGATATGTATAGATACGCCACTCATAAAATCCAACGACGAATTGCCACCAGATGCGCTAGAGAAATAATACCAATCACACTTGAGATCGCGGTATAAGTCAACCAGCAGTCAGCACTGAAGTTGGAAGCCAGGATTTACAAACCTGATGAACTTTGAAAGAACATAGTTGGGTAGAGAGAGTAGCTTACAAATAGAGGCAGAGGCAAGTTACACGTTAAACACGGCTAGGCCTAAGAGGAACTAAAAATAACCAAACAAACCTGGATAAACGTACACCAAGTCATTGTTTACTTTATGTTAGTGCATCTAGCCGTCAAAAAAGAACTAGAAGGAACTTCCCGAAGGGCATATTGAGGCGTAATTTAGCGTTGTCCGAGGTAACTTCTCCCCCTCGTGGTGGCGGCTGGAAACTTGTATATGTAGAAGAAGGGTATTCCACTGTGGCCCTGACACGCCGTTTTGGGTAGAAAAGCAAACGACTGAAACTATATGGTCCCTCGACAAAGAATCACCGTACACTCCCCAAGCGAATTCAGTAGCACTTACTTCTATCCCTGACCAAGAAATAGTGTATGTTGTGATCTGTGTCCGGATCGCGAGCTTGGAGTGTGAACACGGGTGTGTTAGGGGGAGCGTTGAGTTGCACGACAGCTTGCATAGGCAAAGGCCTGTTGACGAAGTACGGCGCTTCATCGTTCACGTCTCGAACTTGAATAACAACTCGCTGGATATCCGTATCTATGGGAAATAAAATGGAAGTTATTAAGAGAGGTGAAAGATACGACGGATGAACAGCTTAAGGTACATACAGTCATAGCTGATCAAGAGTTGAGAGAAGAAAGGGACTGGAAGAAAAGTCTCGCCGAAAATAAACTATCTTGCGGCGTGCCTCAAGATCTTCGTAGCAATATTTTACCGTATTCGACTGCCAAAAACTCAAATTTACAGGATCAATCAGATAAATAGTATGCAGTAAATAGTATGCGCAAAAGTTATCCATAGTTAACATTGAAGGAGTTAGGCAGACATATAGTATTCACCGTCACCCCCCCCCCCCCCCCCAAAAAAAAAACAACAACAGAAAAGCTATCCGATGCAGACCAAGAAGCTCGGTCGGCCCATGTGAGACGGTAATAAAGTACGGATTCAGACTTCAAGCTAGTCATGCTGCTAACTATCTACATGCTCACAATTTAAATAGGATACGCAAAAAAAATTACATCTATTCGGGTGGGGGGGGGGGGGTATAAGTTACACAAACAATTGCGTGCTATGCCAAATTATTATTTAGAAGTCCGATGGTGGAAGTTGGAGTTGCGCAGCGTTATATTCAGGGACGTGCACAGAAACCTTGAAGCTTCCTCCACACACAGTCCGATAAGATTTCGCATGCGAAATTCGCGTCATTATGCGATGATTCCAATTTTCGGAGCGAAGAAGGAAATTCCCATCCGACTGCGAAAATTGGACTGCGCAACGACATAGGATGAGAATAGGAATGAGACGTAAGAACTCTAGGCTTACTTAGGATGCGTTCCAACTTCCAACGACTATTTAGCAAAAAGCTACTATTCCCCTAAATTCCCCATTCCTCGAAATTGCTGACAGCTAACCCGGTTGTTCCAGTCTCTATATCCTGTACACAGGAGGCGACGACACTAGCATTCCGTTGCTTTTTAGTAGAAGGGTGGAACACACTCTTAGGGTCCCAGTTATCAGTCTACAATCGAAAACAGGAAGAACATGCTCATAAGTTCAGTCTAGTGAACAATTACAATACTTTACTTACATCCTCTTCCTATGGTTTGCATGAAAAAGAATAGAGAACAAATTAGTTCAATGGCTTAAATTCCAATTAGCCTACACCAACTAAATGAGATAGCTATGTTATGAACTTATTTCTCTAAGTATCCTTCATCCCAAGCTGACTTCCGAATCGTGTTATTCCAGCCAGTTCCAGCAATTCCCATAAATAACTCCCACAAACACAGATTTAAAGATGCCACAGACGTCTTTTTTTTTATCAGAAATTCAGATTTTTACATACGGGCTGAAACGGACCCTTGTCAAGAAGGGCCGAAACATCGCCAATGATACATTAACTAATCCGTTTAGAAACATCAAGCATAATACATATTCTAAGTATTAAGCACACCGATTCCCGGTGGCCTAGAAACATTCCCTTCGGTAGGAATAAAAAATAATTCCTCCTCTCCCCCTGACTGGTAAGTCAGGTGAGGGGAAGTTGAGGATCAATAAAATCCGATGGAAATGCCTGGAGACTTTTCCCGAGAAATCCGTAGGGTAAACAGAAAAGGAAGGCTTAAGAAGAACGAGAAAAAGATAAAGTTAAGTCGGATAATACACAATTCTGCTTCGCAAACGACCTAATCCCCGGATGAGTGCTTCTTTCCTAGGGTCTAAAGATTTACTGTAAAATAACGGTAATCATCTGAGAAGACACAAGTTCAGATATGGATTCAGCATGCATATTGACCATATAACCTATGTCGTATCTAATTTGACGAAACTGATCAAAACTTCCTTCGTTACATCTGCCAAATTTCCGCTCTTGGCCAGATTCCGGTCTGGCAAAAATTAAAGCTCAAAAACGAATTCAGCATGTCTCCTTCCAGGTCTCCTTACCCCTACATCGAACCTCTAATTGACATATACGTCTTGTCCGCAAATCCAACATCTTATCAACTACAAATAAAACTTTTACTTTTCACGAATTTTCCGCTTTTTGACGGATTCCGGGGAAACTACTTGTCCGGCCAGAAAATAATTTTCATATTCGGACATCTCCTTAACTCTAAATCTAATTACCCTAAAACGACTTGTATCTTTCCCTTAATTTCAAACCCTTCCCCTATCCCTAAATATACGGCTAGAGAACCGATCTCCGAACTTGACCTGTACCTTGACCCAAAGAGTCCTTATGCCAATTTTGGTCGAAACATTTCAACCCCTTCGAAACTTATCATGATAAGAGACGGACAGACGGACAACTTTTATGAAGTCTAGGTCACTTACGTTTTGGGATCCCAAAAACGATCAAATGCACTCGATACTTTGAATACCCATGCTGTGTACTACAGTACCGAACTTCATGCCTCTTGGAGCCAGGTCGAATTTCAGTCATTAAAATAATAAAATAGTTTGTGGTGGATGGCGCAGAAAGGATAAGTCAGATATTATTTACTCAAGCTTCAGCCCTCCTTGGCAAGGCTCCTCTCCAGGCTCCAGGCTCAGGCTCAGCTGGGCTGCAGGAGTATTTAACAACAATAGTAATTATTTATCTGTTACCTATCAAAAACACAAGGCAAAACCGAGTAAAAAGAAAAGGAGAAGAAGACACTAGAAAAAGATGAACGAAACCAAGAGACTACGACAACATTAGCTATATACATAAATAACCTACTGTAAAAGAATGCTTTCCATTCATCATTACCATTACTGTTAAATCTCTGCAGATATTTGATATGTAATATGAGTGTATTAATGTTTATTATTCTAATCAACATTTTTTAACTATTTCCTGTTGATAAGCGGTTCCAGCGGAAGTCATTGTTGTTATTATGGCATTTAATGCCAACTTAAATTACATCAAAATTACGCGGAAATGACTTGTCGCTTTGTGAAAACATAGCAGTGCCCGCACGAGGTCCCCGACGATGCAGCGTATATCTGTTGCCTACTCTTCTCCAACTTAGAGCTTGTTGTCTTATCCAGGGGTTACCCACTCCCCAGCACTTGGTGTATACTCTTTCCCGGCACCGGCCGGGCACCTGGTGTAGCACGAAATCGAATGTGGGCAACCCCTTTTATGTTATTCATTAAAAGAGATAATTTGGAAGAATTCGCAGCAGATTCAGCTTGGTTTATAGATCGGGAGGGCGATTAGGGAGACCAGAACACTTTTGATCAAACCTTGTGTTTCAAACGATTCTATGTTTCCCACCTTTCTGGCGAATATTAACTAGCACCGATGAAAAAAAATCGTTATATGTGGGTTTTTTTTGTAGATACCTTCACAGCCTCCCTCCCTGTGTCACAAATAGGACCATAGCAGCAGCTTACCATTTAACTAAACCGCTTACAGCACTTGGACAGCTCATCCGGAGTTCCAATAATGATGAGAAGATCAATAATAATGATTATCTTAGTGAGTGAGACTTAAAATAATTGGACAAAAAGAAAGATTAGTTCAAAGTTCAATTTCAAGTTCAAGTTCTTTTATTATTTAAACATACTTATTTAACAATATTCACATAACGTCCCCAGCAGGGAGACTGGCTCGAAAGCCGGGCGACAAACGGGACAAACAAACAAACGCAGAAGAAACGGATGCCATCACACTTCTCACTCTATCTCACCCCAAAAATATTTATACCAAAAATTTTTATTTTTATAATTATATTATTAATTATTTATCCGATAGCTGAAAGGCCGGGAGCTACTCACAAACTAATATTCATCAATAAGTACAGCTTTAATGACTCGATAATAGATAGATAATAGATATTTTGCAATGGGTTAGTGTTGTAGACAGTTATTAGAGTCATATTATTTTCTTCTCCCTTTTCTCTTACTCCTTCTATGCTTCATGTTTTCTGACGGGTAACAAATTAAAATTAGTAGTTTCGTTGTTCGCAATATCAAGACCACCCACATTCAAGTCGCTAGTTCAAGCTAGGGCACTGTACGATCATGGGGTCATCTACAGGCACGCTTCCGAAGTGTGTTGCTTGACGCTGTCGCAGAAGCTCTTAGCGCAACAATAAAATAAAGACAAAAATTGAACTGGTGTATGAATGAAAAGAAAAAATAAATAGCTAAATATTTGTCAGTGTCTATTTCTTTAAATAATTTATTTTGAGATTTTTAAACTATTTCCGGCCATCAATCAGGAGAATTTTAAAGCAGAAATGGTGTTTCCACAAAGATAGGCAATGCTCTGCAGCTCTCGGAATATTGATGAGTGGGCCCGTTATGGAGGAATCACTGTCATAAACTCTTGTTTCTCTTAATCGCGAAAATGTTGGCTGGTATCAGGATTTTACAAAAAACAAGATCTAAGAGCTCACATGGCACTTGATACGAGTAGCCTAGGTGGTACACGAAAGAAGATGCGAACGTCAGAAAATACCCTGCAATCCAAAAACACAAATTGGACACAGAAATAGGATATCTAGTTTCACTTAAGTCTGAGCATAACCGGCATCGCATAGGATGATGGCAAATGAACATTCTACCTTCCAAATTTCAACCCAATAGATCCACTCGTTTGGTCAGTGGACGTGCCAAACGATTTCTGGTACCCCCTCCAACTCCCCCTAACGTGGCCAAATCTGGTTCAGACTCCTAAATGGATTATCTGAAGCATTTTTTCTTACCGCATAATTTTCATTCAAATCTGAGTGTTTTTTGGGAACTTTATGGTAATTCTCCCACCTCCCTCACCGTGGTCGGACCCAGTTCAAACCCTAAAATATGTCAGCAAGGGCATGTGATCTCTCTACACTCCAAGTTAAAACTGGAATCGCTCCACTTGTTTGACCTCTATGCGAGCCACATCATTTCTAGGACTCCCCTTCCAACTCCTCTTGTTGTGTCTGAATACGACTCAGACACCTAAAACTTGCCTATCTGACATGTCTTATTCCCGTTCATTAAGTTTGACTGGAATCGGAGCATAGCCTATCTGCAAATTTCAAAATTCCGCTTCAACCCCCCCCCCCCCCCCTCTCCCCTATACCCTGTCCGGATTCGATTCAGACGCCAAATAACAAATCAAGGCCGCAAAAAACCTCGGTATTGTCCAACTTGCACTCCTTTCTGTCTATCCGGTTGTTTTTTGTGGATGTTAATAAGTCCCCCCCCCCCTCTAACTCTGCCAACCGTGGCCGCATGTGGTTCGGACGCATGTTTTGCTTGGCTGGATGATCAGTTCTTATCACCCATAAAGTTTCACTCGAATCAGACCACCTGTCAGAGCCACTGATTGCCGTACTCCCCTTCCCTCAACTCCCAAAAGATGGTCGGATCCAGGAAAACGAGTATTCCTAGGGCATTATGTCTGGTCCTTGAGTCACTCATACGCCTGCAAAGTTTCATCGGTCATTAGAATATCTGGAACTTCCTAACTGGCGATTACCGGTATGCCGGGAAACATTATCCAACTCCCCCATAGAGCCCCGATTTGATCTGGTTTTGTCAGTTACGTATCTAGGGCTAACGCATTTTCTTCCCCACATGTTCCATCCCAATCCCTCCACTCCAAGCGTTTCCCAAGATCTCCGGCTCTCCCCTCTAGCTCCCTCCAAAGTCACCTCAAGATTCCGGATCCCCTCTCCCTCCACTCCCCCTAAGATGCTCGGATCGGGGAACTGACTATATCCAACTTATTTGTTTGGGGTCCCTGATATGCCTGCCAGTTTCATCGTCCTAGCTTACGTGGAAGTGCCCGAAGTAGCAAAACCTGGACAAACCTACCGACGGACGGACAGAAACTGCGATCGCTATATGGCACTTGGCCGAAGGGCAAGTGCCATAAAAATGTACAGTAATGTTCATAATAATCACTCCAGTCGACTGGTAACTCGTTTTCCCCATTTCCCAAGCAGTGGATCAACTCAATTAGTGTGTCCCACCCAACCTGCACCCTTCTCCTCCCCGTCCCCATGGCTGATGACGACCCGAACTCCCATCTACTGACGAAACTGGATCGAATGAACGAGAGTGTTCAGATAGGACCGACCGCGCGAACCTCGTTTCAAGCTTCGACGAACACCCTCGTCTAGACCAAGCCGACATGGACCCGGTTGGTTTTCAGACACAAATGAGAAGGAAAGAAACATGTCAAGAACTTTACGGCGGATATACGACAATATGAAGACAGCATGACAGAGATGGTCCCTCCACATGGCAAGTCAGCCCTCATCTCAGGACCGCAGATTAGACACATCCGTTTTTCCGTGCCTAGTTCCCACTGAGTGCGTTTTCCACTCCGCTCTGGGAAAATCTCTCCCCTTAAACCCAACCGATCACAGTTGCGTTTTCGCGCTAGCTTGTAGACGCTTGTCATCTAGCCTATTTCATCATTAATTAGTCCCGAGTTGGCGCATATTCGCACTGCAAATTCAAAACAAGCTTGCGTCGTAACCACAGAACAGGTTCCGCCGGGCCAAAAACGCAACATGTTTGATGTAGCAAAACAAGACCGGTCACTGGACAGTCATAAAGCCACGCCCAAACTTACCAGTTACTACAAAGATCAGAGAGAGAATTTAAAGATTCCGAAGGGGTTGAGATAGTGCTTGCCAATTTGGTTGGATGTCAATATCGTAAAATTAGATATCCATAAACTTTCAGTCACTAATTTAACCATCAAACTTGACGAGCTACATAATGCAGTCGGTTATAACGTTTTCCGCCCGCTACGGTCTTGTCCGTTTGTTTTAACTGTAATTATTTATTCTAATCCACGTTCGTACTCCTTCTTTTTTTATTTATTTTTTAGTTGAACTATTTCTATTCCCGAGTTTCATAGTACTATAGATAGACCCCAGACCCGAGAGGTCCAATTACAAAATTTGGTCGTCCAGATCTTCGTCTTTGAACGTTAGTTCACCTTGAACAGTGCAATTTGTATCCACTTTGCTGTGACAAAATCAACTATAATAATTTCGTTTTTTCGTTGTTTATATTAAAATTCGCCTGAAGAGGACCGTTGTCAAGAGGCAAAACATCGCTAGGATAAAACTTAGCTGGCGTATCAGGCAGTTAAAATTTTGTACTTTAAAATTCCAAATTTTATATTTTTATGTTTGACATACCATTTAATTATGTTACAGAAGTTTAACATGAATTGTATGTACCAACTATATTTGGTTTAAGTTAACAGATATTCAGAAATAAAAACGATGATTGATTGATTGATTAACTATGGGGTGAAGGTTTATCAACTACCAGTCAGCCAGAGTATAGCAAGTCAAGGGCTCCTAAGAATGAGTCGTTGCCTAACACAGCATCAACAAAAAATCTGTTTGATCTTTCACTATTACCAAAATAAGACATGTGGCACCCCTACAGTGCCATGGACCTTCATAGTTTGACTTGACTCTTTCAATTCCTTGAGTTGGGCCCTGCCCACGAGAGATATGTTTTGCTTTATTATTAAATAAATTGAAATTGAAATTGAATTGAGAACTCACTTCTCGTCATCAAAACTTCGTACGCCTTTCCAGAATTCTTGCCAGGCTTTAAAAAACTGGGAAATGACAGCTTCGACTAAGCCTCTAATCTTAGAATTCCAAAAACGACAACTTGACCCTGCCATCTGTTGAGCATAAAACAATTTATCTGCCGTTATTCATCCCAAATACTTTCGGGTAACTCGTTTGCATTCAGCGGATATCCCAGACATTCCTCAGCTTTCCTCCGAGTTTCAACACTCCAGGGCCGTCTAGGAGGGTGGTATATTTTAGACACTCGAAATCTGCCATTTCCGAACAATAGGAAACGGCCAAAGAATGGAAAAGGGAAATCGCAGAGACAGTCATTCAGACAAAACAATATCCACGCCAGATGGCAGGTCGTAAAAAGCAAAAATGGGGGAATGAAAATAAAGCTATCAGGCGCTTGACAGCTCTCTGGAGACTTCCTAAACAGCCGTTTTGTTGCTGATGTAGTATTTATGTGTTGGGTTGTTTCTTAAAAATCCGAACATCCACGGCTATCCAACTCTAGTACAGCTGGTATTCTAACGTCTGGATATAGGTTAGTTAGTGTTAGTGATAGTGTTTGAAAAAATCTAGAAACTCCACTAAGTTCTCTGATAACTTTCCGCTATCACCGAAAAACCAGTGGAAATAACAGACAGGCCTTTTTCTTTTCTAAAAAATAATTCTGTTGTTTTTTATTTTGATTTGTATGATGGAAGATCGTTCGCTTGTGGATTTTTCTTGTTCGTGTATTCATTATTTTTGTTGCTCTTCTAGCTTGTTTCCTTTTTTCTGCTTCCTTTTCCGGCCATATTTGGCTTGTTCCTTTGAGAACAGAATTTTAATGAAAACCAAGCCCCAGCCATTTCCTTATGGTATTTATTTATTTATTTAATCTAATAAAACGGCCAGCTTGGGCCATACTAAACAACTAACAATAAATATTAACAACTAACAATGGGTGTGGGCAAAAATATAAAAACAATAAGCTACCCAACATCAAATGCTGAATACAGCTCACGGTTCCATGCCATCCACACAGGTAAGGATAGCCGCATGTTTGGGCCAGAGAGAATCACAAGGAGTGGATTACTGGACCGGAGGATCCGGGTCTGGAGAGAGAAGATAGACCGACGCCTGAGTTCCCCAAAAGAAGGAAGACCCTCACCGACAAACATCCCGGAAGCACTACAGTTCCAAGGTAGACCATGTAGCCACCGGAATGAATTGTTATAAAGAACCCTAAAAGTATGGCGAATAATGTCCTTCTTCTGTGACTAACCTATAACAAGTTTGGCATCGAAGTGGCTATGGTCACAAGTTCAATAAAAAATTTAGCGAACCGTGTGATACCATTATTATCGCCTACCTAACCATGCAATAACAGATCTACCGCACGGATTACGCGTTCAACAAACAAAATTTGCCCAATAACACTACGGAGAGCAATCCAATAGAAAAAGAAACTGACGTTGTTTGGCTCTAGACTCGAGAATCTGTCGACATGATACGTTCCAGGATTTTAGGGAACGAACCTGATGACAGCTCTATAATAATACACAACCAAACTCAGACCAAATAAACTTTCACGGATACATTTTAGCTGTTTCAAATGTATCACAGCACAGAACAAGCACCAAATATCCATGTTCAACCTACGAACAGTACCATACACAGGTATTCGGAGTGTCGGACACACGGCCGGATTCCGAACGGACCAACCCCGGGTGTAATCCCAGTTACAGCCATCGACCCGGAATAATACCGCCTTTCGACAACAGCAACAAGGAATCGCTCCCTTTTTCTGCCTAGGGAACCCTGTGGATTGCCTCAAAAGGCTCCATCAAAATCTCCAAGCTATTTTGGTCTCGCCCAGTGAAAAACAACTCACCCGCTGTTCCCTTTCAAAAGGTGGCGAAAACAACCAGGAACGCACCATTCACCTCTTTTCAAATCGACAATAAAGCTGGCGGCACCATGATGACAAATCTAAAATGTACCCAGCTTCGCAATAGCATCCACATCTATACCTACAAGCCTCTAAAAAGGCAGAAATCAACACGAAATCGCAAAACGCCATTTGAATTTAAATTCGACGCTCAGTCGACCATTTCCTCTTTTTCATGTTTTCACAAGTCTACTTGTAGACCTGCTACTTGATATGTCTACATGATGATAATTTTACACTTACGTCCATTCCAACTACTACATAGGTAGACTACAAAACTTTCAAGGCACTAGAGGTCCCAGGGGGGCAGGAGGGATAAACTCCCTCCAGAAGCAGAGCTCGTGACGCAGCTTTATCAATACTTCAATGACAGCCCCAGTTTTGCCTAGAAGTCTTCGAAAAGTCACTATAAACAAGTAGATGACTTCATTTTCGGCGCTCAACCCGACCTTTTGCGCTTTTTCCTGTTTTTACATTTCGGTTTTGGCAGTAATTATCGACTTCTGCAGTATCGCTTTACGGCCTGATCTGAACGACTGAGAACTTGATAAGAAAGGTACTTAAAGTCGCTTGTGCCCTGCTTGTGCCTTGTTTCACCAAGAATTTCAACTTTAATGCTGTAAATCGCATATGATTTTAATTCATATTTCAAGGTATTATGTTAACAAGACCAGTGATACTTTTCCGCTGTAAAGAAGAATGCAAGGTAAATAAACTGAATCTGAATATGTCGGCCAATTGGTTGTTCAGGAGTGTAGCTGCTTTTGTTTTTCGGTATATATCACTGTAAAAAGTTTCTCCGAATGAGGATGCAGTATTTGCTACTGGGATTAATCTTATCTCTATTGGGATAAGATTAATCCGAATTAGGGGTAATCTTATCTCAATAAAGATAAGATTAATCCCAGTAGCAAATACTGCAAGATTTTTTTATACACTGTATAAGCCTGCCCCATAAAATTTGCTCACAGCTTTTCTTTACGTCTTGGTAAAAGCTAAAATGATTACAAAAGGGGCTATCAAAAACAAAGAAAGGAGGGAAAAGAAGATAAGGAGAAAGGAGGAAAGAACCTAAACAAGATTAGACTTTTATAATCAACGCAAGTAAATACGGAGCATATTTTCATGCTCCCTTCCGCCCGGTGAGGAACGTGTTCATCAGAGCGACATCATTTACGTAGCCAATGCCCCCTAACAAGGGTGTCGATCAATAAATGGGATCCAGGCCGGCAGTCATGAATGATACAGAAGAGCGAAAGGTAATGAAGGCTCGAGTAATCCCTGAGCCAATATGAACCAAGGATAAAGATCCATTGAAGAACGAATGACTCCCCTCCAGCAGTCATCAACGAAGAGAGAAAAGTTGTTCCAGTTTACAGCGTAGAGGGAAACCGGCGGAGACCCTCGAGAAGTCCTGTCCGGTATCGAATGGATGGGAAATGAGACGGATCAAGACATACTCCTAACCCAACTACATTTACTGTTTGCGCTGGCCACAACGCCTATTCAGTTTGGATGTACCTTGTCGAGGTTTGCTGTAAACTTTTTTATTAAAATACTCAAGCAGCCTAAAGATGGCGCTAAACGGAGGTCAGCTAAGCTCTGAACCAGTGGGTTTCGGCCCTTCTTGGGAAGGGTCCTTCTCATCCCGATGAAAAATTTGTAGCCTGCGTAGTTGTATGATAGTTGTAGGCAAAAGTTGCATCTAGATATATGTAATAGTAAAGAGTACGGTACTATCATTTAATGTGGCTCAGACCGGGCCAATCTTAAGCAGTAGTATCCAGTAGCTGGTATTGCTGTACGAGCATCCAGTCTTGCTAATAGTAAGTAGCATGCCGTAGAATGCAGTAATACGGTAGCCTGAAGTAGAGGCATGTCGTAGCATCAGTTAGTACTCCAAGCTACTTTTTCGTACAACTTCATACTACTTGTCTGAGATAAATTTTTCATCGGGATGCTGTTGCTGGACCAGAAGAAATTAACCTGTAATAATCTATACACATAAGTTGATTACTACAGGTTCGTTTCTTCCAATCCAATCCCATCCGAAATATCATTTAGGAACATTGTACCTGACTTTCCATGTTTAGCCATTGTTCAATATAGGCCTATAGCTGTGTTATGTCGGTCAATTCCTCGATCAATTCGGTTCTAGTTTCAAGACTTGTGTAAATGTTAAGCTCCAAAGATTAGGTTAACTACCCAAAATCAGAGAATTGAGAAAGCGCAGCTTACTTTTTATTGCACTTTCCACGTCTTGCTATCACTCATTTTGATGAATTTCTGCCTTGAACTCAGACCGGACAAAATTATCGCCCCAATAGCCCTCACTGTCCTATAGCAGCAAGGTCAGAATACGTTAGAGTTTACCGGACCCAAATTCTGCATTCAACAATCCCCGGAAGCTAAGGCCTACACAAACGCCAATTTTGCATTTAATATGAGCGAAACGGAATCCCCAATCAGCTCATTGAATACTACGACCGGACATGGTCTCATCTGTCTTTTCGACAATCAGTGCCCACAGCCAACTGCCGTAACCACAATACACACGACCTGCCCATCCGGTAACTACTGTTGGAAAACTAAAACAGAATCCCAAACCGCAAACTGGTTCCAAAACCATGAGTACACCCTTCGCTGAGCTTGCAATAAAGAGAAGCTTCCGACGACCGAACCCTGAACGAAGGGACGGCCTGAAATCCACCTGAAGAAAGCCCTTGATAAGAAGGCCCGGACATAGAAATCCAGGACCCCTACGGACTTAAAAAGGTCAGGGCCCCCTTTTTTGTTTCGTAATTTCGCTAAAACGAACAGTTTAGAGAATAGACATGCAGACTCGCACTTAGTTTTATTTTTGTAACATACGGTACTACGATTTTCGAAAATAAACAGGGAAACTTACAAATGAAAAAGACGTATCAACTATAGTTTAAGAACAGGTAACACAAGGATGCGCAGTTTCAACAGACAAGACTTGGGATGTAATCCGTTGCGATTTTGAAAACGGAATGCATTCCATGGTATTGATAATAAGCATTGCCAAGAAGAGGCGAAAACTGCTGATTTTCTTTTTTTTTGCGACATTTTTCATGACGACAACCAACAAAGTTAGCAGCAAGTTAGACACAGGTTCACCACTGTTGAGAAGGGTATGTTCCCGAAAATGTAGACCCATGTCATCCAGCCTTGTCAAAAGTTAATCAACGACTGCAAATCATGGTCGACGACACTAAACACAACGGAATTGGCAGACCTATTATTCTAGCTAAAGCTTGACGAGGACCCTTGCCAAGAAGAGACGAAATATCGCTGGTATAAATCCCAGCTGACTTTCCTGTTTAGCACCATTAGCCATGTACTCTACTGCCTTTACAAGTGAAGTTTACCATGTAAAGAAAAGAAATATAACAGCTGACATCGCAACGACAAAATATCAGAAATGCCCTAGTCCTCTTGGGCTAAACAGTAGGCTACATCTTCCTCAGATCGGGGCTAGCCTAGTAGAGATTCCGCGAAAGAACAAACGGCATTTAATTTCTCCTCGCTACGACAACCAATCAGAACCCATGATGACCGGTTCAGGTTCAGGTTCAGGTTCAGGTTCAGGTTCTTTTTAAAGTTTAACTGAACAGGCAACTTATTTTTACATCATAGATTCAAATACATTGAATTATTACGACACCTATTGGGGATTTTCATTCTGTCCACAGTAGTCTTCAGTAGGGACGTTGGGAATGTGGACGCTTTCCCATGGTGAATCCGTCCACAATTCGCCCGCGAAAATCACTAGACTATCACTACACAAGACACCTCACTAGCTCGCACTAGTTTTTGGCACTGCAGACTGCAGACACTTCTTTGTTTATTTGATACACAATTTATTTACTCGTTTGCTGCTGGTGTTGTTGTCAAATGTTCCAGGCACCATAGAGATATCACAAAAACGGGAAGAGCGGCAAGCACAATGGGATAATCGATTATTTGGAAATATCAGAAAAACAAACTAACGCTTTTTCATCGGGTTTTCAATATTATTTAAGCGAACAAGTGATGGGTAACTAGACTGTCTTCTCCTAGCCCTTTTCGGTTAAACTTTAATAACAAAAACAACAAAATGCCGAGAGCCCGGCTGAGAAGGAAAATCAAAGTTAATCTCCAAATCAACATCCTTCAGAAATACTCAAATTCGAAAACTAATCAGTCCTAATATACGCGTGCAGGACCAAATCGGAGTGTGTGACCTATGACAAATTCATTTTTTTTTTCTCTTATACTCCGTTTGTGACTCGTGACTGACTTCTTAAAACGGGTCAATAATTTATTCATAAATCCAATTAAGACTCTGTCTTCCATCCCTCAACCATAACTCGTAGTGACAGCCATTGACCCAGAGCTACGAAAATTTATATATCCTACTCTGAAAACATTCCAGTAATGTAATTCCATGCGCCCAAACCTTGTCTAAGATTCAAGCATGACCAACAGAGGATTTACATCTTATCCTGCGTAATGAAGCTGAAGTATGGTGATTATTACGAGGCCAGCCCCTTACGTAGCTTAAGGCAGTCAAATAAAAGGTAGCATACACCTGCACTACAGCCTTCTAGGTTTAGGGCCTAGGCCGATTTCAGCACGTTTTCTTGGACTCTCTTTAGACTGATAGTAGGCTACTATCATATAATATCAGAAATGCTTCTATAGAGGCGAAAGCCTTATTATTGAAATTATATTATTATTATTATTGTTATTATTATTATTATTATTATAATTATTATTATATAGTGACACATGCATTGCGATATCAAACATTACAAGTTCGATTTACAAATATTCCTTCAGCCCAAGCTGACTGGGAATCATATATAAAATTTGTTTACTTAAAGCCGACAAGTCAGCTAGGATATTTCGGCACTTCTTGGCATGGATCCCCTTCGGGCTGTAGCTGGAAGAAATACTAAGTAGAATCAGGCTGTGTCTAATTCCAGGTTAGTTTATTCGAGAAATAGACTGAAGAGGGCCCTTGCCAAAAAGCAAGGGCAGATATATAGAAGAATACCCTTGCTCACCTATCCGTTTTGAGTCACTGTTTATAAAATTCAAATAAAACAATTTATCTCTATTCATGAAACCACATTTATTCTTT
Organism: Branchinecta lynchi; assembly: GCA_023053575.1. Taxonomy (NCBI): domain Eukaryota; kingdom Metazoa; phylum Arthropoda; class Branchiopoda; order Anostraca; family Branchinectidae; genus Branchinecta; species Branchinecta lynchi. Next base: position 11,662,966 of record JAKZAP010000007.1, read on the forward strand.
ATTCACTCTGTCTACTGTTGTAACCGATTCCCTTTCCCATGTAAAAAGCAAAATAATTCAGCGAAAAAAATGGAGTCCTACAAAAACACGGCACTCACCGGAGGAGCATCTTTCCAGGCATTCCCAATCACGAATGCATACGTCACAACGGTTTTAAAACATCAGTTTTCGCAAAAAAAAGGCAACTTGTTTTAGCATGTATTGCAAAAAAAAAATCGGCTAAGCTTGTGTTGTGGCTTTCTGCAGAAGTTTAAAAGCCAACGGCAAATGCTCAAAGCTTCTGTACAAAAGGCATAGACTATCTTTCCGAATAGAAATAATACACTTTACGAGAATAGGGACCGATCACCGGGTAATGACAAAAGCGAGATTTGCGTAAATTAAAACTGTCACACCCGGTTGTTGATAAGAAAAAACATTCTTGGCATTCTGTGCAAGAGAGCGGTTGCTGATTGGTGCATCCTCGTGTATACCAGTGAGCAACACCTCGGAGCAAAAGCTGACTTATCAAGTGAAATAAAAGCGACCGTTATTTGACAAGCCTGATACTCCCATCATAAAATTAAACATCTTAGATTACCTTGCATCTCATAAGATCTCTTCCAAGTAAAGCTAGCAGTCGCGTAATTATCTTCATCAGGGCTATTATTGTATAGAACACCTTAATTAGAAGGCGGTAGAGCCCCAAACAAGCAATCAATTTTCCATCTATGTAAAAATAGTTGCCGCATTCTTCATGCCATTGTTTACCAAAGAAATTCCGAGTACTTGAAAAGGGCTGTGGTAAATAAAAGTGGCTAAGTCTCTAACGATAGGATGGTACACGTCTAACTGGGAAGCAAGAATAAAGAAACATATGAATTGCTCACTCGGTGGGAGCCACTGTACATCCTCCCGTGGGCAGTGGTTCGGCACATCTGGGCACCGGTGCTAGAAACCTTCGCTCGTGTTGACGGTGACCCACAATATAGAGTAAGTCTATGTCAAGCGGAAGTTGAAGATTGCAACAAGGTTCAAGGTTTATTAATATGAACCACAACCTACCCTTGCATAAAAAAAGAAGATCGACTAACAAGAGCTACGAGCTCATATGGCACTTGTTACGAGTAGGCACGGCTCGGTTATGTCAATGATATATCTAGTGTTTGCTAGGTGTCTTCCCACCAAGTTTCATCTCGATCCCTCCACTCATAGCGTTTTCCAATATTTCCGGTTGCCCCCTCCAGCTCCCCCCAAAAGTCACCGGATCCGGTCCGGATTTTAAGTGGGTCGTCTGAGGCATGAGGTCTTTCCAAATATCAAGTTTCATCGAAATCCGGTCACCCGTGCAAAAGTTATATATACCTCAAGATTCCGGATTCCCCCTCCCTCAACTCCCCGACAGTGCCCGAATCGGCTCGGTCATGTCAATGATATATCTAGTGTTTGCTAGGTGTCTTCCCAACAAGTTTCATCTCGATCCCTCCACTCATAGCGTTTTCCAAGGTTTCGGTTGCCCGCTCCAGCCCTCCCCCCAGAAGTCACCGGATCCGGTCCGGATTTTAAGTGGGTCGTCTGAGGCATGAGGTCTTTCCAAATAAGAAGTTCCATCGAGGTCCGATCACCCGTTCAAAAGTCATAAATACCTGAAGATTCCGGATTCCCCCTCCCTCCACTCCCCCCACAGTGCACGAATCGGCTCGGTTATGTCAATGATGTATCTAGTGTTTGCTAGGTGTCTTCCCACCAAGTTTCATCTCGATCCCTCCACTCAGCGTTTCCCAAGATTTCCGGTTGCCCCCTCCAGCCCCCCCCCCCCCCCCCCAAAAAAAAAGTCACTGGATCCGGTCCGGACTTTAAGTGAGTTGTCTGAGGCATGAGGTCTTTCCAAATATCAAGTTTCATCAAGATCCGATCACCCGTTCAAAAGTTATAAATACCTCAAGATTCCGGATTCCCCCTCCCTCCACTCCCCCCACGGTGCTCGGATGGGGGATGTGACTATTTCCAACTTAATCATTTGGGGTCCCTGATAAGCCTGCCAAGTTTTATCGTCCTAGCTTATGTGGAAGTGCCCGAACTAGCAAAACCTGGACAGACCGACAGACCGACGGACGGACAGAAATTACGATCGCTATATGGCACTTGGCCGAAGGGCAAGTGCCATAAAAACTAAGCGCTAGAATCACCGCACACAACCGCCAATACAAAGTGAAACCAATCCAAACACCCCCTAAAAACAGGTGGGAAGCGATAACATAAAAGCCAGCAATTCTGGAGGAAAAAATACATAACAAGAAAAAAAGGAAATACAATCAATGTTAATAAAAATGAAAATAATATGCAATTGTTACTTATGTATTCGTAAGCTTCGTTATGATAGTTTGGCCTGAAAGGATCTGCGAGTATGGTTTGCAAGGGAAGGAACTTGTTGCGGGAAAAATAAGTTACCCCGGTTTTGATACGGACTTTAATTCCCCTGGTTCATGGCAATTTGTCACGAAACAGACCACGCGCTCTCATCACAAAAGTCACGTTTTTCTCAGAGATGTTTCTTCCTGAGTAGCTAAAAAGACAGCATGTGCGGTTCATTGATTTTTGGACTTCATACCCGTTCCGAAAAGCTCACAAGTTTGGGCAAACTCGAAAATAGGAAATGCAAACTCTTGCTCTGTAAACCAAATGCTGTAGCCTACGTTAATCATTAAAAAGGAGTGAAACAAGTAAATGATGATAACTTGTTTACCCACCCATGATTTCCGACAACAGGACATTACAGACTAGGCCTTGTTTAGGGAACCCAGACAACAACAACTTCATCTTTAGCCCATATTTCCCCATCTCAATAACTTTGTTTATTTTCTTCTGAAGCTCTACTTAGACCCGCCGACCCTCCTAGCGCTTATCCGTAAAACATACAAACAACCGATGGCGTTTAAATTTTCATCCCTATTCAACTGTCAATCACACGCCCCGAGCAGGGTGGTGAGGCGGCAATATTCAAATTTATCTGGAATATACTCAAATTCAGATTATGAGCTATTACATAAAATCTCAGGGTTCGCCCGTCTAGATTTTCATGGGTCGCTAACTCTTCATTGCCTGGCGAACACGACTAAGAAAGAACCAATTTTTCATGGTAAGATCGAAGACATTGTTTGTGTTTGATCTGTTACAGGGATGGTGGCGCAAGGAGTCTTCACGCGCTTATTTCATATAGTTGATCGCGCTATCATAAAGTTGGTACATCGAAAAACCTGGCAGGCATTCCAGTCCAGGACCGTCCGACCCTGACCGTCTGTCCGAAACATTAGCATTCGACTGCGGAGGAATAATCTCTACTTTCTCTTAGGAATTGATTACAATGTCCAAATCCTGGCAGGAATTCCAGTTCAGGACCTGAAACATTAGCAGTCGGCTGCGGCAAATGACAAACCACGTTATCGCGACTACACAGAGCGCGGAAATTATTAGCTAAGCAACGCGGAATAGTTCGGTGCGTAGGCTAGCTGAAACGGCGAGACACGATTTTTCGGCTATAGGGCGCCAACTTCCTCGCAGTTTGTGGTCAAGGTGCTTAATGCTGTTTTCGTTAGCTTCCGATAAACGGCTGTCATAAACTCCACTGTCAAAACCGTATGCCAGATCGTCGAAGTGACATCCGATGGCTAGTCGATTATCCAAGTCTACTTCTAAGTTCTAACTATACATGAACCCTCCGGCGTCGAATGACGTCCAAGTGAAACTCCATTAGGAGATAACCTCTGAAGACCACTACATGGTATTTTCAGTCAAACTTCGAATGTCACCGGGTTAACTGAAGGTTTACTCGGAAGATATGATTTGACGATATGATATTTGTTTGCCTTGAAAGCCCAGGGGCCATATTAAACAAACATAAATAAGTAAATGTAAATAAACGGTCACGCTACTATTTCACACTAAACCCCACTCAAACAGTTTTCCCTGTGAAGACTTGCCGATCTGAGGAACCTCCCCAGGTTTCTTATACCGTACTAAGAAAATCCCTACTCCACATAATCTTTAACAACCACTTCCTCCCATGAATCCCTCCCTTAAAAATTCCCATGTTGCGTTCAACCACCCTAGGATTAAAATATTGCGACATCCATCCTAAAAATTAATATTGTAGTGTATGTGACACTGCGACAAAATGCACAGTTCGGCATTGCTTGTCGCGCAATTTTTGTTGCACAAAACGAACAATTTTGCGCGAAACCACAGCAGTGAGAACCAGCGGCAACGGACAAACACCACCGCAAGTGTACAGAGATCACACAACAAGAGTGAAAATAACTGCAATTTCCCTCAAAAATACACCAAAAGTACCAAGTCTAGTGCCGGGCTAGCTCTCGTGTTGAGTAACCCCTGCAACGAACGATTCATCTAAGCGTTAGTGATGTGCCGGAATCCAAAGAATGGCGTTTAGCAAGAGTGTAATATCTTATCAGACAGGAAAATTTTTATGATCGGTAGCCACTCCGCTCTCCAGCTCGTTAAGCAGAGGGTCATGGGCCATGAAGGATCGTAGCTGTTTAAGAGGAGAGGTCGAGTCTCCTTAGAAAACAGGGGCGGGGTAAATTTCAATTTGTGGCGACATTTGACTAACATAAGCGTATACGGATAGTAGGACACAGTGCAGTTTATCACCAAGCAAAACTCAGCAACGAGATATTAGAAACAAGTCACAATGAAATTCCCACCGCCGTCGAACATCTTGACTGTCAATCCCTTTGAAGTGGCAGACACAGTTCACTGGGATGTGAACATGCCAACTTGAAAGCCTGAGTAAACAACTCGAATCCCCCTAGAACAGTGCTTTCTCGAGTAGGCTGACAAAATACCAGAGATGCTGAAAAACACAGAGCTTGGAATCAAACCGCATAGCTTGTGAATTCTGTTTCATGATTTGACTTCTAGGCTACCAAAATGTGCGTGCTCCAGACTTCTAGCAAAGTTTCCAGCAAACACCGAAGCTAACTCCAAGACATGTGTGAAGGGATGTCAAGGTTGCAACGACGTGGTGCCTTTTAGCAAGAATGGATAACAATAAGAACATGTGTTTCTCAGCCCTGTGCCGGGCAAAATCCTCGATCGAGGTCCGTAAATATTGAGCGGATGCTTATACCCAAGACCTTGTAGACCAACTGTTATGCTTAGCGCAATAAGGTTAGTGTACTGGACTTGGCCGGAATGTGAGAATGCAGTATGTTTCGGGTTGGGTGACCCAGCTGATTAAGGTCGCAAAATTCCTAGTCGGAACATGCTGGGAGCAAGGATCGATTGAGAGAAGGAAGACACGGATGTTCTAGTACGCCGTCGTATTTTAAGTTGTTGCTCTTAATAACTATAGGTGGTAGGTTAGCCGAATACACTCAAAGTGACACACATGACCCAATTCCAAGCCAGCAAGCTCGATGTAAAATTGGTATCGTTCAAGAATAAGGGGGTATATTTATCCCCCCCCCCCGTGCACTAGCTAGCGCCACCGCGGAAAGTTACGAACTTGTGTACGCTGAAACTCACGCAGTACACTAAGAACATTCACACCTTCTTTCAATCCTACACGATGGGTTCTCTGAGACGGTGGTAGCTTTTATGAACTACTGAAAAGGGGTTAGAACACACCTAACGAAGGGCTCAATCTCAAGCAAGGAAGTTCCAGGTAAAATGGAATTTATTTTAAGGATTAGGCGACATGCCCCCCCCGCATACTAGCTAGTTCCAATGCTGAAAGTCACAACATCCGCTCGAACTTATGCAGAATATCCGCCCAGGGGGAGGAAAACAAAAAAAATCATATTTTATAGGTTTTATCTATGTTCTTGTTTAACTGTTGGGTGTTCATTGGATTAGATCCGACCCGCTAGGAGACCCCCCCCCCCCCAAATAAATTCCTGGATATTGGACCTCCTTATACCACACCCCTACCTCCGTCCCCGCTAAATAGCTCCAACGCGGAAAGCTACAACTTCAGCTGGAACTTATGCATGATACGAAGAGAATTAACACATTCCTTCATAGTTACATGATGGATTCTCTGCCATTCCTTGTCTACCACTTCTGCAATTGCGATATCTTGGACGATAGGCGCGATAGCGCATGCTTCTCTCGGTTGCAAAATGATGGATCTAAGGTGTGAACAGCCGGCGATGGGACAATCGATCAAGGATCACCCCAAGTGGTCAAGCCCTGCCTGGGTAATTATGACAGTGCGAAGGTTTCCGACACCAGCGGGTGACCGTTGGGTTGGAATATACTTAGTCATGTTTGCTAAAGAGATTATCTCCAGAGGGAGAGAAGACTAGCTGGATCTTTAGGTTTTCCAGCCAACACCGAGGGGTTACTCACTCCCAAAATGGATGTACAGTAAAGTGCCAGCTGCCGGTGCGCTTGTATAACGGTGCCCAAAAAGAAAATAACCCCACAGCCGGAACTTCAGTGGCAACATTAACATCGGGCATAAGTATTCCTACAGCCGAGGGGTTTTACACTAGCCGATTTCGTGTACAACACGAGGCAGAGGCAGACGACGCACATGAGACAAGCATGAGGCATGAGAGGCAGGCATGAGGCATGACAGGCAGGCATGAGGCATGCGAGGCAGGCATGAGGCATGCGAGGCAGGCATGAGGTAGGGACCTTGTACACCATGAGGCGTCAGTAGGCAACCCCAGCTCAATCTGACTGCGAATCATATTTGATGGAGCTAAACGGAAAGGTCAGCTCAGATTTACCATAGAGATGTTTCGGTCCTTCTTTACAGGTTCTTTTCTCTAGCTTGAGCCTGAAGAGGACCCTTGCCAAGACGGACTGAAATATAAAACTCAGCTGACTTAACTGATTAACACCAGCAAATACGAGGGGGTGCACAATGCCGCCTCTCGGTGTGCAGGGATCTGTATTCGACTAAACTTTACGTTCATTCCAACCCCGACACTTAATTAACGCTGGTTAATAAGTCTATCATGCTCCAGCAGTGACAACTTTCACAATCTGAACGCGAAACTTGAATTCGAAACAACGGAAAAAGCGTGAAGGCAATTTAGAATATAGGTTTCGCGAAAAGTAATGAATGTTTTGAGTTGCAGTCTATGTAAGAAGGATTTATTAGCTTGACTGACTAAATCAGAATCGCCGAAATACTTATCATATATTTGAAAAGTCGCCGCCGTTGTTAAAACCGTGTCCAGTTGTCACGCTAAAACACAAACAAACCCGTAGTTTCTCCTGGTGAGAGACTGGGGAACACATCCTTAATCACTCAGCCAGGTGGATAACCCTTCCGCTCTTATTTGGTAACCTACGAATTAGTGCGATCGAAGAATAAGAGTTGTTTTGTTTCTTCTAGGGCGTTCGACTTTCGAGGTAGAATGACACAAAACCTACGTTGTCAACCTGCCATCCAGCTATCCGAACAAATCAAACAAGCGAAACCATTAGCAGACAGTCTACAACAAATTCATGTCATTCGGATCCTTCTTTCCTTCTAGTCGATCAAATTTAGCCTGGACAAAAATAGACACTGCCATTTGTGGCAGGTCCTATGCAGATTTGGCTGACAATTTACGGCCCCCTTGTCTACCGCAGTCCTTTTGAGGGATGATAGGCCGGTCCTCCCGGATGATTTTTGTGTCTTTACTGCCAAGAACCACACTTGTGAACTTAGGAGAACAATAGCGTAGCATAGTACTTTGAAACTCGGAAACCTACAACGCCGTTATCCCTTTCGCTATCATCTACCCGATAAGAATTTTACTAATTTAATAACCCTCCTAATGTGGCTAAGGGAAGAGCCGTTTGAGAGGTGGGGCTTAGCCGACAATTCCTAGCATAGACTCATTTCCAGTCAGTAAGGCACAGAGACGTAAGGACCAGCCCCCCTTCGGTCACCAGAGGACAAATCTTTTCGTCATCATGACGGACGATTGCCAGACAAGCGATTGTAAAGCAGACGGGAAGAGACAAAGCAAACCTGATTGAAAATCAAGCCTGCCCTCGCCCATAAAACCGAGCATTGCTGAAACTTGACCCCATACCAGAGTCGAAGCCGGAATATAATGCGTGTGAACGAATCACAAACCATATGAGAGCTAAACATGATGGGCACACATAATTAAATCCACTGAAAGCCGTCCATCCACCGTACATCACTTGACGCCCATATAATTCAAACCCGCCTTGCCAAGTAATTCCTTGGACGAACATCAACAAGAACGAATGTTGAGAGGGATCACAAAATATGACATGTCTAATGGAAACCAAACAAACCTGTAAGCAAGGCTCGTGTCATTGGCTGGAATCCGACTGCAATTGGAGATCCGAGATTATGCGCCTTCAATTAGCTTCTACCCCCCCCCCCCCCCCTATCCCCCAACTCAAGATAATATAAGGCACAAACAGACCTGGTCTATATGCCAAAAGTAGCACGGGCTTTGTCCTTTGGGCTATACTACTCTGTGTACTAGTCTTTCTTCTAACTTCCAAATTAAAACAGGGGACGATGTGTTTGATCTTCTTACAGTTTCAACTTGGTACACATGCTACGTACCACACTACGGCTCCCACCGGAAGAAGCAGGTGCAGCCCCCTGTCGCCTACGGTACAACAGTCAAACCAAGTTCATCGAAAAGAATATTGCACTGACAGGGGATTCAGAGACAATTCTGGGGACTGTCAGCTAGATCCCAGCTCTTAAAGGTCTCCTTCGTTTCATTATCAGGACAATAAAGATAATCTGTTAGGATTCTTTTAACTTTTTAGACGACCAGGAGTAGAGAGTAGCCAAAGAGATTACTCACTGTAGGTTTCTAAGCTTCAATATACCACGCTCAGTACTCAAGGCCGTATAAAGGGGTGTTATCCCCCCCCCCCCAAAAAAAAAAAAAAAAAGAAAAAAAAATGATCGATTTTATCTGCTTTAACATCTTATATAGCCTATGTTGTTGCTTGACCTCCAGCCAGAATAAATTCGGAATAATTTCCGAAGTGGGGCTCTTCACAGTAGCGATAGTAACCATCACAGTGCAGTGGCTAGACCACTCATTCTCAAAACAGCCGGCAATATAAGGTCGTAAATGCTCCTAAAATCAATACAAGCCTTCCACAGACAGACCGTATTGCCTTCAATCAAAATAATATGCTAGGACAAATACGCCGTCAAATCCGGATTTCCCAGAAGACCTCTTCTATCCCAACGGAACAACCTGTCTAACGACAAGAGAAGTGGGAATGGAACCAACCAACCCCCTCTCCAGAATGGAGCGGAAGACGAGGGTTTCGATTGCAACTTCCTCATTTAATTACCAACAGAAAATTCCGTTCCGAGCCGCTGTGAGATCGAAGACGGCCCCAGAGGAAAGCATCTGTGTGGGTGGTCCCCGCAATTTCTTTTTGGAATTCGACAAAAGAATTGGTAGAAACGGCAGGTATGCGTTCAGTGAGGAAAAAGAGATCATTAGATCAAGCCACACGAAGATGCCACAAGGAAAATATTATCTTCCCACAATGTACTATTTCCGTCTGATATTAAAAATAACATAATAAATAATTCATAAGACATTAAAATATCAGTCATCTTCTTTATAAACCAATTTCCGATTTTTGCTGTGAAATGACCACTTCTGCAGTGGTATTCACATGCTGCAGCCCCTGCACCGAACATCCTATGTGAATCCTACTAGCCAAGGGAACCAACACCAGAAGTGATACCACCTGTCCAAAAGAAATCTTCCCTCAGGTGACAACTACCGGCCAAAGCGATCCATGTTCACATACGGATTTGGCAATAATACCTACAATAGGGACACTTCATGCTTCTTCCTTTGCAAATAAAAGATCATTTTACACTGTATAGCCGAGCTATTTTCCCATGATAACGGTCGGTTGTGGAGTCGTAAAGTTGGGTCTTTCACTGCGCTACTCCTTTTCTTTTATGCAACTTCAGAATATAAACTAATAAACGGTACCAACAGCTATTCTATACATCATATATAGGTGGTTTTATGGCCTTCAAATTAAAGTCCAAATCGACGTAACCTTTCGGAATTACTGTTATATGGAAGCAGTAAAGGGAGGGTTAGACAACCCAAATGAAGTCCCAAAAAAACTCCATTAATCCCACTCAAGAAGCAATCTGATTATTTCCGAATAGTCTCTACTCTCTAAGAGTAAGAAGCAAGTATCAGTAAAAGTACCAGAAAATATGTATACCCCTGGCTGATGCCTGGCGAATTGATTATCTGTGACGGATATATTTTGTTGTTATAAGCGAGACAAAGTCGTTCTTACCTCCGCCTTCTGTGTTGGTGACGGTGACATAAAAATCAATCGTTTTATCCGTTCCCAGTTCTTCGTAATCCCACTTCTTCTTAACACGAACATTCCCATTCAGCTCCACGCTTATCCATGGATTCTCATCCTTCAACTTAAATCTTTCTCTCTCTGCCTCTTTGTCCAGATGGAACATCAACTTCCCTTCCGTTCCGCCATCGGCTTCGCTAAACTCGAGGCGTTTCAACGTACGCGACGCCCTCGGAAGCCGCTTGGCGTGACGTTTCACAACGCCATGCTCCTTCTCAAAAAAGGTTATACGCGCTCGGGCCGGAACGGTCGTATTCCTCGGGGGATTCCCCTTATCCTTCGCAGCGATTTGTATCTCAATCGATCGAAGTTCTGGGGCGGTTACAAGGATGGAGCCCGTTTGCGGTTCAACGATAGCATTTTTACTCGGCTCTGCCAGGTAATAAGTCACCGCCGTCCCGTCGGGATCCCAGGCTCGCACGTTTCCAATGCGCACGGGTCGGATGTCAGTTAGAGGTTGGAAAAACTCGTAAATTTCTTCCGTGAATTTCGGCTCGTTATCGTTCTCGTCTTCAATCTCGACTGTCACCGGAACAGAGGCAATAGGGACAGAAATCCCATGAGTATACGCTTCGATCAAGAGCCGGTATCTCCCCTTCGTTTCACGGTCAAGCGACTCATTCGTTAGAAGACTGACCCCGACCCCATTAGGCTGCAGTCTGAACCTATCATGATGCCTTTTCAGCCTGTATTCACAACATGTCAAGTTTCGGATGAGGCTACGGGCGGTGATGCTTTCCAGACCCTGGACGGTACTTCCAGATGGTCGGTTCTCTAAGACGCTTCCGACATAGGTATCTCGTTCAAACTTGGCTAATTTCGCTCCCTCTGCGACGTAAAGGACGGCTGGAACATAGGAACCAATGAGGTCATCATCCTCGCGTTCAAACTGGAATTCAATCGCGTCATCCTCGGGCAGGGTCGATACGTACATAAGCGCCCCATTATCCAAAACCGTAAAATGTTCGGACAGGGACGAGTTATCAATCTTCCACCGGTTGGGAAGCGCGAGAGGGGGGAGAGTATACCCCGGAGTCGCATCCTTGGGGAGTATTAACGTCAACTTCTCACTCGCAGCAAAGTGGAGGTAAAAAAGTAGACAGGCCAGAGCCGAAGTTCTCCCCATTTTCGGTTCTTGTCTGGTCGGAAACTCGGGAGAAAATTCACTTATTCCCCAGTCTGGGGCTCCGGAGCATGCCCGGAAATCGAATCGATAGCGCTACGAGATTCTCACTGGGTACTTCCGACAGGAGATTTTCTTCCTGAATTCATCTAGAAAGAGAGGTGGGATTAGAGAAATCGAAAACGAGGAATGGAAAAACCAGATAAATGCCAAGAGGAGCTTCAACGGTGGCAGAAAAAGAGCCGTGTTGACATTACTTGCGACGCTAATAGAGAAAACGATCCTAAGGGGAGACAGGCCTCATTGGACACAGTCTTGCAAGAAATAAAACATGTCTCATGCAAATCCATGGCACCCGGATTGCTTAAAGTAGCCCCACCCCCGAAAAGCTTGGATTTCAGAGGTACACAAAATCTTCCATCTTTAGACTACTTCTTGTGCCCCCAAATAGCTTTCAAAAGTCAAAATGCAAAGCATTCGTGTAACTTTAAGGTATATTCAAAAACTACTTTAAATCTAACCCAAAAAGGGTAATTCAATTCTGAATCTGAGTAAAAAAATAAAATGGGATGGGGGCACAAAATTGATCTTTGCCCCCCCCCCCCCCCCCCCCAGGTCTACTGAAATGACACCTCAACACTTCTAATGTAGGTACTTAAAGGACCCCACGCACTATTTTCTCTTCAGCCTACAGTATTTTAAAATATTTGACTACTTTAAAACTAGGCTGTGCTTCCAACAAATAACCCACGGTCTTTTGGCTATTTTAAGCCTTTTACGAGACCCGTTGACTTGTAGCAAAAACAGGGAAACAATTTACATAGCCGGTTTTTCTGATGGAAAAATTTCTCGCAGACAACCGTCGACAGCGTGATACACATCGAAGGTAGCAAAACACCACAAGGGAGAAAATCAGCGTGGTTTTGTTAGAGGGGTTAGAATGTACCGTACGAAATTGGGGTCTCCGGGTTTAGAAATATACAGAGGGATTGTGGAAGTAGGTTGCGTTAGTATTATAGGTAAGACGGGGCCTTTAAATCTACCGTAATTCATAGGATGCCGTCCACCTATGAGACCCTAACTGAAATAGACAACCTCATCAGTAGGGCTCAATCAATTAAACTAACAAGGACTGATACCGTCGAATTTATATTTAGCGTGGGAGTGATGCCAAAACCAGTAACAAAATTTCCGCGGACTTCCTGTGTTACCATGAGAAAAAAAAACTCTCGAACAAATTATTGCAAATTTTCAGCATTACAAAAGACAGAAAGGCCAGCGCTAACGACTAAAAGTTCAAAAGATCAGAGGTACGATATATTTTCTGAACGAAGCCGTGCCTGTTTTGATTACTCTTTGCGCTGGTTACAAATTACAATTGTACACGACAAACATTTAAGTTATTTCTTCTAGGCTACTGAGGAGTAGTTTAGTTTGAACTCGGAAAGGAGGAAAAAAGGTTGACGAAGAAAGTTATTGGTTTGTGAATAACATATTGTCCATATATACCAGTTGAAGTTTTATTTGTGCATTATCCAGGTAACTATTCGATAATAAAGTTGGGAGAATATGTTCTAGCATTCAGATTTGTAATTGATGGGGAAGGAGAAGAAATCAATCAATTAATTGACAGAAAACAATTATCTGCAAAACCGACGATCTGCAGAGAAGATTCTCAATATGAATGAATGAAAGATTTATTTGCACATTAAAGCCATCCAACCTAGCTCGATTAACGTAAAGAAATATGCTTAATAAGTCAATGTTCCTTTCATGGTGTCAGTCTCAGTTTCTGTTCCTCTTCGTTACGGTATTACGGTCACTAGAGTGCTTTATTGCCGTGTTCTATCTCATGTGTTCACACAACCCTGTATTCTGATATCAAGTACCATGGCTTAGCTATTCCAAAACTAGGAATCTAAAATAGAAATGGATACATTCCAAACATCTATTAGGACTAAGATCTTGAGTGTGTGGCGGACTTCCCACCACACAAGACAAAGATCGAAATTATATGACACTAGACTTCAGGGGTCCACTCTCCCCCAGTGCTTCAATTAATTGATCGTACATGAAAACTCCGTCCCTTTAAACTTGCGTCACTTTCTGAAATGTCACCAATCTCTCTGACGCTGATGGGTTTTTGGGATCCCAAAACGTAAGTGGAGGGATACCTATGACATCGCAAAAGTTGTCCGTCTGTCCGTCCACCCGTCTGTAAGCACGATAACTCTCGAAGGGAATGAGATATTTTGATGAAACTTGGTGAGAGGATTCGTTGGGTCGTCGGACCAGTCGAGTTCGCAGATGGGCTTAGTAGCCCTACATTTAAGTGTGGGGGAGGGGGTTCAAATTAAGGGGCAAACAAAATATTTTGAAAAAGCTAATGTGATAGTCGATTATGGGGTAAGAAGACATGCTGAGCACGATGGTGAAAACTATTTTGTCATCGGACAAGTAGTTCGCCCGGAATCCGGCACAAACCGGAAAGTTTGTTAAAATTAAAAGTTTTATTTCGAGCTGATCAGATGTTCGATTTAGGGCAAAAAGACATGCTGAACACTTATGTGAAAACAATTTTCTACCCGGACATGTAGTTCGCCCGGAATCCGGCTAAAACCGGAAAACTGTTAGAAGTTCAAGTTTTATTTCTAGTTGATTAGATAACAAATTTTGGGGTAAGAAGAGATGCTGAATCCGTGTGTGACAATCATGTTTTGCCCGGACATACAGTTCAACCGGAATCCGGCTGGAGTCGGAAAATTTGTTATAAGTTAAATTTTTATTTGAAGTTGATTAGATGTTCATTATTGGGGAAAGGAGATACCCTGAGTTCGTTTTTGAGCTTTCTTTTTTCGCCGGACTAGTAGTTCTTAAGTTCGGCCGAAGTTGGCAGAAGTGGCAGGAAGTTTTCGTCAAAACAGATATGACTTATAGGGCTAAATGCACATGCTGAATCCATATCTGAACTTGGTTTTCACAGATGATTAGCTATTTGGCCTTAATCTGTTTCTGAATTGTAATTGTAATAATGTTCAGGGAGTCTGGCGATGACTGGATCTGGCTAAGACAAGACCCAGTTGTCTGGATCAGATATTGAATTTTGGGATCTCATCGAAACCTTTGGTTTTGTTGACCATTCCTTTTAAAGTTTAACCACCACAACAAATCTGTCCGAGCCTCTTTCGACAATAAATGTTTCCTTCATAATTGCCATGTTCTGTTCTCATGATAATCGTACCCAAGTGTTAACCTACTAAAGAAACCATACGAACGAGATGAACTAGGCTACTCCAACACCTTCACATTCATGACCCCAGTCTCTCACAACATACAATCCAGTCTCCTCACTACAGATCCACACACTGCAACTAACATCCAGAAGAGGAGAGTAGGGATGCGTCAAATGGAAGTGCCACGCAAAATCGACCGGCTCCAGGGCAAGCCACCACTTTTCAAAGAAGTGAATTTCGCAGAGGTCTCTGTTGGCAAGCGCTCAGCTGGTTCGAGAAGAGACAAAACTTTGGGAGCATTCAGAACGGGGAGGCGGCTAGAAAACCGGGAATGATAGCGACTGAGGCAGGAACACCTTCGAAGGATTTGAGATTAAGCCAGGGGTGAGTAAATACTGGAAAGGGCAAAGAAAACTGGTGAGACGCAGAGGTGTTACTAGCCAAAATGTTTGGGGGGACGAGGCATTTACCGACTGGCTGGTAACTTTTACCGGCGTTTTCTGCAGAAAAATAGAGGGTTTTCAACAACAAAAATGATATTTTTGAAAAAAATCGACTGATTTTCAGAAAAATCCACTGATTTTCAGAAAAACGACTATTTTGACGAAAAATCGACCAATTTTCAGAAAAACAGACTGTTTTCATGAAAAAATTCAACTATTTTGACAAAAAATCGCGGCGCCTCGCGCCGACTCGGTTATTTTTTACCTACTGGCCGACAGCATTGGGGGGGGGGGGGGGGCTCCCACACTGCCCCCCCCCCCCCCCCCCCCGTCGTGACGCCCCTGGGTGAGAGTACAAGTACTTCAATGGCCATGAATTTTAATCTTCCTACCAAGAAGGGAAGAATAATTCTTAGGACAAAGAACAAAAGAATCTGGTTAAAAAGGTCAAGTGAATTGCTCTCGAAACTCCGCTCACTTCTTTCCATTAGTCTCTCTCTACATCGCGATGATTATTCCTTCGCCGGTTCTTTCTCGAGTTAGTAATCGTCAAGATATCTACTGTCGAGTCCATGGACTACACTTACCGACTAAGAAAACAAGACCAAAGGTTTCGATTGGATTCCAAAAATTCAAATATTTGGTCCAGACAATTGGGTCTCGTCTTTGCCAGATACAGTCTTCAGCAGACTCCTTGAACATTTTTACTATTAAAATTCAGAAACAGATTAAGGCCAAATAGCTAATCATCTGAGAAAACCAAGTTCAGATATTGATTCAGCATGTGTGTTTACACCTATAAGTCATATCAGTTTTGACGAAAACTTCGTAACTCTTCTGACAATTTCCCGATTTGGGCCGAATTCCAGAACTGCTTGTCCGGCGAAAAAAGAAAGCTCAAAAACGAACTCAGCGTATCTGCTTTCCCCAATACTGAACATCTAATCAGCTTAAATAAAAATTCATTTCTAACAAATTTTTCGGCTCCAGCCAGATTCCGGTCGAACTATATGCCCGGGTAAAAATGATTGTCACACGGATTCAGCATCTCTTCTTACCACTAAATCGGATATCTAATCAACTACAAATAAAACTTTAACTTACAACAATTTTCCGGTTTGGGCCGGATTCCGGGCGAACTACTTGTCCGGGTGGAAAACTGTTTTCACATAAGTGTTCAGCATGTCTTCTTACCCCTGAATCGAACATCGAATCAACTGCAAATAATACTTTTACTATTAAAAAACTTTCCGATTTTGGCCAGACTCCGGGCGAACTACTTGTCTGAGGAGAAAATGGTTTTCACCGCCATGTTCAGCATGTCTTCTTACCCCTAAATCGAACATCTAGCCAACTTCAAACAAAACTTTTAATTTTAACAAACTTTCCGGTTTTGGCCGGATTCCGGGCGAACTACTTGTCCGATGACAAAATGGTTTTCATCATCGTGTTCAGCAGTCTTTTTAGTCCATAATCGATTATCACATTATCTGTTTAAAAATATTATATTTGCCCCTTAATTTAACCCCCACCCCACCCCTAAATTTAGGGCTACAGAGCCCATCTACGAACTTGACCTTACCCTTGCCCCAACGAATCCTCACACCAAGTTTCATCAAAATATCTCATTCCCTTCGAGTTATCGTGCTCACAAACAGACGGACATTTTTGCGATGTCATAGGTATCCCGCCACTTACGTTTTGGCGATCCGAAAAAGACAACAACCTGTTTGTGCTGCAGATCTATGTAGCTTTTCTTCACCCGGTGCTATATCTACAACGTTTGACTTTTAGAAGCTACTAATTGGTCTTATGATTGCCCGTACACTTGTACTTGATTGTGTTCCCATTCTGGAATGCTCGTTCGTAGACAACCAAATTTAGTTCACGGAGACAAAGACAGTGCAGGAAGAAGAAGACAGGGTTTCAGCGGATCCTTTAATATGTGACGCTCAAACGATGGCTATTAATGCAAGTTGTAAATAATGAAAAAGTTGGTGGTATTCCACAATCATCTCGTTTTCAGGGGATCCCGAACGTATCCCGATCTCGAACGGATCCCGAATCTATGACTTCGTAAAAGTTGCTCGTCTTTCCGTCCGCCTGTCCGTCTGTCAGCATAACAGCTCTCGAAGGGTTGAGATTTTGTGTTCAAACTTGGTGTGACGGTCCTTTGGGCCTAAGTACAGGCCAAGTTCGTAGATGGGCTCCGTAGCCCTATCCCTAGGAGTGGGGGAACGGTTTCAAATTAAGGGACGAAAAAATATATTTCTAAAAAGCTAATTAGACAGACGATTCAGGGGTAAGAAGACATGCTGAACACGTATACGAAATTTTCTCGCCGAATAAATGATTCGCCCGGAATACGGCAAAAACCTGAA